>OZ005652.1:17097368-17697368 GCA_963930645.1 Salticus scenicus | reverse complement strand
TGGGTGTTCCTAAACACAAACCATTTATGCTTTTTACACCATTTTCAATAGGTAACACGACATAGGGAACTTGAGTAACATATACCAGTTTCAAAGAATCTTATAAATATTTACTGCAGTTAGACTGTGGACAGACAGACAAACAGAAGTTATTATAAATATTTTCCAACTTTGTTGGAAAGTGTTAAAAAATAGAAAAATCAACTGGTGAAGAGAAAACTTTTCTACATGAGTTATTTCAGGCCAAACTATTAAATGATTTTTAATTATGGAGGAGGGGTCATTAGTTTAGATAAGTTTATCATCAATCATCCATGCATATTTTAAATTCTATTAGCATTAGAAAAAGTCTTACTATTTTTTAAATTTTTTTCTTTTACAAAATGGATAATGAGGAAAATAACCTAGTTACTCAGGTCTTGTTATAAAATTCACATGGTAGGTAACAAGTCTTGGGGTGATTTTAAATTCAAGCAATGAAATCAATAACTTATTATTTAAGTTTAAAGCTGTTTATTCAAATGGCTGCATTAAAAGTGTTTGAAAATTAAATTTTGATACTAAGTATTTAAGAATATATATAAACTTGATTAAAGTTTTATCTTGGATGCATCAAAAGTATTTGAAAGAGACTTTAATTAATTTTAAGGACAATAACCATTGTATTTATAAAATTTATCATCACAGTTTAACATATATGTTTATTTAAGGGATTTCGAATGAAACTGTAGCTTTAAAAATAATTGATTTAATGCTTTAGAATTCTTTTTTCTGTTTATAAAATTCTTTAAAGCAGCTTACAGGTACTGTGATATGTCATTACACTTTAGTTATTAACAAATGTGTATAATTTGTAAATTTATAACATAATCAATCATCAAATGTCAGAGCATCATACTTTTCATAAAATCAGTATTTCTCTGTGAAATGTTTATCATCCCTTCTATGTATGTGTGTCCCTTCTATGTGTCTTCAAAAATATATTATTCAATGTCACTATTTGCATCATTTTGATAATATAATGAGTAAACAATTTATTAAAACTGTAAAAAACTCAACTGATTTAAAAGAATGTTATATGTATATAACATATACACGAATTAACAAATAAAGTAAAAGTAAATGAAAACTATTCTATGTAAAATAAGCATTAGTTGTTGAAATGTGTTATAGATAATATGATAAAACTTGAAAATAATTTATAGTTTTCTGTTTTATAAAGACTAAGAACTTTATAAGCAAATACCATAAAATGCAAGAACACATAACTATTTCGAGTTGCATTGATTCATGACTTAATAAAGAGGATAGCCCTCAACAGATCACCAAGAGCTTGGCATATCGACCATAGGGCTATAGTAGTTAAGCATTGTTTCTATTCTCTAAGCATTCTTAAGAAAAATTTTGTAGCTAAAACAAAATTGAACATACATCTGGCAGGAATATTTTGCAGTTCCCAAGGCTGAATGAGGTGCAGACCTAAATGCGCTAGCCTGTGAGCGGAAAAGGCCTCACAGTCATATAAAATATGCTAAGCAGTCTCCTCTTCCAGACAACAAGGATGGCAAATGGGATCAGAACTGTTACCCATAATGTTCATGGGCTGCTTGAAGGTACAGTGACCAGTAAGAAGGCTAATTACTTTCATCAAACCATTTCTATTAAGCTTTAAAAACTTCTTATGATGCAGATCAAGACAGTCACAATTCAGTTTTTTTACTTGACCACCTTAATTGTGCCACTGCCTGTAATGCTCCCTATTAAGGAGTTTGAAAATAGATACACTGAAAGTGGTGGGAGAGAAACTACCCATGACAGGCATAGAGCCACAGGTGTGCTGGAGCCAAAACTTGACAATTCATCAACCAATTTATTACCAGAAATACCCACATGACAAGGCACCCACTGAAGAATAACCTTAATATAGAGAAAGTTTTGGGTCAAAATAATTAAGCACAAATCCTCATCAGGCCAAAAAAGTAAGCATTAGTACATCGTCAAACATTTCTGTGTATTATTGTTTTTGTCCTGCGCTTCTTATACCTATCATTTTTCATCTGATGAAAGATTATGCTTAACTATTTTGACCTGAAACAATGATTGTATATTTTTGTAATTTATGGCGTTTTCTGACAAAGTTCTCATTCTTATCATTCGACACCAAATTTTGCTGCAGATTACTACTAGCTTTTTTTTAGATTATTATAGTTAATAAAAGAAAATCATTAAATTTGTTAATAACTGTAAAGATTATTGAACCTCAAAAAAAAAAAAAAAAAAAAAAAAAAAAATTACAAAATTCTTATACTGTGTTTCCTGAATGCAAATCATTTTAAATGGGAGGTGATTTATAGCTAACTTATAAGATTTTTTTTTTTCTATTTTATTGGAAAATAAGCAGTTACAGAATTCTTATATTATGATTCATAATCATACATTTATTTTATTTCCAGATAAATTAATGCCAGAATATTGTTATATGTTGGGGATAGAGGGGCTTCATCTGTATAGCTGTAAAAAAAATATCTCAAAGGTTTCATTCCCAGAAGATGTAATCTTCAGAAGCCCATAATTTCAATGTAATCAGAACATATATGTATATATATATATATAAACTGATTTATTCCTAAATATACAAAACGTAATTTTGTAATCTTTAAACATTTTGCACCACTTTTGCTTTGCTTTGGTATTAACAGATTCAATCAATCGCATTAGCCAGTCCATCGCTTTTTTCCCCTTTCTTTTTTCTTTCTTTTTCTGTTTCATTTGCTATTCATTTGTTATTTACAGTTTCAAAATTCAGTAAGTATGAACATTAAAAAAAAACTTTTCTGACCTATTTTTTAATTATTTATTTAATTTTTTCTCGAATTTCAATATTCATTATGATATTAATTTAAAGGATTAAATTAATCATGCAGTGTATGTTTAAATCATATTTAACATTTGTGTGCTTGAATAAAAAGTCTATAAATTAGAACTGTTTAAAAAATTAATAAAACCAAAATTGCTAAAAATTTTTATTTTATAAGTGTTTAAGCACAATTGTCATTATTTTTGTTTTCTTTTTGAAAAAAGACTCCTTTCTGGGAAAATTATGAAAATCCCCTATCCCCTGTTTTTTTTTAAATAGATATCCTATTTCTATATATTTATATCTATTCTACCAATTTCCCCAAATGTCAAAATAAGAGAAATTGATAAAGATAGGGATTCATTTGTTCTTTTAAAAATAACAACTACAGGAATAGAAATCACTTACTCTTGTTCCTGTCTGTTAATAAGCTATTTTCATGGTATTAAACTGGTCTTTTAAAAATATTTCTTTGCTTTATTTTATTGTCATTAATATTTATCTGTTTCAATATAGCTTGGAAATGCTGTTAAGCTTAGGCTTATTAGGCAATTAGAGCACACTTCTCACTATTCTAAAGTTACTTTAATTTTCACATTCTACTATTTTCTTATGAGTTTAAAATATAGTTTATGAATTTTATTTATTATAACATTAAGTCTATTTATTATATATATAATCTTCGCTTTTTGTTAAGATGTGTTGCTGATTGAATAGTTTATGCTTAAAGATTTTTAGTTTACATTACCTTTCCATAAATGACTGGACACTTTCGATTTCAGATGTTTTTTGGAATATCTCAAAAAGTACTTGACGAATCATCTTGAAACTTCAGGAGTGTGAAGAACATGTTGTACTCCATATATTTCAGTTAAAGTTTTGCCCCAAATGTAAAAAAGGGGACCAGTAAAAAATTAAAGAAAAAGAAAGTGTTTGGTATCACCCTGGAAAAAGTAATGCTTGAAATGCGATCTGGGTGTAGCATGTTATTATGGGGGCTCTTTCTTATTATCTGTATACATTTTTATGTCTACTGCATGTAATCAGGTAGATATAACGGTTCATTTAAAGAATCCTAAAAAAAAAATTGTCACTTTTTTAATTAAACATGCAAGGTATTAAATCCAGTGCAAAACCCTTTTCAGAAAACTTGACACAGCATACAGCAACCAGAATGCAAAAATATTAAATATCTAATGAAATATGAGCATTTTTACTCAATAATTTTTAACTGTGTATGCACTAGCTTTAGCAAAATTTCATTTGCATAATTTAATAGTCAAATGTATTTAGCTACCTACATAAAAAACCCCAAAGAAGTATCATGTAAATTCAAAAAATTTTATGGGTTAGAATGAACTGCTTTTCAGTTCCTCTGAAGAAACCAGATAAACTATAAGGGGTTTTACTCACATTTTTATTTTGATTCAGTCAATTGTAATACAATGTTTGTTGATTATAAATAGATATTGAGAAAATCCCTTATCATTTTCCTTATTTTTCAGAAGAACTGAAATACAATTTATTCTAATGCGTATAACTTTTTGAATTTATGAGATATTTGTTTGGGGTTTTGATATAAGTAGATATAAGATACTATTGGCTATTATATTATGCAAATGAAATTTCGCTGAAGCTAGCACATGTACAGTTAAAAATTATTTAGTAAAATTGCTCACATTTCATTAGATATTTAATATTTTTGTATTCTGATTGCAGTAGCGCTACATCAAATGTTATATATGTCAAGTTTCTTGAAAATGGCTTTGCACTGGATGGCTTTGCACTTTGCCTGTTATAGTTAAAAAAATGACAAAATTTTTTCTGCATTTTTTAAAAGAAACCGTTATATCTCCATGAATATGTGTGTTAGCCTCATAAAAATTTATACAAAAAATAAAATGGAGCGTCATAATCACATATTACAGCCAGATTATTTTTCAAGCATTATTTTTCACAGGGTGATACCAAACATTTTCTTTCTTACTTAATTTTTTACTGATCCCCCTTTTATTTTTGGGGCAAAACTTTCACTGAAGTATATGAGATGTAACATGTTCTTTACACTCCTGAAGTTTCAAGATGATTCTTCACGTACTTTTTGAGATATTTGAAAAAACATCTGATATCGAAAGTGTCTGGTCATTTGTGGAAAGGTAGTGTATTTTCTTTCATAATACTATGTATGTTTTTTTTTGTTTTTTTTAATAAAAAGATAAAGACATATTGCCAAAGGTGTGTTAGTTGCTGTAAATTTTTGTCACAATTAAACAATTTTATCCTTCAAAATTGATAAATCATTAAAAATATATTTCTATTTATCCCCCATCTAAAAGAGAGAGGTTTTTTTTTTTTTTAAGTTTGAAGCCTTTATCTGTCAGTGTGTGTCTAACTGTAGTATTGTAGCTCTCCAACAAATAAACTGATTTTAATGAATATGTATATTAATGCAAGTTTAATCAGGATGGTTCTTAGCTATGTTTGATGAAAATCTATTTGACAGATATTTTGAAACTAGTTAGTTGTAAGGTGCCTAAGTCACCCATTGAAAAGTTAGTAATGTAACAAACTCTTTAATAAACACAAAATATTTATTATATTGATTTCACTTGAAACGGTGATTATCTTAATAATATATATATATGAAATGTTTATTCATACGACATTATAAATTTCTATTTTGACCACCAGGATGCACTGTGAAACACTTTGAAATATCATTAAAATCTTTCACTCATTTAAATACTTAATATGCTTTATCTCATAAAAATTCTTTCATTACAACACATTTAATAAAATTTTGCTGTAGAACTTGTACAATGCTAGTGCCATCTTACAGCATTACAGAATTGGTCAGTCAGTGATGAGTATAAATATATTTTAAATTAATTAAAATGTACTATTTTTTTTAAAGGCCAATTTGCATTGATATTTTAAAATTTGCAAAAGAGATTTTTGAATTGGAGTATAAAAACTCTTTAAAATTGTAAATTTTCAACCAAATTTGACAAAATTTAAAAATAGAAAGTGAATATAATTAAAAGTTTAATATTTATTATGAATTCACAGATCAAAAATCACTAAACTCAGTTTAAAAAAAAAGTTGGGAATTTTCAAGTTATTTTAACAAAAATTAATAATTGTCTATAAATAGTGATTATGACATTTTATAATTTAAAAGCTTAACATTCTTCCAGTTGAAAATTACAGATTTTACAGAAAAATTATATTAATTATAAATTTAAGGTAAGGAGTATTTTTCTTTTCTTTTAAACCTAACTTTGGATTTGTTTCTAAAATATGATTTATCTTGTATTTCGCAAATGAATTTTGAAAAATATTAAAACTGTCTATATTATCGCATTTTGATGCATATTTTCTTCATAAAACATCAATGCTTTAGAAAATTATTATTTCTTCTTCTGAGGGAATGTACATTTAAAATAAAAATTTAAACTTTTGTTAATTAAGCGTAAAATATTTCCAAGACCATAATGATGAAAGTATTAAATATTTCTTAATTTATTATTTCTCTCTTTTAAACAACATTCTTTTTATAGTACTTATATTAAATTTATTATGTTTTGTGCTTCATTAATTTTGCTTTCTTTTCCTTTTATTTATTACAGTCATTGCTTAAAACATTAATTTTCATTGCTTACATTAACTGACATATAAAACTTTTCTGCATACCACACAATTTGTTGGTCCAGTTGACTTTTTATTACATCAGAAGTATCATTGCATCTTATTTTTTATTATAGAATTTTTGAGAACCAGCAATAAATTTCTATGTTTTAACACTTACACATATATGTATGTATACTATTAATAACGACAGTTGTATTTTAGACTTTATTTTTATAATTTTATTGTCCTAAATTTCATAGATTAAGAACTCTGAATCTCCTATAGTTCTTTTTAATGTATATCTAAAAATTATTTTTCCTTATTTAATTAAAAATTACATCCATTTTCAAAATTTTTGCAGTTATGTTTTTAAATTTTATTCTAAAGAAAATTGAAAGTTTAGTTTTAATTATATACCAGTTATTTAGTATTCCTATCCAGTAAAGTAATATATTCTATTTAGTAAAGTAAAAATTATTTGCATTAGATTCTTTCTTCCCTGTATACAGTTCATAATTTTACTATAGTCACACTTTCTATTTTCTTAATTTTTCTTGTTTATGCACCAAAGTTTTTAATTAATACTTAGATTGTAGCAAAGTTGAAATGTAGTATGGTATTTTAATTATTAGTGTAATGTATTTTTCAAATATAATTTATATGTAACTGTTATTTGAACATTGAACTTAGAATTTAAATCTAAATTGATGTATGTTATTCGATATTAATATATAATTTTATAAATTTTGTTGCATTCTAATCAACCATAAAGATTTTGAAGTTTTTCAAAAAAATATAAAAATGATTTGTCTAGCCCTATATAGATAACTTTCCTGAAAATTTTTTGAAATAGATGGTGAGGGAAAATGCAATAACGTATGGTATGCAGGAACAGTTTTCAAAGCTATTATGCATATTAACTCTCTAACATTAAACCAATTCAAAAAATCTGCAGTGCATATCCAATCCCTCCCTTGGTGATGGTTCCTTTGGTGGTGGTCTTTTTGAAGATGTGCATCTTCTGGCTTCTGTAGCTGTGGTGGTGTTGGCAATGGTCGTATTGATCTTAAAATATGACAATACTGATTTGTAAATCATCTAGATTTTTGCTCAAGAATGACAGCTCAGCCTGAGATGGAAAGAGATGTAATTTGCTCAATCAAATCTTTTCGAAGGACACTGCCAGCTGACCCCATATCCCTTTTCAAGAAGTATGCTGTGACAAAAATGTGTCATTGTATATATCCTTTGTATTGATTAATTTTACTTTTATGTTTTTAAATAATTTATATGGATTCCAGAACTCTTTGACACATGAGAAAGTCATACATATGTATACATTAACTGAAGGTTAAAAAATGTTATATCAAGTAAAAATAACTTTCTTTGAATTCTATTAAAGTAGTTTGTAATACATAATTACAGTTTCAAACATAGTTAATCAGTGATTTTTTTTTCTTAATCAAGTTTTGCAAAATATCAGGGCAAGATAAAAAGTAAGCCGGTTCTTTTAATTGTATGCTCACTATGTCCAGCTCTTAAAAGAAAGCCATGAAATAATTATTTCCAAAATCTAGACTTAACATGCAGTATTTCATAGGAATCAAAGTATTGTCTGTTTGTTTAAAACAGCTCTGAAAATCCTTTAAGTAATTTAGTTTAATAACACACATCTTGTTAATTGGTATAATTCTGCATCATTATAAGAAAGATGTAATTGGCAAAACGATACACGCACCAATGATTTTTACTTCTGAGAATCATCTTTAGAAAATTTAAGTAATAAATAAATAAAAACAATAATTTCATTTTAATTACTCGGATAATGGATCATTTCACCCTAATGTTTGTTTTGCTCTACTGCTCAGATCATTCATGCAAATTGCAAAGAACGTATGTTTGTTAAAAATTTCAAAACTGTGTGTTGAAAATTCAAATTTTTATTGTTTTGAAATAGAATGAGAATTATAGAAACATTTGCTGTATAGAATTAAACTTCTAGATGAGTTATTTAGATATTATATACCATTTATGATATATATTAAATTAAATTAAATATATTAAAAATTTAATTATTTTAATTATTAATTTAATAAATTAATAATTAAATATATTAAATTATTATTAAATAAAATAGAATTACATTGCTATTTTATGTAACTTCTATCTATTACAAAGAGAGGATGCTCTAATAGTTTAATCATAGTGAACAAAAAATATATGGTAATGAGTTAATTTATTTAAAAAGGTAGAAAGTAAATCTACTTACAAATCTTTATTATAGACAAATAAAAATATTTATAAAGCTTGTGGTACGTATTTCAAACGTTTCTGAAGTGTTTAGAAATTTTATTTATTTATTTTTAGCCTTCAGCTATTTTACCATCCAGTAGCTTATACTTTGTAATTTTTGTCATCTACATTTACACAATTTAATATTTCTATATTGATCTGTGTTTGGTGGATTGTTTTTATTTATTCTTTATGTAAAATGTAGTAGGTGGAAGCATTTTTTAATTAGTTATTTTGAATGTAAATTACCTATTTCTTAAAGTTTTTTTTTTTAAATTTATTGGGATTAATTTATGTTTCTAAACTATAGCCATTAGATTATTTTTATTTATATTGCAAGTGTTTAAAAGTTTCCTATTGGTTTTAATTAAAATTTTCAAATTATATATTTAATTAATGTAAATTAAATTATTAAAGTAATCGTAAAACAAATTAGTTATACTGATGTTAAATTCTGGATTTTATCTACAATTTTATACAATTTTAGCCATTTTAAAAATAGTTTTATGTTTTCTCATACTCGCACATTCTAAATTAATACAGGGTGGCTAGCAGTCAGGGAAAATCAAAGAATCAGGGAAAAGTCAGGGAATTTAGAAAATCTGTAAAAGTCAGGGAATAGTCAGGGAATTTCCTTTAAAGTCAGGGAATTTTAACAAATTTTGTGAAAATAGGCTATATTATTCATTAAATTATTAATGATATTTTAAATCACTAAATTTTTTGCTAGTGTCGTGAAATTTTCACTGAAAATAAACGTGAGAGTCAGGGAAAAATAGAGGAAAATCTCGAAAAATAGTCAGGGAAAAGTCAGGGAATTTGAAAAGGTTTAAATGCTAGCCACCCTGTAATACTCCTCTTCCCATTCTTTTGTAAATTTTATTTCCTCAAAAGCATTTTAATGGGTCCAAGGTAAAGGCTACATGGGTCGTGATCTCCCTCCACTCATACACACATCAATAACAAATAAAGGAAAGGATCAAATAAAAACATTTTTCTTTCGATATATGTATGTATATAAATGTGTATAATTAAACAAAGTTCTTGTTATATTTAAAAAAATAAATGCTTATGTATTTATATCGTCAGTGTCAAGCTTCTTTTAATGTTCAATTTGCAGTTTCTTTTCATTTTTTTCCTCCACATAAATTTTACTAAATAAAACAATGTTGACTTAAGTGCCCTTAAATGCTGGCTTGCGTTATGCTTGAATATGTATATATATATTAAGCCAAAATGCAATACTTTTATACCACTGATGTTGTGCTAAATGCATTTCTATAATTAAGACAGTTTTTATAAAAACTTATTTTTAGTAAAAAAGACTATTATATCAGTTATTTTGAATTTCACTCTTAATCCTTTTAACAATCATTGTTTTTACCCTGAAACCAAACATTTGACGTTACTTAACAAATTTTTATGCAACAAATTTTCAATAGTTTCCCCTTGTTTCGATCGATTTTCAAACTTTTGTTCCTTCTCTGTTTGGTCGATAGCGACACTACTACAAAATTTACTAAATGTTGTTTCCAAGAAAGCCAAAAGCAGAAATCAAATGTAATTGAGTAGTGCAAGGGCAGCCTACTAGTGCATAGTTTTTTTCACCTGATAACGGGTCATTTTGACCTCAATGACTGTGAATTTTTGCAGTTTATAGTGTTTACTTAAAAAGTTGTTTATTCATTAAATTAAATATTATTGGAATTTATTCATATTAATGTACAAATGTTTAAATTAGTTTATTTATTACATATTTATGATAGATCGGAAAAAGTGCACTTGCTGTATGACAACTAAATAAATAAATATAAAGTGGGGACAAAAATGATATTAATCTGTCAATTTTTCTTTCTGGATTATCTTCGCAAATTCTGTTATTTCAATACAAAAAACGTAAGATGCCAAATCATTATCTCACATCTGCAGTAAGTTTCTCTCAGACTAATTTAGGTAAAACCAAAACAAAATAGCTTTTTTTTCTTTAAATGAAAATCAAAGGAAAGGTTTCAAGAGGTGAGGAAAGGGGGGGGGGGAGGGATATAAAGAAGAAAACATTTTTTAATTATATTAAAATTATACCTCATAAAGCTCTTGGATTTTGGTTGTAGTGCTTTCTGGGCGGATCCGCCCAGAAAGTACTACAACCAAAATCCAAGAGCTTTATGAGGAATGATTTTAATACAATTAAAAATACTCTGAGTGAAATTAAAGTATTTTATAAAAAATTTTCTTTAAACACTAAGTGTAATTAATTATTAATATATGTGTGTTCATTTTGCACAATAATCTTTAAATTAAAATCGGGTAGCTGTAAAATGCTTAGAATCAACTTTGCTAATCAGTGGTCATCTGGATACATATGCATAAATTCTATAGTTTAAATTTACTTTCTACCCTATTTCATTGACATTATTAATACTTTTGTATAAGTCTTTATTTTTGTGCATTATTCCTTAAACATACATTAAATATAATTAAAGAAAAAAAAAATGGTGAAAATTTGGCTACCAAGTTACGTTGACTGGCTATTATTTAGTTGCAAAAAAGTGGAGTCTAAATTATAAGAGCGACTAACTGAACTTCTTCAGGCGACTAACTGAAAATTTTAATTTTTAAGTCTTAATTTAAGATCGGCTATGCGTGTAATGGCCATTTTTCAAATCAGTTTAGCAATTTTCAAAAGAAAATATGGAGCGAATATAAAAGAGAAGTCAATGTAGCAAATTTCAGACATATTTCCTTGGATATTAAAGTTTCCCTTCACAATTCCTTCCTTTTTATTTTAATTTTGCAAAATGTGCTTTTTAATATTGCTGTAAAGGAAACATGAAGTGCATTCTATTCAGCCATAATAATACTTAATTTAAGTAGTCATCTTGAACAAAGAAAATACTCATTTCAAAGTCTAGAAATTAAGGGCTCGTATTTCTAAGTTGTTGAAGTGTTGAAAATTTTCTGTTATTAAAAATAAAGTAATGTACATATTTCATATTTTCATTATCAGTGACTGGAATAATGTCCCTTAAATTTTGTATCTGCTTTGTATGTTTTACTTTCTCCCCATTTTTAGAAAAGCTGAGGGAGCATGTTTTATTTGTTTTCAAACATCTATGTTTGGATTATATTTGTTCCTGTTTCATTCATTTTAGCTTCACATATTGCTTTATCCTTTACTAGAAACATTTTAATGACTCCATAGTATTGTTTGTTATATTGTGATATGTATAATCAGTGTTAAAATTCATTTGTAAATATAGCATTATCTAGTAAACTTAAATCATTCAGTGTTTTATTGCAAAATTTGTTTATCTTGCACATTATTTCTTTTTATTATTCAATTACGCTTGTTTTAGAATTAGAAAGAAATTGTGTTATTATTACTCAATTATGTTGTGAAAATTACAGAGAATTCTTGCTTTTAAAAGCCAGTGTGAGTATTTAATTTTTAAAAATGATTTCATAAATAAGTGAAGTCACTTTATAGGCAGCTTATCAAAATCATCCCATCTTAAATATTTGCTGATGAATAAATTTTATTTTTTTAGATTTATTAAGTATGTTGTGTTAAATTATATTTTTACTTATAGCTATTGTGTCTTTTGAATATGCTTTGAAAAGCTACAAATAGGTGAAAACAATATTTTCTGTAAATAATCTGAATTATTATTGGCAGCTTATAATATTTGCATATTACTGTGTATGTATATAGTGTGTATATATATTTTTGCATAAATTAATTAGAAATGAGGAATTTCCACCTGTAAAATATCTCATCTGAGTTGACTTAAAAAAGTGTAACAGTGATGATTTTTACTCTAATTCATTTCTTCAAAGCATTCTTAGAACAGTTATGTGGCACTTTGTGTAATTAAGTATTTCATATGACAAGGCCAAAATAATCTTAATGGGATGAAAAGTAACCAAAAATCAAACTTGAATTCTTGTGGGGTTGCCACAGGTCAGTGAAAAACTAGAAAAATCAGGGAATTCGAAAGTAGCAAAAGGCGTCTTTGAAAATTGCGAATATTGCTTAAAAAAAAAAAAAAAAAAAAAAAAACTTTGGAAAATGATGCTGTAAACCTCGAAAATGCTTTTTAGCCATGTAATGTAAAATGAGTCTATGAAATGCATTCTTAGTTTTTGCTGTGCCTCTCTCTTGCATAACTAAAACAAATCAGAATAAAAATTAGTATATGTTTAGAACACTTGTAGAAAGATAAATAAATTTAACAGAATATAACCAACTATTGTTCACACCAGTTTTAATGATCAGACTACAGATCACATGTAATGACTTGAACACACCTGTGTAAATCTGAAGTGGCATATTTATGTTTGCAATTTTTTTTTTTTTTTTTTTTTTTTTTTTTTTTGTGTGTATTAATTATTCAACTTTGAATTCGTAAACAATGAGCAAGAAATTTTTTAATGTCTAAGTGACAATATATTCCTAAAATGGAAATTCTGTCTTTCTACACCAATTTTGGGAAAAAGGTAAGTTTTAATGTATTGGATTCTGAAGCCAGAACTGTTTTTAGAGAAATTTCACTTACTCTCAAACTATTTCTTTAATAAACTCTGATTCTGTGTTTTTACTTTTTACACACACACACATGTATATTATTTAAAAAAAAAGTAAATATTTTATTATCTATATACAAAATATTTAAAATAAATAAAATTTTAACTATCAGAAATATTAATTAAATGCAAAATTTAATTACTAAATAAATTTTTACACGTCACATGCTGTCACACAGAATTCTATGAAAGTGGACCTGGTAACCTTGAAAAGTCAGGGAATTTTATTTTTGAAATAAAGTGTTAACCCTTTTTGCACAATGTATTAATGTTCTACCACTAATCTAATCCATTCAACATCCATTCATTCAGAAAATATTAACCCGTTATCTGTCATTATTCTGGGTTTGACCAAGTTAGCTCAGTGGCAGAGAATTAGCATGATATGCCAAGAACACAGGTTTGATTTCTTGACCAGGCCACTTTTCTTTCTTGTTAAAATGAATTCAGCTTTTTCTATTTTGAAATGTATTGTATATATTTGGTCTAAGTTACAATACTGATAATTCTTACTTTGGTTGACTTCAAACTACAAATTTATTGATATTAAACTCCATCAATTGTTAAATCAAGATGGATTATGTAATAAATAGTTGTATTTCATAAAATGAATATTTTTATAATGTTTATTTGTCAATATTGATAGAATAAAAATACATATTCTCTTTAAAAAATTATTAGTGTTTAAGCATATTAAAAGTGTAACTTTTACAAGACTAGTTGTTGTTATTCCTCCTTCTCATCCGAGAAAAGAAAATAAATGCTCTTTGTAGAATGTTAGTTAGTATTAAGATATTTTTCAAAAAATATTTGTAAATCAATGCATAATCAGAATTTTTATAAACTGAAAGTTAAAAAAAAAAATTGTTCTATAATTGTATATTTGGGCATACAGATTTCCAAATTCATCAGCATTTAGCAAATTAATGTTACTTTGGTACTTGTGTATCATGGGATTCTGCATATTAAAGTTTATATCTGTTTTCTCTCTTTTAACCTCAAAATGCAAAGAAACATTTTTAAATTTACTTATTTTATTTCGCAATTACAGTTAGCTAATAAAATAGTTTCATTTATATTTTATAAAAAGTAATGGCTTATTGTATTTTTTTTTTTTTTTTTTTTAAGTTTTTTCATGAAATCTGTAGCATCTATTTTTATTTCTAATTTTTCCAAGTAAACATATAACTAAAATTACTGAGCAAATAGTTTTATTAAATTGGAAAACTGTATATAAAATTTCAAGTAAAACTCTCAATAATATTGCAACTGTTGCTCGTGGAATTTTCGATATATGTATTATTTGTTAATTATAAACAATTCGCAATATTTTTTTTTTATTATATAAATCATGCATAAATTTTTTATGTAATCATTGCATACGGATGTTTGGTGTAGATCCGTTTAATTTATATCGCGTACCATTGTTACATTTCTATGAAAATTCTCAGTATTAATGGACACGAATTGTATTTTGATAAATTCAAGAGGTTATCTGAAAAGAATAAAAAAAATTGAATTTTGTAATGTTGACTGTGTAGAAGAAAAATTTCATGTGGAAATTTTACAATGATCTTTTAAGAAAAAAATTTCTTTTTTGAGAAAAACTTTCTAAATACAACATTGAATTTATATATGCCCTATTTGAATATTCATATTACTGTCATTGAAACTATTTTTAAATTTGATTTTGAAAAACTTCAGCTATAAATTTTGAAATACCCCGTGGGAAATGAATTACTGTTTTATCTTTAAAATCAGAAATGCATGATAAGTCATAAGGATTGTGGGCAAGAAGAAATATTTTGAAAATAACGTGGAATTTTGTTTTGATAATTTTTTTTTTTTTTTCTTTTATTTTTGTCTTGATAGGATGATGAAAGTATTAATGAATAATAAACTTTTTGAAGAAAACAACTCCCTTTTCAATGAGAAGTGTCTTGTTTTGAAAACAAATTCAATCATGATCATTTTAGATAAATATTTATTTTTTATACTTTGCTTCACTAGTTACTTTTTACAGATTTGTTTGTATTACGAAACAGATTTAGAAAGGAAAATATTTAATTATATGTACATTTTATTAGATGGGAAAGGTATTTAATATTAATGAATAGTTTTTGACATTTTAATAGTATTAGATGTACCTATATTTTATATCTGCGAATTGTTGTATTTTACCATGCTAGGAAATGTTAAGTTTGTAAAAAACCATGCATTTCACAAGAGTTTGAATTTAAAATAAGATTTAAAATTATAGATACAGATTATATACAGTATAGGATCCGTTATCCGGAAACCCGTTATCCAGAATGTTCCAAAAACCAGAATGCAAAATGCCAACTACCAAAATTTTTAAGCATCATAAAATTTAAGAATTAAAGTTATACAATAGCAGCGTCAGAATTATAGTTTTACAAGCTACTTTCTTTAATGCTATGGTGTTATTCTGAGGAAATATGGTGAGCGCAAAATTGTCCGCTGAAGCTTTGCAAATTTAGGTTAGAAAATGAATTTTTATTGTATTTTTTAATAGATAAACATTAATAACACATACTTCTTAAAGTGCCCAATAGCAGCTGAATTTTATCCTTGAACTCAAGTCGCATGCATGAAGAAGTCCCAATTGTTATAAAATTTTCAAGTAGTTTTTATTAATTTCTATTATTTTTAGAATTAATTTCATAAAATATTTAGTGCTATGTGTTAAAAATATTTGAAACATTTATGAACTATTAGTATCAGAGCAGAGATACACTATAAGCAAAAAAATATCATAGAAATTTTTGCAAAATCCAAATGAAAGGATTTTACTTTCAGGTCCAAAATTAAATTTTATATATGTTTATTTATTTTTCATTTATTATTACTATTATTATTTATAGTTTGAAATTCTAATTAAGAATGTTTTTATTTTTTATTTTGTGAAAATAATTTATTAAATGAACAAATATACAGGTAAAGTGTTAACATATATATTATTAAAGTTCATCACTGCTATTTATGAAATTATTTTGTACCATTTTTATACATATAAATAAAGTGTTCCGAATTATGGAAAAACCCCTTATCCAGAATATCCCAGGTCCCAAGCTTTCTGGATAACGGATCCTATACTGTACCTGCAGGATTTTATAGTAAAATATATAGTTATTCATTACTATTTTAGCAAACATTAACTTGATGAAATAGAATCATCAAAGTAAAATAATTTTTATTTTGAATAGAATTTAATGAATAGAAAAACTATGAATTTTAAAAACATAAATAAAATTGGCCTAAATTGTTTTATCTAACAATGTTAAAAAAAAAAAAAAAAAAATTAATTGAAATTATACTTTTATTGTTTTTAAATTTGTGTTAAATGTGATGCTTTTAAAACTATGTTAATTTTACCAGATGATTGAAATGAAATATAAGTTTTATGTGAAGCACAGTGTATATTGTTATTATCTGTTGAAAAATGTTTAATAATTCTTCCTGTTTGTATGTTAATGTATTTTGTATTTTACCGATTGGCAGTGATCTTGAACGACAATATATGAAAGTTCAAAAAATGATTAAGGTTATTGCACCCTTCTCTGTCATGTAACCTATATCATTTGTTGTTATGTGTATATAAATATTTATATACGAGGTGTGGCTATTAAATAACAAAACTATTGCTGTAAAACATTTTATTTTTAATTTATACATATTTAGTTGTTATCACCTTCAATATACACCCTTCCTCTTTCCCTACAATGCTCCATGCAAATTTTCCATTGTTCGAAACAGTGCTGGAAGTCTTGTCCTGTGAGCTCCTGCATGAGGCGTGCCGCTTTCTCTTTCACACCTTTAACTGACTCAAATCTTGTTCCATTTAATGCAGATTTAACTTTGACGAATGGATAAAAGTCACATGGGGCCAGGTCAGGCGAATAAGGGAAATGGTCTAAAATTGGGATGTTATATTTGGCTAGAAACGTCTTCACAGACAATGACGTGTGAGCTGGCACATTGTCTTGATGGAGAACCCATAACTTGTTCTTCCACAATTCAGGTCGTTTTTTCCTTACCCCTTTGCGGAGTTGAGCAAGCACCTCGAGATAGTAATGTTGATTAATAGTTTGACATTCAAGAACCCAGTGAACGTACACAATACCATGAATGTAAAAAAAAAAAAAAAGGATCATCATCGCTTTGAATTTCGGTCATCATCTCCAAAGTCTTCTCAGCCATCTTGGAAACAGTTGAACCCACCCATAAACTCGCATACGTGATAAACATTCATTGCCATAAACTTCTTTTAATAAAAGATAAGTTTCACTAACGGTTTTACCAAGTTTCACGTGAAATTTCACGACAATTTGTTGCTCTACTTTTACACTTATCACGTTTTCGGCAAAACGAAACAAACACCTCTTACACAAATGAAGGTTATGGCCAGACTGATTTCTCTACAAACACGGGAGGTGCTGCAATCAAAAGAGAAGGCTTTACACTGCACAGCTGTCGGTCGTTCGGATTTGGTGCATATGTAGTTTATCTGTAGCAGCAATAGTCTTGTTATTTAATAGCCACATCTCGTATATAAACATGCATACATATTTAAATTTCAAGACATTCTTTTGTTTCAAAGAAAAAAAAAAAGGGGGGGGGGTTGCTATTGTGAATGAACTTTCTAATGCACATACAAATATTAGTGATGATAATTATTACTTTCTTCTATATGTAATATAGAGAAAGTATTGGATTCGTAAAAATTTTCGACCTCGGGTTTTTGATGGATTTACACGTTTTGAGAGCTGTAGAATACGATTTGACTATTTTTAGAAAATGTCTGTCTGTCTGTCTGTCTGTCTGTCTGTCTGTCTGTGTGTGTGTGTGTGTGTGACAAAATTTTGTGGCAACTGTATCTCAGGAACTACTGCACAGAATTTCATACAAATTGGTATGTAGTTGCACCTTGACATATATTAGTGCCTATCAACTTTTGGTAAAAACTGTCTTACAGGTTGCGTTGCCATCCCGCTTTTTCTAAATTTTTAACATGGTGATATAGGACAAAATATTGTATAAATGTGCTTAAAGAGAATTATTTTTTAGTAATCATTATGAAATTTACAATAATTATTTATAATAGAGATAGTCAACTGGGAAAAATTTTTTGTACGTGTAGGAGCCACGCCACCCCCCCTGGGGGGGAAGTCCCCCCTCGAGCGGAGTAAATTTTCAAGATGGGTATCTTTCGAAAGGTCTCATCAATACCTTTAAAACGAATGGTTGAACTATAAATCTGTGATAATTTAAAACAAAGTTATCGATTTTTTTTACTTTTAACAAAAAAAAACTTAGAAAAAAAATCGTTTTTTTTTTTTTTTTTTTTTTTTTTTTTAATATTGTTACTGGTTGAATATGTATTACTTTTAACAAAAAAAAAAAAAAAAGAAAAGAAAGAAAAAAAATCGTATTTTTTTTTTTTTTTTTTTTAAATATTGTTACTGATTGAATATGTATATAGGAAAATATAGAAGAAAGTCTTGTGGTGGCCACAACATACTAGTTTTTAATTGAGTTAATAAATATCCATAGGATCTAAAAATAGCTTAAAAAAAAAGGGGGGGATGTTGTTGTGAATTAACTTTCTAATGCACGTTCAAACAGTAATGATAATAATTATTTTTAATTGAATTAACAAATATCCATAGGATCTAAAAATAGTTAGGAGGAAAAAAAAAAAAACTCGTCAGTGTGTTTGCTTTTTCTCCTTGAATATTGGATGTGATATTACAAAAGTACACTAACGCACACTTAAAGCACATTTCTCAGATAAACATCATACTTTAAATTCCTTTTGTAAGAATGTTTTAATTTTGTTCAGACACTAAAACATTTCATTTAAAGTGAATGAATTGTGCCAGCAGCTAATATTTTGAAAGAAGTTTTTGAAATGCTGAGATTCCTCTCCCCCCCCCCCCCTTCCCAAGACATTTAGTTTTTAAACACAATTAATTAATATTCTTAATCATATTTCATATGTAGAAACACAATAGTTAAATATATATTTAAAAAAAAAAAAAAAAAATGTCATGTCAGTAAAGAGAGAGCGCCTATTTCACCTCTATGTCCTAAACAAAAGTAAAAACAGAAATTTTTGGTGCTCTAGCGACATGGTGGAATAAATCTGAAATTGCGCAGAAGGCAGCTGGCTGTGGAGCACTTTTCTTTAATATTATATATAGAAAACAATAATAAATGTGCTGAGAAAAATAGATAATGTGATATAGATTGAAAATTTCCCCCCTAAGAATGGTTATTTTAAAAGTGTTAAGAACCAATTAAAAAAAAAAAAAAGTAGACAAGCATCCATTTTAAGGTATCTATTAGGGGCATTCATAAAAGCTAAGTTATTTCTTTTAGAACCTTTAATTTCATTCAGCAACCCATGAATGTTAAGAAACATTTTCTTTTCTTTTCTTTTTTTTTAAAGAGGTTTTTTTTTTTTTTTTTAAGTTCTACATTCAATTACATATGTAATTTTTTTGTGAAAACTTTTTCTTTTCTTTAACTGATTTACACTAGATTTTTTTATTATCATAATTAAGCATCATAGCAATAAAACATTTTGTTATAGTATTCAATAAGAATTTTATTTATTCCACATTTATTACCCCTATTCCTTTTTTTTATTTCTTTTAAATGTTAGTTAAAATATCTGGACTAAATCTCATCCAAGAAATTTTTTCATTGAAAGTTAATTTGATATGATAGCCTTAAGCATATTAACATTCATTTAATTTTTTCTGAGAAACCAGCTTGAAATTTTCAACATTTTCATGTGTTTGAGTGTGAGGAATTCATGAAATACATGTTCTCCCTGATTACTGCCAATGTTTGTATATGTATTGTGTACATTAATTTTGGACCAATTCCCTAATCATGAAAAGAAGATTCTGATAATATGTGTGTACCTTTTTCCATCTGTGATTCTTCAATACTTCACAAATGTGGCTTTTCATTGTTGTGTATAGTTGTATATTCACCTAATTTGTTGGATTGGTATTTTATATTGATGTTGAATGTACTTAAAGTTTGTTGAGAGAACAAATAAGTTATGTAAAATACATATTTATTAAACTATTTTTATGAGCAGTAGTTTGTTTGATTTATTACAGAAGATAATTTCTCATCTTATTAACTTCCTTAGGTCTAGGTCTGGTGTTCATTCTCATAAACAATATTAATTTTTTTAATGTAAATTAGTTTGAAATTTCATCATGTACTTGTCTTAACCACTTCACCAGTCATCCTGAGATAACTCTGGGGTAAACATAGCCTTCTACACCCTACAGTGGCTGGTGAAATGGATGTCCAGCAACTCTCTTGTCATATTTAGGGTATAGTATATTGAAAATTAGAGTCCCTTGTATAATTTATATAAGATGATTATAATAAGACTTACATAAGAATGTATACTCTTGTAAAAGTAAAGTTTTATTTTAAAAAATAAATTTAGAACATTTAAGAGAATTGCATGAAACAGTGAATGAAATAGCCAATCAAAATTTTAATCAACAGTTTTGTCTTGATTTGGCTAGTCCATTGTATGGTACAATTACCCTTCTTTACTTTCAGGTTAAGAAAGAAATAACTGAAAGGAACATCTGTCTTACATTTGTAACAGGTTGCCAGTACATTTATAAAAGGTGCATTTTCTGTGATAGATTTTTTAAGTATTATTTTAGGTAGATTTTAACCAAAGAGAACATAAGAAAGAGAACATTTCAATACCTTTCAGATTTTTTTTTTTTTTAATTTGATTAATAAATTGGCACTTTAAGAAACGTTTTTATGAAAAATGTCACTAATTCTTTAATAATAATTAAAAAAAAAAAAAAAAAAAAGAAAGAAAAAAAAGAAAAGAAATCACAACAATTGATAATGGATAATAAATTACTTGCATAAAAAAAATATGCAGTATGAAGTAGGAACTAAATAATTTAAAGAAACTGGAGCTGGTAGTAGTTCCTTCTTTCTTTTTATTTTACAGAAAGCTTTCACAGATTATCTTGTTAGCTGAAACGTGTGTAGAGAGAAAAAAAAAAAAAAAGTAATTTTTCTCCCCGCACTTAATGATCATAAGCTCTGATATCCTTACAAAGTCATTGTTGCAACTCCCTTCAACAAAGAAAAGCATGAATGATATGCCTAATGGGCATACTGGGCACAAAAGTAGTATTCAGATGAACTGTTCACATCTACATCATCATGTTGAATGTATCTGTATCCACCAAGAATAATGAATTTTGCCAACATATGTTTGTCATAAGTATGTAACATCTGGTATGTTGTCTTTAAAATACATATCACAGTCTCCTCTTGTTCACATAACCAGTATTTTGTACAGCCATTGTTATGTTTGACATATTTAATGTGGCCGTGCCTTATCTCCGAAGCCTCACTTACACTATCTTGCAACAAGGTAGTGCAGAACCAAATATTGTGTGTGCATCTTCACCAACTTTTTTATATGGGTATTTACCTGTTCTCCAAACGTATTGGCTATTCAGAAATCAGGTCATGGATTTCTGAGAAACTGGTACACTACTAAGATGGATAAACAATGGTATAGAGTTAAAGCTGCATTAAATGGTGTACCTGTTTCTGACATCCGAGTTAGTTTGATTCTAAGCACAACTGAATTAGAGTAATCATTACTACCACAGTACAATTTTAGAAAAGTGGTTGCTATGTGTAAGGAAATTTAAAGAATAATTAATAATCCCAATAGGGTGAGATGTAATCCTCTATTATTAAGTTAAAATATTTCTTATACACTACCTTTCCATAAAGGACCGGACACTTTCGATTTCAGATGTTTTTTGTAATATCTCAAAAAGTACTTGACAAATCATCTTGAAACTTCAGGAGTGCGAAGAACATGTTGTACTCCATATATTTCAGTTAAAGTTTTGCCCCGAAAATTAAAGAAAAATGAAAGTGTCTGGCATCACCCTGAAAAAAGTGGTGCTTGAAATGCAACCTGGGTGTAGCACGTGATTATGGAGCGCTTTCTTATTATCTGTATAAATTTTATGCCTCTTCTGCATGTAATGAAAATATAATGGTTTCTTTAAAAATTGCAATGAACAAAAAAAAAAAAAAAAAAAAAAAAAAAAAAAAACTCGCCTTTTTAGCTATAACATGCAAGCTATTCAACCCAGTGCAAAGATATTTTCAGGAGACATACATTATTAGACACAGTATACTGCAATCAGAATGAAAAATTTATTAAATACCTGATGAAATATGAGCATTTTCACTAAATTTTTAACTGTGCGTGTGTAAGATTTAGCGAAATTTCATTTGCATAATTTAGCAGCCAAATGTATTGAGCTACTTACATAAAAACCTCAAACAAGCATTGTGTAAACCCAAAAAGTTATACACGATAGAATGAACTGAATTTTAGCTGTTCCCAAAATTAAAAAAATAAGGGGTTTTTCTCAATATTTATTTACAATTATCGAAAACTAGATTAGCATTCATTGAAGCAAAATAAAAATGTGAGTAAAATCCCTTATAGTTTAGCTTTTTACTTTCCGAACACTATAGTGAGGAAAGTATTGTAATCATGTCAAAAATCCGAATTTGAGATTTTGATGTTTCTATACGTTTCGAGCTCCAATGAGTCTGTTTTCACTATTTTTGTGATGATGTATGTATGTGTGTGTGTGTGTGTGAGTGAACATGCTAGCGTCTAAACGCTTTGTTCGAATAAGCTTAAAGTTGGTATGCATATTGTAAGTCACCATAGTACGAACCCTATTGATTTTGGTGAATCTAGCACTTATACCGTGTTTGCTTGCATAATAGTCGCACTTTTTTTGCCTATTTTTCATTGGGAAAGTTCAGGTGCGACTATTATGCGAGGAAATCTACTACATAATATAGTACGCTCTACGGATACTGATATAAAAATAAAATTAATAATTAATTTAATAATTAAATTAATAAATATTATAATAAAATTATAGTAACTTACCAAATGTTTCCAGATTAGTGCTGTTTATTAAATAAGTAATAAAAGTCTTTTCGTCAGTTGAACAAAAAAGAGGAATTTTTCTTTTTATGGTAATATTTTTATAGACAATAATCTTTGTGAATTTTTTTACAAAAACTTCTAATAACAAAATACATTATATTAAATCACTTTCACTGAAGATATCAGTATCACTGCTATAGTGTGAATCGGTGTCTGAGGAATCTCCGTCATTCCATAAAATGTCATCTTCGCTTTCATCCAAATTCCAAAGCGTTAGAGATGCCTGTCTTCTTAAAACTTTTTAAAATTATATCACATGTTATAAATGTCCAGCTTTGTATTATCCAACTACACATTAGTTCCAGAGATGGACGCCTTACTTTTCCGCTGGGAGTTTTTTCTTTGTTACTATTGGCCATCCAATCTCCATATACTCGTCTTATATTGTCTTTAAACGGTTTGTTAAACGATACGTCCAATGGTTCAGAATCGATGTGAGTCCTCCAGGAATTAT
Organism: Salticus scenicus; assembly: GCA_963930645.1. Taxonomy (NCBI): domain Eukaryota; kingdom Metazoa; phylum Arthropoda; class Arachnida; order Araneae; family Salticidae; genus Salticus; species Salticus scenicus. The sequence goes on along the minus strand of OZ005652.1, from coordinate 17,673,464 downwards.
CACAAGATATGTTTTGCCTTCTGAAAGTTTCTTTTTCACATCATCAACAAGATGGCCTCTGAAGCTATCGACTACCAGCACGGCTGGTTTTTTGAGCAATGCTCCAGACCTTCTGTTCTAAACTTCGTTAACCCAATCTTTCATCAATTTTAACCCAATCTTTCATCATCCATCCAACCTTTTTCTTGAAATCGCACATGGATGCCAGCAGGAAATTTAACCCCTTTAGGAACAGTTTTCCTTTTAAAAATAACAAATGGAGGTAGCTGCAGTAACACCGAGCATTACAGTGCAGCGCATTTTTTCATATCCAGTTGTGCACACAGATACACTTGAAGCACCTCTTTCTGCAATAGTTGTGTTGCGTGGCATGTCAAAATAGACTGGCGTCTGATCAGCATTTCCAATTTGTGATGGGAGATATTCCATTCTTTGGCGAAGTCGGATAACGTACTTGTGAAAAAGTAGAATTTTGTCCGTAAAATCCGGTGGCAGTTTCTGGCAAAGAGTTGTTCTTCTTCGGATTGTTAGGTCGTTACGCTGCATAAATCTTCTTAACCACCCGCGACTAGCTTTGAAATTTTCTTTTGGAATATTTTGCTGTACTGCAATTTCCCTTGCTCTTCTCTGCAGCATTTTACACGAAACTGCACATCCATTATTTCGTAATGCACGAACATAAGAAAGAAGTTCACTTTCTATCATTGGGAAAATTCCATGCTTTGGTCCTCGGAATGCTCGCCTATTTACATTTGTTTCTTGTAGTAATTGTTTGGATTTTCTCCAGTCCCTTATTAATTTTTCATTTACATTCCACTCTCTTTCAGCAGCTCTGTTTCCATTCTTTTCAGCATATTCAATAATCTGCAATTTAAATCCTGCCGTATAACTATTATTCTTTCTTAACTTTCCCATATTCAAGCAAAAAAAAAAAAAAAACTTCCAAAACACACCACGAAATTTACTGCAAAACAAACTATCGGCAAAGATTCTTTTTATGTAACTTTAGATATGTGCAGCCGAGTAAATTTCAAGCACGTGCATACATTCTTTAAGAACGAGTTGAAAGCTTTAAAATGAGGAGGGGGGAGGGATCCTTCCCCAGGGAGCTCTCTCATCCTCCCGAAGCAGGCAATAGGCCACACGGCTGATGCGTGACGTCATGTGCGCGTGCTCTATACCTTATCTCGCTATGGAGTGACAATTGAGTATGACAAGTGGGAGTGACAAAACAGATGAATCCATTATGAGTAGCAGTTCTTGGAAAAGTACAGTTGCTAATTTTATAGTACTTTCTAGACGAAGGTCAAATATCGGACTGCGACTTTTATGCGGGGAAAATGTTTTGACGATTTTTTCTGCTTCAAAACGGGGGTGCGACTTTTATGCGAGGGCGACTATTACGCGAGCAAGCACGGTAGTTTTTTTACAGGGACACAAAGAAAAATTCTTTATCATTATGGTCTATGGGACCAAAATCTTAAAAGTGCGATAGCATCTAAACGCCTTCTTCAATTGAGCAAAAAATTTATACACATATTATAAGTCACAGTTACTCAATCTGTATAGAGTTTGGAGAATCTGGCACTTACAGTTTTTTTACAGGGGCACAAAGAAAAATTCTTTATCATTATGGCCTATGGGGCCAAATTTTTAAAAGTGCGATAGCGTCTAAACGCTTATTTAATCTGAACAAAAAATTTGTACCCATGTTATAGATCACAGTTGCACGAACTGTATAAATTTTGGTGAATTTAGCATTTACAGTTTTTTTTCAGGGACACAAAGAAAAATTCTTTATCATTATGGCCTGTGGGACCAACTTTTTACTTTCTTCTATATTTAATAGAAGAAAGTATTGGATTCGTAAAAATTTTCGACCTCGGGTTTTTGATGGATTTACACACATTGAGAGCTGTAGAACACGATTTAACATTTTTTAGAAAATGTCTGTCTGTTTGTCTGTCAGTCTCTGCGTGTGTGTGACAAACTTTTGTGGCAACTGTATCTCAAGAACTACTTCACAGAATTTCATACAAATTGGTATGTAGTTGCACCTTGACATAAATTAGTGCCTGTCAACTTTTGGTAAAAATTGTCTTACAGGTTGCGTTGCCATTCCGCTTTTTCTAAATTTTTAACATGGTGGTATAGTAAAAAATTTTGTATAAATGTGCATAAAGAGAATTATTTTTTAATAATCATTATGAAATTTACCAGAATTATTTATAATAGAGATAGTCAACTGGGAATTTTTTTTTTTATGTGTAGGAGCCTCGCCCCCCCCCCTGGCAATATACTACTATACCTCGAGGGGAGTAAATTTTTCTGATGGGTATCTTTCAAAAGAGCTCGCCAGTACCTTTAAAACGAATGGTTGAACCATAGATCTGCGATAATTTAAAATGAAGTTATCGATTTTTTTTTACTTTTAACAACAACAAAAAAAAAAATTTTTTTTTTTTTTTTTTTTTTTAATATTGAGAATAAAATGGACATTTTTTGAATATTTGGTGTTATACGACTTCTCTAATATGGAAATTATCATGGAAGATAATTTTTTTAAATAATAATTTTAATAAATTATTTTTACTGAGTGAATTTGTATAGAAAAATATAGCAGAAAGTCATGTGGTGGCCGCAACATACTAGTTAAAAGTGCAATAGCATCTAAACACCTTATTCAATTGAGCTGAAAATTTATATGAATATTATAAATCACTGTTGCACTAACTATAAGCATTTTGGTGAATCTAGAATTTATAGGTTTTTTACAGGAACACAAGGAAAAATCTTTATCATTATAATCTATGGGCTCAAAGTTCAGTAGCGTTAAATAAAACATTGTGTAATATATGGAGAAAAATACTCAAAGACTCTATTATGGTTTTATCTCTTTTGTTTGTTTAACAACTCCTCTTTCTTTACTTTATCTACAAAACTGTTAATTACTCAATGTTCGGAAAGTTGAGTGGAGTCACTCCAGATTTTTTCTTTGAAAGAAACTGAATAGCAGTTCTGAATAAACATCAATCAGTGTTTAAAATTGGCACAAAATATCAGCAGTGTTGGCAACTGTGCAGTTTAAGTTTTAACGGAGCCCTATTAAAAGGTTGCTAGAAAAAAGTAACTTATATTAAAGAATTAAGTGTACTTTTATATTAACCAACCGCATAACAGTGGTGGAATATTTATAAATGTATAACATTAAAATATAGATTTCATAGGATCATTTTGGTTATATATACATAAATATAAATAATAAAACACACATAAAACTTACATATTGTATTAGCTGCATGCCAGAGATTAATTACTGGCTTACAGTTAATGTGAAAATATTGAATTAAGTGAAAATTATGACATTTGATGGGGGTAGAATTGTTTATAAATTTTAAGTTCATATGGAGAATTTTAACACTTAGGAAATTTATATGAGCAATTAAAGCTAAAAAAAAAATCAATTTAAGGAAAATCTTATATTTGTACTGCAGAACATAGACCTTATATAGATAGACTACGCCACCAATAGGACTTCCCATTATAGTGAATGTCTTCAACATGAGGGTATAATCTGATACCTTCATCCTCTGCGGTCAGCGCCATATGTCACGTGACAGGGACTTGAGAGAGATTCTTCCATAAGAAAGCACTTATTTTTGTAAGAATTCAATCAAAAAATTCTCCCCTTCAGAATGGTTTCTCACAAAAGAAATTTTTTTTATAATTAATCTATGACATTTTAGCTTTCCAACGATGCATAAATCTAAAGGTTTAAGAGGGGACAATACCTAATCTCGCCGGCAGCCTTCGCCCATGTTATTCTATGGGAAAATTTGTTGCTACAATTACACATTACCTAATGAATATTTTTAAATTCTGTTTTTGCAGTCAGAAAATTCATAACCGTTAAATGAGTACTCATTTTTGAAAAATTCATTTTTTTTTTAATTTTTACATTTTAATTTTGAGTTCAAAAATGCGATTTTTCACAAAATGCATTTTTCTCATTTTCTAATCGCAAAATGAAATACTAAAATTTAAAAAAATCAATTTTTGGAAAACAAGTACTAATTTAACGCTTATGAATTTTCTAAATGTGAAGACAGAATTGAAAAATATTTATTAGGTAATGAGTAATTTTGTAAACAAATTTTCCCATAGAATAACATGGGCGAAGGCTGCCGGCGAGATTAGGTATTGTCCGCTCTTAAATAAAAAGTATGTGTACAATACAGAAATTAAAAAGCTCAAAACTACTTTCTTTCCTATGGAAAAATCACATAATATTCATTCTCGTCTCTCTCTCTAGGTCCGCATCACATGATAACTTAGCTGGGGAAGCTACTTCATGTTGCAGACAGATAATGAGGGGGATGCGTGGTCTATCTATATAAGGTCTATGCTGCAGAAGCAGTGGGGAAAGAAAATCTTGGAATTCTTTCAGTCAACAAATTGTACCATAATTCTTTTTTTTTTTTTTTCCCTTTCAAAATTTTTCTTTTCTCTAAGTTTTGGTTTATAATGTTAAATCATAAATATTTGTCTATTGCATTATTATAAAGAACTAAATATTATTGAAATAGTTAAATTTAATTAGTTGCAAATATTTATACAAAACGGTACATTATTTGTGTGACATTTTCCTGGAAAACTTTTTTCCTGTTACACATAAACAAGTGTTGTGATAAATGAATATTTCAATATACTTGGGAAGTCCAAAAATAATTTTGGAAGTTTTTTTGTAATTATTTTACACAATGTTACTCCTTTCTATTATTGTAAAATTTTTGTTTTAATTAATAAATTTTCTTGTTCTTTTATATAGAAACAGATAAAAATCAACTGTCATTCAAATTTTTAATTTCATACACTTATTTTTGTACATCATATAAAGTTTTGTTTTGTTCAACAAATTTCTTTCTTTATATATTCCCTTTTTCTGTACAAAATTACTTAAAAATAGTTAGTCTTGGACATTTTTACAGTTTTGTGCATTTTAATTCTATTCTGCTTCAGTTCCATGGGAATTTCACCCAAAAAAGTGAAAATCAGGAGTCATGTAACAATTTCTTTAATCGTTAGCATCTTTGTTGACGGAGTATATCCTATAAAATAAATATAAGTTTTAAAATGATAATAACATTGAAAAATAATAATAATAATAAGAGGGTTACATTGAAATATTTGAGATTCAGTGATACAATTTGATAAAAAGTTATGCTATTTTTGTAGAGTTCTGAGTAGAATTATTCAAACAGTTTTAATGCATGAATATAAAGTGTGATGCTTATACAATTCCTATATATACTTAAAAAAAAATAATAGGTCATACATATAAATTTGAACTCTGTAAAAAATGTTAATTGCTGATATTGATGCATCTACTAAATGGAGCAGAATGAGCTTAAGATTAAATCTTTAGCTCTGCGTAACTTATTCATTAAAAGATGCGTATGAAAAACTAGTTTTTGTTATTGTTAAAACCGTAAAGCTAAGAAACTGATGTCAGACACTTAACTAGTCAGGGATGAGAATTTTCAGACTTTTGTAGAAATTTCTGACTTTTCTTAATTTTTTTAAAACAATTTTCAGGTTTTTGCTTCTAAATATACTTATTACTTCCATTACCCTACTACCGTAGGTAATGGAAGTATTGTATTCGGTCTGAAAATTCGATATCGGGTTTTCACCTGATTTACACGTTTTAAGGTCCCCTGAGTCCAAAAAAGTGGTTTTTGGCAATTGGTCAGTGTGTATGTATGTGTGTGTGTGTGTGTATGTATGTGGAGAATCTTCTGGCTACTATAGCTCAGAAACTAATAAAGATAGAGCTACGAAATTTTAGAATTGAAATACGTCTGGTGTACAGATGAAATTTCCAAATTTTGGTGAAAATTGAAAAACCGGAAGTGGGACATCGGAAACCGGAAGTGGGACCGTAAGTCCGTATCTCAAAAAGGGCTCTAACGATTTTCTTCAAACTTGCTATATAAACACTCTGTTAGATGTCCTTTCGAATGATATAGTTGGTTAGTTCAGGAAAATTGATAGGCGTCCTGTATAAATAGCTCAATTTCAGGCCTCGCAAAGGCGTTCCTTTAAAAACGGTTGTACGGATTTTTTTCAAACTCGCCATTTTAACTCCCTTTTAAATATGCTTTTGTATGTAATTATTGTTTTCCTGTCAATAATTGAGTTTAACCGGAAGTGGGACATCGGAAACCGGAAGTGGGACCGTAAGTCCGTATCTCAAAAACGGCTCTAACGATTTTCTTCAAATTTGCTATATAAACAATCTATTAGATGCCCTTTCGAATGATATAGTTGGTTAGTTCAGGAAAATTGATAGGCGTCCTGTATAAATAGCTCAATTTCAGGTCTCCCAAGGGCGTTCCTTTAAAAACAGCTGTACGGTTTTTTTTCAAACTCGCCATTTTAACTCACGTTTAAATATGCTTTTGTATGTAATTATTGTTTTACTGTCAATAATTGATTTTTTGTGAATGTTGGTATCTCAAAAATGGCTCTAACGATTTTCTCTTTAGGTCAATTTTATGTTTTCTGATCACATTATCTCTCAAAAATGCATATAATACGTGTAATAGTGGGTAATGGAAGTCGTGTGGTTGTTTCACACCAGATTTTTTTTTGTTCAATTTTCTTTCTTTTGATTGTTTCTGAACAATTTATTTTCATATATTCTCCAATTTTGCTTATAGAAAGTATGATTTTGCAGAGATGGCAAGTTACTACTAACGAAAAATCAATTTCATACCACAATAAAGAAAAAGTAAAACTTGCCCTATTAAATTGCAGATAATTATTACGAAATAACACATTTAGAAATTTCCGGTATTAAGATTACGGACAATCCGTAATAACTTGGCATCTCTGAATTTTGTGTATCCGTTTCTTCGTTTATTACTAAAATTAAATTATTTTTGAGTTTTGCTGATACTTTCAGACTTTTTGTCAATTTCCCACTCTCATCTCTGACTAGTGCACTATGAAATGTGTTCAATACAGGTTGAAGGATTTATCTTTCCTTATGAATAATGAATGTTTACATTCAACAAGATTAACAGTCAAATTGTTCGAGCAAAACACATTACATTAATAGAACATCTATCTTATTTAAGCATCTATGCATGAACACTAGATATTTTTTAATCTGTAAAAAAAAAAAAAAAAAAAAAAAAAGTGTTGTTTTCATTCCGAAGATATGAAGTTATAAAATCAGATATATTTAAATCAATTCCAAGAAACAGATGACTTGAAGTATTTAATTTTTGGGAATTTCACTTCTAAAATTAAGTTTAATTATGAGCCATGTCTCAAAAGTTTCAATGTAACCATCCTACAAGAAAACTGTCTTATTGACAGTTACTATTTACAGACCATAATAATTAAAATTAATAAGTATTTTCACAATCTAATAAAATCTTATAAATTAACAGGGGTTAAACTGTTAATTTCAAATCTACTTTCTGTCCAAAGCAAATACAATGATAAGAAAAGGATCACCTTTGAGCATGCCTCGGACCATTTTCTAAGTATAATTCTAATTAATTTTTTAAAAACTATTATTTTATCTTTCAATGAATTGACAAGTCTCAGTATGAAGATATAGTAAATTCAATTTAATATGATTCTAGTAATTTCAAAGGACAGGGGAATAAGTGATTAAAAACTGACTTACAAAATTGCATTTTTACTTTCTCTTAACCATATAAATGGTAGAAAATGTATTGTTTTGGAGTCAAATTTCTAAAATTGAATTTTTGCTATATGTACACATTTTGAGGAGCCCTAAATCTGAAAATCACATTTTCAGCGATAGTGTGCGTCTGTCTGTTATCAGCATAACTCAAGAACAAATATTATGAGGGAGTCAAAACTATTCTAAATCTGTATTATATGGTATGTTACGCTGAAACTTTTGACTGAAACTGGACAAATGATTCCTATATAGGGACATCCAAGAGAATTTAAATACATTGTCTATGGAAGAAATTTTTCGTAGGTAGTTTAACATCTTTAAACTGCATTGAGCAAAAATAAATTAACATAAGCTTTTTATATTCATAAAAGACTGTTTCACATAGAATATGGTATGAAAGTCATTTACATGTCGTTTACACAGCCACACAAAAGAATTTAATTATATTGTGACTGTGTATAAAAATTGCTACAAATGCTTTTCAAGTATGTTTTTTTTTTCATATTGTGCTAAATACACTATGTAGTGTATATATGATAATCTATAAACAAAATAAGGGCGACCAGAATTAAGTGAAGGCATTCTTTTCTGTTGAATGTAATTCAGGGAAATACTTTACTAAATTTTTCCGAGGAAGTTTCTTAAAAATAATAATTATTTAATCAAACTCATATGTTGGACAATTTTTTTTTTAAATTTCAAATTCAATTTCCAATGAGGATTTTTTGCTATAATTATTCTTTTTGTTGTCCCCTGAATATGGACAGCTGATCTATATGTCTGTCTGTTATCAAATAACTTAAAAGCAAATGAATGTAGGAAATTCTAATTTTTTTATTTTGAAGATCGTGCGATGATGTTGGTGGTGTGGGTAAAATTTTAGGAAATTCTAATTTTTTTAATTTGAAGATCATAGGATAATGATGCTTGAAAAGTTTGATCAAAATTGACAAGTTTTAAGGAGTGGTGTGGGTAAAGGTTATACTAATAATTTGGAATAACATTTAAGTGTAATAAGTCATTTTTTTTTTTTTTTTTTTTTTTTTTTTATGAATGCAGGTATATTTGAATGGGGGTTCTGAGAACTCTTGCGCAGAACTATAGTCAATGAAAACTGTTTCTAAAACTACTTTGAACTGTTTTTAAAGTACCTTTATATACATTATCTTGTTATCATATACCTTAATCTGTCTTCATAGTGTTGAAATTCAGTATCAGAGAAAGCATTATTAGCTTAAATTATATATTCTATTATTGCCATTGTCAAATCAGCAAAGTACTTTGAAATGTTTTTTTTTTTTTTTTTTTTTTTTTTTTTTTTTTTGTCAATTCAACGTAACTTATTTAGCCTTAACACCTTGACTGGTCCAATATATTTAAATTAGGAAACACTTGATTAATAAGATGTCACAAAAATTATAAAAATTACAAAGTTAAACTGATTAATAATTAACACAGTTATGCTCTTTTAACACAGAATATCACATGAAATAAAGAAAACACTGTTAAATGTAAAATATATTTCTTCGTACTGTCATAGATCTTCCTCTGGTTTCACGCGGCAAGAAAAATGCAGCCACTCCCGCCAGTGCAGTGATCACGGACAGAATAATTATGGAAGGAATAGGTCGTGTAATCACGGCAACCTAAAAACAAAGTTTATCCAGTTTTACTTACATTTGAAGCAAAAAAGTAATCTGATTATGAAATTATATAAAGTGATAACTTATTCACTAGCCCAACATGGCCCTGGCTCCAGTTGTTTAATTGGAATGCATTATGAAAATAGAAAACATAATCCATACTCAGTTACATTTTAAACAAACTAAATAAAGGTTCAATAAAATGAAAGATATCGGAGGATTATTCTGGTCATAATAATTTTAAATCTTTTAAAGACAAGCAAAATTCGCAGTCTTTATAAAAAACTAGCAGGCTTTGCCCGCTTCGCTGGTCACTATATTTAACCCTGCTGTTCAGTTTGGGTCTATTTGACCCAAAACATTTTTCAATTCTTTATAAAGAAATGACAGTTTAGAAATATTTTCTAGCCATTTTGTGACTTTGTTTGTGTGGGACATTTATTAATTTCCTGAAAGTATTTTTATTTATATAGTTTTAAAATTGTACAAATGTGATGTATAATAAATGTGAACAGAACAGCAGGGTTAAATGATTTCTTTTTAATTGAATAATTGAAATGTTTAAATAAATATATTTCAGTTGGCGACTATTTTGGTCACAGCTTCAGTGTGGGACCTACTTGGCGATATCAAATACTTTTTGAACTTCTTGAATCTGTACAACGAAACTATTATTGAAAAGAATATTCTCGAAAACAGTCCAATAATATGTTATGAGCACTGTTTCTGCTGTATTTTAAACAACTAATGTTTTTATGGTTACATATATTTCCCAGTAAACATATTTTTATTTATTTATTTAAATATTTTGAATTAATCAAATATTTCTGCCTGACAGCATGCAAGTGCAGCCACACACAACAGCTCATTTATTTGTATGAGATAAATTAGCGTAGTGATTGGTATATATATATATATATATATATATATATCTACATATATATATATATATATACGTATATATAAGTAGACATTATCGTGCTACACAACTTTATTAAATCTCTCCCTTGGCGGCTTTTGAATTTTTGTCCCCATATTAGCGATGGATTTTTTTTTTTTGTATAATTTTTTGTATACCGTTTTGCTAATGCTTTTATCAGATACCTTTTCTTTATTTTACAAGAATCCTTCATATTCTGTTTATATTTTTAATGGTTTTTAAGTTTAAAATAGGGCTTGCTATAGATATCTGAGTAGATAATAAATTATTATTTATTATCTACTCAGACAAAAATAGATTATTTATGTGACTACTATTTAGGTTTAATAACTTTTTTTTTTCTTTTTGTAATACTTTATAATTTATTTATATTTTTGATGCCCTACTTAGATTAAAATGGTTGTTGCTAAATTTAACCCCTTAACGCGCGCTGTCCTCGCTGCGAGGACGCAAAATTTAAGATCCAGCTGCAAAAATTCATCCCGGAAATTTTTTAGCAAAAATTCACGTTTATAACATATCAGAAAAGGCCGGTTTTTTTAAACCTTAAAATTAAAAATTTCTTTTAATTTAATTTAGTTCATGAATTCCGGTGGCACATATAATTTAAATGTTTCAAATTGTCTTGCGCCGCAAAGGGTTAACTTCTTGGCAAAAAACGTTCGGTGTACTTCAACGCCAAAATTAAAAAAATCGGCCAGGAGGATGTATAAATAAAACTGATAAAATAAATTTTTGGTTTATAGAGTTTAGAGTAGTACAGAAACGCTACACAGTCGAATGTGACGTCATGGGCAGTTTTTTTAAATAATAACTTAACAGTAAAAATGTAAAAAAAATAGTTAAAAAATAAAAAAAAATAGTTAAAAAATAAAAAAAAATACTAAAAGCAGTCTTTGGGGACTGCCGATAGAAGTGAAAACTAAGTAACTTGTGAATTGTATCGTCGAGCTATTAAGATTATTATTTTTGAATTACTTTTGGTTTGTAAAGAAGTGTTTGTGATTTGTATTATATGATTCGGCACAATATTTGTAGCTACCCAAATTAAATGAACTAAGCCTTACATTAGGTAAAAATATTGTAATATGACTAAAATAATTTTCTTTTTTTTTATTATTTATTTGAAAATTTATATTGAAAGCAAAAAGAAGAATATAATAGTCTGTATAAAAACACGTGCTTGTACTTTGTGAACTATGTATATACTGTGGAAAAAATACATACATACATAGAGTATAGAACTAGAAAGAGACATGCCAGTAGCCAGTATACTACTTGTATTAGTATACATTTTATACATATATATGTATATGAGGCATGCCGCGCCGTGCGCTACATATATGTATATATTGCCACAAAGTCAGCTTTCTTTACAGCCGGCGTGGCGTTGAGGTATGTCTCTGGACTGTCACCCAGACGGCCTCAGTTCGATTCCAGTCGGGGGCAAGTAAATTTAAAGACTCTAAAAATTATTTCTAAAGTCTTATAATTATCTTTGCATATTTAATTTCCTATTCTAGCAGTTTCTAGAATATTCTAATTTATGTTAATCTTGTATTCTGGAATATTCTAATTTATGTTAATCTTGTATATAAGCGACTTGTTCCTCAGTTTGTGGATGTTCTCAGCCGAGTGTAGCTGTGTTACAAGTTTGTTCTACTGATAAACTACGTTCGTTACTTAACTTCGAGTGTTCACTTTGACTCTTCACAACATCTGTGTGACATTTTGGTGGAGGCGCCGGGTAAATAAACCTTGCAAACGTGGATAACAGTGATAATCTTCGCAGAAGTCTCCGTTTAAGAGGACAATCTCCCGAGTACGGACTTTATTTTCCAGAGAGCAAAAAGAAGAAAACGAAAATGCCAGAAACCAAAGTGCCAGAAGAGACCAAGCCCGTCGTATTGACTTCTACCTACCAGCAACTAAGGAGCCTATCGACCTTCCGAGGAGTGCCTGGAGAAGACCCTCTGAAATGGCTTAAAGAATACGATCGGGTGGCTAAATTCAACAAATGGGATGACATGATGTGCTTAGCCAATGTGTATTTCTTCCTTGATGGTACGGCAAAGCAATGGTACATAAACAATGAAGATACTCTGAATTCCTGGGAGGTGTTCAAGAAGGAATTAAGCGGCCTTTTCGGCGACAGACAAAAGTATACCAGGAAGGCGGAAGAACAATTGAAGTACAGAGCACAGCGGTCAGGAGAGAGTACACAGTCCTATATACAGAGTGTCTTAGGTCTGTGCCAGGAAATTAATCCTTCAATGTCCGAAGTCGAAAAAGTGTCTCACCTAATGAAAGGCATTGCAGAGGACATTTATCAGATCCTGCTGACGAAAGAAATCAGCACCACAACTGATTTCATTAAATGGTGCAACTACATCGAGGATATGAAGCAGAAGAGGGTTGGACGACAAAGATTCGAGAGGCTTCCGAACGTCGTGCCAGTAGCAGCCATGGAGGAGGAACCAGATTTGGTATCCCTTGTCCGCCAGATCGTACAGGAGGAAATCCATCGACTGATCAACCAGACGAAAGAAACTTCAGAGTCATGTTCGCCATTCCTAGAAGAAATAGTCCAAGACGAAAGGGCTCTAGCCTCCGTTTCAGCAACACCAACCAACACTCCACGACGACCAACATATGCCACTGTAACCAGGGAATCCAGAGATCACCCACGCAGCCGAGAAAAACTGACCTTTGGAGAACAGCTGACAACAGACCAGTCTGCTTCCACTGTGGACGGCCTGGACATGTTGTGCGTTATTGCCGAGAGAGAAAGGCTATTTTTGACAGTTATCGACGCCGCCGACAGAACCCTGACGAAATTGACGCAGAAAAAGAACTTCGCCGACCAAGCTTCACTCGCCGTTCAACTCCTAGTCCAACTAGAGGCCGATCTCCAACACGCCGTTTCAGATCACCGTCGCCATATCGTCGACCAAGTCGATCTCCAAGCAGCAATAATGAGGAAAACTAAACGGAGCGACCTTCCAAGGAGGTGAGGCCACATGTAATCAAAATCCTCCGTCGGCCGCAAAGATGACTGGTAACCAACTAGACGTAATTGTGGATAAAAAGCCGGTACGAGCCTTAGTGGATTCTGGAGCCTCATTTTCTGTCGTCTCCGATAAGTATCGTCGATCTCTAAAGAAGGTTCTGTTTTCTGAAGCCATGAACATTATGCTCAAAGTCGCCGATGGAAATTTTGTCCGGCCAATGGGAAAATGTGTTTTACGTATTCTCGTAAATAGCAGAGAGTTGCCATTTGAATTCATTGTTTTGCCGCATTGTAGTCATGACATAATCCTTGGATGGGACTTTTTAGAAGCTTCCAAAGCCGTGATAGACTGTAGACAGAGTGAACTATTTTTAGAGGACGTTTGCCAAGACCTCGCAGCGATGGATGCCTGGAGGTTGTACGCCACAAGAGACTACACTCTCAAGTCCCAATCTTTAACTAAAATAGCAGTTTCAGGATGCCAAGTACGAAGAGACGTAAATGTCGTCACAGATGGCAATAAACATCTGCTCTTCGAGAAGAATTTCGCTATACCGTCCATGCTATCCTTATACCATAACGGGCAAAGTGAAATCTGGGTCGCCAACCTCCAGTCCAGGAACCAAGTCATTCCGAAAGGAATGTGCTTAGGCCTAGCCGAACCCCTGAATGAAGGGCATTTATGTGCGATTGCCGACACGACGGATGGCCTGGATACACGAGACACGTCAAACTCCCCGATGGACTGCTCCCGGATGTTGTCTCCCGAGTTGAGCAACGAACAAAAAGCCAAGCTAGCCGAACTGCTTCGAGAGTTTTCCGGAATTTTCGAGAAGACTGACAAGTCGACAGCCTCACGGACGAATGTGAAACACAGGATTAATACAGGTGATCATACTCCAATCAGCCAACGAGCCTACCGAGTATCATCGACTGAAAGAGGCGTAATTCGTGAGGAAGTTAAGAAAATGCTTGATAAAGGTATCATCCAGCCATCTGCAAGTCCCTGGTCATCACCCGTGGTGCTCGTTAGGAAAAAAGATGGAAGATGGCGTTTTTGCGTTGATTACCGGAAGCTCAATAAGATCACGAAACTAGTATGTTGTGGCCACCACAAGACTTTCTTCTATATTTTCCTATATGCATATTCAATCAGTAACAATAAAAAAAAAAAAAAAAAAAAAAAAAATACGATTTTTTTTTTGTTAAAAGTAAAAAAAATCGATAACTTTGTTTTAAATTATCACAGATTTATAGTTCAACCATTCGTTTCAAAGGTATCAACGAGATCTTTCTAAAGAAACTCATCTTGAAAATTTACCCCCCCAAGGGGGGAAGCGATGCCCCCACATGCACAGGAATTTTTTCCTAGTTAACTATTACTATTATCAATAACTCATATTAATTTTACAATCACAAGTTAAAAATAATTCTCATGTACATTTATACGAAATTTGTCCTATACTGCCATGTTAAAAAATTAGAAAAAATACGATCACAGCGCCACCTGTTGAGCTATTGATCCCCAAATGTAATCAGCACCTCTTTATGTCCGGGTCCAACTAAATACCAAGTACCAAGTTTGGTTAAATTTCGTTAAAAAAAAAAAAAAAAAAAAAAAAAAAAAAAAAAAAAAAAAATGCGATTTTTTTTTCTAAGTTTTTTTTCGTTAAAAGTAAAAAAAATCGATAACTTTGTTTTAAATTGACACAGATTTATAGTTCAACCATTCGTTTTAAAGGTATTGACGAGACCTTTCGAAAGATACCCAACTTGAAACTTTGCCCCCCCCCTGGGGGGAACCGATGCCTCCACATGCACAAAAATTGTTTCCTAGTTAACTACTACTATTATCAACCTGATCTTTCGAAAGATACCCATTGTGAAAATTTACCCCCCCGGGGGGTACTTCCCCCTAGGGGGGAAGCGATGCCCCCCCCCCATGCACAAAATTTTTTTCCTAGTTACATACTACTATTATCAATAATTCATATTAATTTTACAATCACTCTTATTATGCACATTTATACGAATTTTTGTCCTATGCTGCCATGTTAAAAATTTAGATAAAATGCACAGCGCCACCTGTTGAGCTATTGATCCCCAAACATAATCAGCACCAGTTTATGTCGGGGACCAACTAAATACCAAGTTTGGTAAAATTTCGTTAAAAAAAAAAAATACGATTTTTTTTCTAAGTTTATTTTTTTTGTTAAAAGTAAAAAAATCTGGAGTGACTCCACTCGACTTTCCGAACATTGAGTAATTAACAGTTTTGTAGATAAAGTAAAGAAAGAGGAGTTGTTAAACAAACAAAAGAGAGAAAACCATAATAGAGTGTTTGAGTATTTTTCTCCATCTATTACACGATGTTTTATTTAACGCTACTGGACTTTGAGCCCATAGATCATAATGATAAAGAATTTTTCGTTGTGTCCCTGTAAAAACCTATAAATGCTAGATTCACCAAAATGCTTATAGTTAGTGCAACAGTGATTCATAATACTCATATAAATTTTCAGCTCAATTCAATAAGGCGTTTAGATGCTATCGTACTTTTAAAAATTTAGTCCCATAGGCCATAATGATAAAGAATTTTTCTTTGTGTCCCTGTAAAAAAACTGTAAGTGCTAGATTCACCAAAATCTATACAGTTAGTTCAACTGTGATCTATAACATGTGTAAAAATTTTTTGCTCAGATTAATAAGTCGTTTAGACGCTATCACACTTTTAAAAATCTGGCCTCATAGGCATAATGATAAAGAATTTTTCTTTGTGTCGCTGTAAAAAAACTATAAGTGCTAGATTCTCCAAAATCTATACAGATTGAGTATTTGTGACCTATAATATGTGTATAAATTTTTTGCTCAATTGAATAAAGCGTTTAGATGCTATCGCGCTTTTAAGATTTTGCTCCCATAGGCCATAATGATAAAGAATTTTTCTTTGTGTCCCTGTAAAAAAACTATAAGTGCTGGATTCACCAAAATCTATAGGGTTCGTACTATGGTGACTTACAATATGCGTACCAACTTTCAGGTTAATCGAACAAATAAGCGTTTAGACGCTAGCGTGTTCACTCACAGACATACACACACACATACATACATCATCGTAAAAATAGTGAAAACGGACTCAGGGGACCTCAAAACGTATAGAAACATCAAAATCTCGAATTCGGATTTTTGACATGATTACAATACTTTCCTCACTATAGTGTTCGGAAAGTAAAAAATCGATAACTTTGTTTTAAATTATCACAGATTTATGGTTCAACAATTCGTTTTAAAGGTATTTACGAGACCTTTCGAAAGATACCCATCTTGAAACTTTGCCCACCCATGTGGGTACTTCCCCCCCCCCTCCGGTGTGGGGGGGGGGACCGATGCCCCCACATGCACAAAAATTTTTTCCCAGTTGACTACTACTATTATCAACGAGACCTTTCGAAAGATACCCATCTTAAAAATTTACTTCCCTGGGGGGGTACTTCCCCGCAGGGGGGGGGGGGGGGAACCGATGCCCCCACATGCACAAAATTTTTTTCCTAGTTAACTACTACTATTATCAATAATTCATATTAATTTTACAATCACAAGTTTAAAATAACTCTCATTATGCCCATTTATACGGAATTTTGTCCTATGCTGCCATGTTAAAAATTTGCATAAAATGCGATCACAGCGCCATCTGCTCGGCGATTGATCCCAAAATCTAATCAGACCCTTTCCATGTCAGGATCCAACTATACACCAAGTTTGGTTCAATTTCATTCAACGGTTCGTGAGATACGGTGAAAAATACGAAATTTTGCGATCACAGCGCCACCTGCTCGACGATTGATCCCCAAATCTAATCAGCACCATGCCCCGTCAGGTTCCAACTATATACCAAGTTTGGTTGAATTTCATTCATTGGTTCGTGAGATACGGTGAAAAATAAGAAAAATTGTCCTATACTGCCATGTTAAAAATTTCCATAAAATGCGATCACAGCGCCACCTGCTGGGCTATTGATCCCCAAATCTAATCAGTACAATGCCCCGCCAGGGTCCAACTATATACCAAGTTTGGTTGAATTTCATTCATTGGTTCGTGAGATATGGTGAAAACACTAAACCACAGACAGACACTCAGACAGACAGACAGACAGACAGTTTCTAAAAACTATCAATTCGTGTTCAGGGCATCCCAAAACGTGTAAATCCGTCAAAAAACGGAGGTCGAAAATTTTCGCGAATCCAATACTTTCTCTATATTACATATAGAAGAAAGTAAAAAGATGTCTATCCTCTACCTCGTATCGACGATACGCTAGACTGTTTGAAAGGTGCCAAATTCTTTTCTTCCATGGACCTCTGTTCTGGCTATTGGCAGATAGAAGTAGACGAGGCGGATCGGGAGAAGACGGCATTCATAACCCCCGAAGGCTTATATGAGTTCAAAGTCATGCCGTTTGGACTCTGCAATGCCCCTGCGACCTTCGAAAGAATGATGGACAATTTGCTTCGCCATTTAAAATGGACAGTCAGTGTGTCTTTGCTATTTAGACGACATCCTAGTATTTTCAGAAACTTTTGAAGACCATCTCACCCGACTAAGGCCTGTTTTGAAATGTCTTCAGGAAGCTGGTCTTGTACTCAACCCAATGAAGTGTCTATTTGCGGCCAAAGAAGTAAAAATACTGGGTCATCTTGTTTCTAGTAATGGCGTCCGTCCAGATCCCGACAAAGTGAAAGCCGTAAGCAATTTTCCAACTCCGAAGAATGTACATGATATACGAAGCTTTCTTGGACTTTGCTCATACTTCCAAAGATTTATTAAGGGCATTTGTTATCTCGCAGAACCCTTGCAGTTGCTTCTAAAAGGTGATGCGAAGTTTCATTGGGGTTCTGAAGAGGCCGAATCCTTCAAAAGCCTGAAGTCAGCCCTTACTTCTGATCCAGTATTAGGAATGTTCGACGAAAGCGCCCCTACAGAAATTCATACAGATGCCAGTGGGTATGATATTGGGGGCAGTCCTCGTCCAAATTCAGGACAATGCCGAAAAAGTTATAGCTTACGCCTCAAGAACCTTGGCAAAAGCCGAAAAGAATTATTCCACCACAGAACGGGAATACCTTGCCATTGTATGGGCTATCAATAAATTCCGGCCGTATCTATTCGGAAAACATTTTACTGTTGTTACAGATCATCATTCACTATGCTGGCTTATGAGTCTAAAAGATCCTTCAGGAAGACTGGCAAGATGGGCCCTTCGACTTCAAGAACATGATTTTTCAGTGACATATAAAACCGGTAAGAAGCACAGGGACGCTGACGCACTCTCGAGAAATCCAGTGGACGAAGAAACTGAGACGTCAAACAAATTTCTAGCTGTGACTACGAGTATGAACCTTGCGATTGAACAGAAGAAAGACCCAGATCTCGCAAAAATTTTTCTTTCGAATAACCGCTCCAACGCGGATAAAAGAGATTTTGAATTAATTAACGGAGTACTATGTAAAAAGAATTTTGACCCTGATGGAAAAACGTGGCTGCCAGTCATTCCTAAACATCTACAAGTGGACATACTGAGACATTTCCACGACGCTCCCACCGCAGGACATCTTGGTTTTGCAAAAACTTATGACAGAATCTGCAAAAGGTTTTACTGGCCTGGGATGTACAGAAATGTTGTTCGATATGTGATGCACTGTCGAGAATGCCAGAGGTGAAAATCCGTTCCTCAACGACCTTCTGGACGCTTAGTTTCCATTCCTCCAGCTATAGCACCTTTCCATCGCATTGGGGTCGATCTTCTAGGAAGATTTCCAAAGCCTACTCGTGGGAACAAATGGATCATAGTCTGCACGGATTACTTAACGAGATATGCAGCAACGAAAGCCTTACCGACCGCTGAAGCCGAAGAAGTAGCGAAGTTCTTGCTCGAAGAAATTCTCTTAAGGCATGGAGCTCCCCGAGTAATTATCACAGACCGTGGAGCTGTCTTCCAATCCAAACTTGTTTCCGCTCTCGTCGAATTGTGTAATATCGGTCATCGGATGACGACAGCATATCACCCTCAAACAAATGGAATGACGGAGCGGTTTAATAAAACTTTGGCTGACATGTTGTCCATGTACGTGGATACAGAACAGAAGAATTGGGATGAAATTCTACCATTTGTAACCTTTGCTTACAACACCGCTAAGCAGGAAACGACGGGTTTCACGCCTTTTTATTTACTTCACGGACGTGAGGCTGAAACGACGCTGGATACAATGTTACCATTTTGCCCTGATGATGTCGACGACGATCACCTCGCCAAGATGATTGCCAGAGCTGAAGAATCAAGGCAGCTAGCCCGAGTGCGAACTCTGAAAGCCCAAGATAAAGACCGTCGACGTTACGACTCCAGACACCGAGTGGTTTCTTATGATCCTGGAGATCTCGTATGGGTGTATACTCCAGTCCGGAAAGTCGGCCTCTCCGAAAAGCTTTTAAGAAGGTATTTTGGACCATATCAGGTTTTACGTCGTTTATCAGACGTCACCTATGAGGTGCAAGATTTTGATCCTGCCTCGCGAAGAAGAAAACTAAGAGACGTTGTCCATGTACTACGTATGAAACCCTATCATGATCCGGACAAGCAGATTCAGAACACAAAAAAACAGGATGTTGTTGTTCTTCCTAAAACGAACGGTACTTACAAGGGACCCATGACGCGTTCGAGGACTAGAGCTTCAACCCAGAACTCCTAAAACAGCGAGACGCTGTTCTTTGAAAGGAGGGCAATGCCACAAAGTCAGCTTTCTTTACAGCCGGCGCGTGGCGTAGAGGTATGTCTCTGGACTGTCACCCAGACGGCCTCAGTTCGATTCCAGTCGGGGGCAAGTAAATTTAAAGACTCTAAAAATTATTTCTAAAGTCTTATAATTATCTTTGCATATTTAATTTCCTATTCTAGCAGTTTCTAGAATATTCTAATTTATGTTAATCTTGTATTCTGGAATATTCTAATTTATGTTAATCTTGTATATAAGCGACTTGTTCCTCAGTTTGTGGATGTTCTCAGCCGAGTGTAGCTGTGTTACAAGTTTGTTCTACTGATAAACTACGTTCGTTACTTAACTTCGAGTGTTCACTTTGACTCTTCACGACATCTGTGTGACAATATAGAGAGATATACTCTTTGTATATATATAATGTATAATAATAACGCACGGAGGTATATCTATGTACATATATACACAGTATACATATAGCTCATGGAAAGCGTTCAGTGACGAAGACGCGAGTTCCATGATTTTTGTTCATCCAAAAAGTGCTCAATGCACCTAAAGAAGTTTTCACTTCAAAGCGTTCGGTGACGATGACGCGAGTTCCATGATTTTTGTTCACCCAAAAAGTGCTCAACGTGCCTAAAGAAGTTTTCACTTAAAAAAAAAAAAAAAAAAAAAAAAAGAATTTAGAACAACATATATAAGCATCATAAACTATATTAGCACTTTATCAATGTGTATAAAATTTTGAAAGTAATAATGACTTCAATTTTTGTGAGATGCATAGTCTAATTTTTTTTCGTTCACGTTTAAGTAAATGTATTTATTTTCCTGTCGAAAAAAAAATGAACTCGTAATTTTTTTTGCAACAATTAAATTATGGATAAAATTTAAATGGCTAATTTTAAAGCTATTAGGAGGTTATTATTTTCACATTTTAATTAATCAAAAGAAAACTAATAAAAAATTCCAAAATCGGGCTTCAAAGTGCACTAGGACCTCTCGGGGGACACCTTCGTGTCGAATTACGTGACTGCCCGAGTTACTGTCTTTGCGCTACGCTGTCCACAGACACACACACACACACAGACATTGCCATATATTGTGCATTGGTTATGTTGAGGGCAAAATAGTTATGGTACCACCTGAAAACACAAAAGATACATATTACATTGACCTAAGAAGAAATTACCCTCCGAGGGGGTCTTTGCAAGAGATCTTGTTTTAAAAAAATGGCGTAAGCTTAAAAAAAAAAAAAAAAAAAAACACTTTTCCCGACTTTCATGGTCAATTTTCAAATTCCCTGACTATTCCTGGTTCTCCAGGTAGCGTGGCAACCCTGATTATTTTCTGTGGGAGATAATAATTTGAAGTATACGCATGTTTCTTTTACGTACTTTTACTATTTTAAACAAAGTTAATTTGGCATATGCTACTGAGAAACATCAACAACGTCGACATAAAGTTTGGCAGCATTTGACAAAAGATAACCAAATTTCGTGACGGTAATAAATTGATAATGACAGAGATAATTTGGTGAAAATATTCTTTCAACCGTTAATCACTTTAAATTAAATATGTCTTATTTAAATTATTTACCACATTAAACAACTGATAAAATTATACGTCTGGATATTTTGATAAGTTTAATTCAATTAATTAGTGAATTGGGTTTTCAAAGTTCAACGGAAGCTTGCCGAACATTCTCGAAAAACGTTGTAAACGGGTGCGTAATATATGATTTTATTTATTTTTTCTGTATCTAGTAATTTTACTGACAATTTTTTGCCATTTCTATTTATTTCCAGTTATGTAGATTTATGTGATTTGGTGCTATGGAAGTATATACCTTTCTCGTTAGTTGCGCTATAGGGTTGCAATAGCAATTCCAGCATATCGTAGCATATTTAATGTGGAATTACTGTTATTACATTCTTCTATATTCAATAGAAGAAAGTATTGGATTCGTAAAAATTTTCGACCTCGGGTTTTTGATATATTTACCCGTTTTGAGAAATGTAGAGCACGATTTGACTATTTTTAGAAGATGTCTGTCTGTCTGTGTGTGGGACAAAATTTTGTGGCGACTGTATCTCAGGTATAGAATTTCATGCAAATTGGTATGTAGTTGCACATTGACATAAATCAGTGCCTATCAACTTTTAGTAAAAATTGTCCAACAGCTTGAGTTGTCATCCTGCTTTTTCTAAATTTTTAACATGGTAATATAGAACAAAATTTTGCATAAAAGTGCATAAAGGGAATTATTTTTTAATAATCATTATGAAATTTAAAAGAAATATTTGTAATAGAGATAGTCAACTGGGTAAAAAAAAAAAAAAAATGTGTATGTAGGAGCCTCGCCTTCCTCCCCTGGGGGGAAAGTCCCCCCTCGCGGGGAGTAAATTTTCATGATGGGTATCTTTCAAAAGAGCTCGCCAATACCTTTAAAACCAATGGTTGAACCATCGATCTGCAATAATTTACAATGCAGTTATCGATTTTTTTTCATTTTTAACAATTTTTTTTTTTTTATGTAATATTGGTAATAAAATTAACTTTTTTTTTTTTTAATATTTAGTCTTATATACTACTTCTCTAATATGGAAATCGTCTGTATTATCATGGAACATAATTCTTTTAAATAATAATTTTAATAAATTATTTTTACTGAGTGAATTTGTATAGGAAAATATAGGAGAAAGTTATATGGTGGCCACAGCACACTAGTTGTAGGATCGACTTAATAATACCGAAAAGATTAACTATACTACCGTTTCATAATACTTATTCATAATACTGTTTCAGATTACTTCTATTGATTATCATGTTGACTCATAATAAATATCAAGATTCATTATTATTAAAGACTTTTTTTAGCTTACATTCACTGTCAAAAACCTTCTGCCGAATTCGGCTTAAAAACGGAAAAAGGGGAAAATAAATTAGAAATATCAGTCCTATTGTTACAAATTCGGTACCCAATGAAAGGGGCGATTTTTCTGAATCCAGAGGCGCAAACATTTTTTCGACAAGTCCATTAGATTTTTTTGTTTTTTTTTAATTAACTAAAGTATGGAATTTAGGTGGCAACACTTCATTTTAATTCCTTTCAGTCATTTTAAAATGTACGTGGCTCGTTACAAATTCGGTACCCAATGAAAGGGGCGATTTCTCTGAATCCAGGGGTGCAAACATTTTTTCCACACGACAATTATGTTTTTAAAATCATGAAATTTAGGTGGCAACACTTCATTTTAAACTTTTCATACTTTTTACGTGCGAATCAAGCTAATAGAAAGAGTCTTTAATTTAAATTTTTTTTTAAATATTTTAACTTTTGTTACTTTGAAGTCATTCATGCACTTGCACGCTGGTGGGCATAATCCACTAGTTTTGAATGACTTTGTGATTTAATAAAGCGTACTTTTGGTACTTATAAAAAACACAGTGTAAATGCTTAAAAAACTGCTATAATTAAATTATTTTTGAAAATGAGATCTTGGACAATTAATTAGCTTACAACATTTAAAGTAATATAAGCTACTTCATTTGAAAACGAACGAATTCTCCAACAAGGAGTAGTGTTTATTTTAGAAGTAAAAATGAAAAACGTAATACAGTAAAAGAACAATATTAAAATGTATTGAATGTCTGAGAAATCAAATAGTCTTACTTGAGCTAGATAAGGGACGATAAGTCCACCAATCCTTGCGCAGGCACTTCCTGTACCCATTGCACTCGCCCGAACTGTTGTAGGAAAAGCCTGAAGAAGAAAAGAATATTCTGTATTTATGTATAGTATAACATTGCATATATATTACAATAACATCCATATGTGGTGCTTAATTTTAGTTATTGTCTGCTTAAAATAAGTTTTTATTTATTTTTTTAACAAAATTTTTTGAACTTGTGCATTGGACTCGTCTCTTTTCTGTTACATTATTGAAGAATCTTTGCGAAACATTCTTGCTTATATTCATTTTATAAAGATTAATGGAAGCGCCAGCCAAAAGCCCTATATTATCTGATATAGGAGTAAACAATGCACCTATATTAAGAAAGATTTGAACGTTTAAAGTTTAGAACTTCGTAGTGTGATTTAAGCGTCTAAGAGGAAAAAGAAAACAAAACAAATCCTCTGTATGTTTTGATGTTTTTTCTTGGGTATATCATACATTCATGACAAAGTGTTGAAAATCCTGATTTCATCTAATGATGGTGATGCTGCTATACAGCGATTTCCGCAATTTAAGGCAAGGCCATATCTCAGGAGTTGCTGCACAGAATTGTATATAAATTTATATGTAGATGCACCTTGACATAAAATAGTGCCTATCAACTTTTGGTGTAAACTGCTCAACAGGTGCTGCTGCTACACAGCGATTTCTGCAATTTAAGGGAAGGCTATATCTCAGGTTCTATTGCGTATCGTCAAACAAAACTTGATATGTGAGAATGCCATTATGAGACATTACGTTGATTCAATTTGGATGCTTATCGGCCAATAGGTGGCGCTGCTATATTGCAAAAGTCCTCGATAACGGGAAGGCTGTATCTCAATTTATATGGGATAAAACTGTGCGAAAATTGATATGTGAGATAACCATTATAAAAACGCATTTTTTAAGATGTTATTTTCAGACAATAAAACTGTCTTTCTTTGGATATTTAGTGTTAGTTTTCTCTAAGATGAAAATCATTCGCATTCACTATGTTAGATAATTTTATTAAATAATAGTTTTAATAAATTATTTGCCTTTTGTATAGAAAAATATAGAAGAAATTGTTGTGGTGGCCACAACATACTAGTTTTATTTTAGTTTTATTTTTTTTTCTTTAGCTGTTTTAAAACAGGTATGCATATAAATCGTGAAAGAAAAGGCTCAACCCCTTACCTGCCGAGGAAAATTTACGAGATTCACTTCAAAGTGCCGCTGTTTTCTTTCAATTCTGAAATGAGTAAATATTTCTCAAACGCTGTCAAGATCATTTTCAAGTTTACTTTAGCGCACTGTCAAATCGTGTCAATAATTTCACTTATAGCAGTAGAACACGAAATATCGTACTTCGGAAAAACGTATATATACGCCCAGGGCAGTTAAGGGGTTAAAGACCGTGTGTTATTTTACATTAGTTATTTTGGACTGAGAGTTAAAAAAAAAAAAAAAAAGAATGGCTATAACTTATCTACAAAAATGATATTTTTAAAAATATCCATAACAAAGGGAAGACTACGGGAAAGCGAGTCATATCATAACTTACCTGTAATCTTCTCTTTGTTACGAGGAAGGACTTCCCTTAGAAAGCGAGTCACAGTTATATCAATTTTTTTTTTTTTTTTTTTTTAAATAAAGAGCTTACTTCGGTCGTCATGATGAAGACTAATTGGAATACAGCTGCAACAAGGCCACGGCATACAAACAGCAGTACGAGGAGGGCAACTTGGCTGAAAGAGAAAAACAAACTTTAAGTGAAGTTGTACATATTTTTAATAAAATGTTAAATAAACTGTTGTCTTTAAAATATTGCATTAATATTTTACCGTACTTGTTCTGTTCGCCGTACAGTGTCAGTTTATGTTTCGTAATTTTGCGGTATACTGCATGTACCATAATATATGAGACCCAGAATTAAAACTATGAAAACACACACACACAGAGAAACAAAATTTCTTTTTCATCAAAGTATAACAACTAACCATTTAAAGGCTATTATAAAGACTGAAAAAATTAAAGACTTTTTTAAAAAAGTTTCAGAACTTTGTGCAAATATGCATTAAAAGAGACACATACTATATATGTATGTATACATACATATTGTGATATATATGGTATATCACACTAGATATACATGCTGTGTTACATTAAATACACATGTGTAATATATAACATGCACAATGTGCATTTAAAAGTGCATGCTTGCAAACAATCATAGGACAGCAGTGTTGGGCATAACTGATTAAAAAGTAATTGAATTACAATTATTTTACTGTCAATCGATTAACAAGTAATTGATTGACAGTAAAATAATTATAATTGTAATTTAATTGTAATTCAATTGTAATTCAATTAGTTTTTAATCAATTATGTCCAACACTGTAGGACAGCAATATACAAATTTACAAATGGTCTGTCATAGTCTTATGATTGTTAATACCGTATGACTTTGGTGTACCTTTTCTTGCTTTATCTATACATTTATACACAAACATGAAATTTGTCGTGCATTTTTAACATATTATTAGTCATCGGAGTTGAGGATAGAAAGTTGTACCGTTCATATATGATTACCGTAATGATACCGTAAATATGATACCGTAAATATATTATTAATGTGAGTTTGAGAAAAAAAAAAAGGAATCTCTTATGATATGAAGAAAGTATTTAAAAACACTTTTATTTTTTACGCACTTTTCCATTTTATACTCGCATTCTTTTGTATTAAAAATCTCTAAAGAAGAAAATTGTTAAATCTAGCAAGTTCTTAAAATTCAAATAAAACCATAGACACTCAAATGTAGCATTCGTATACTCTCGACTACAGATTTTTGATTCTAAGAGGAAATAGCTATTATAGTGAAGTGGTAGAAGTGCTTATTGAGTGAATAAGTGGTAGTTCGAAATTTTATACTATTGAATATAAATAAAAATTAAAAATGATTTGATTTATGAAAATTCTAATATATATATTTTTTTCTAATTTATTTGCGATTTTTTGTTTTCTTTGGTGTGTGTGTGTGTGTGATTTACGTCAGCTCTAATTTCAAGACGCATTTTTTTAGGTAAAACATAATGCATTTCAGTTACTCCGAAATTGACGAATTATTCTTAAAAAAGTGGATTTATTACTGCATCCCCTGCATACATGTTGTATTTTTCCAAAGTATAAGATTCGGAAAAATATTCGATTGCCAGTTTTCGACGAATTTACATGTTTTGAGATTGACTGATCACGATTCAATCATTTTGATTCAATCATTTTTAGAATATGTGTCTTTTTGAGTTAAAAAAACTTAGCGAACACTGTACGTCGTGAACCAATGGACTTAATTTAAACAAATTTGATATTTGGAGGGTTCTTGGCTTGAACTGGTGTTGATTAGATTTTGATCTATATCACCCAATAGGTGGCGCTACCACGCTGAGATTTCCTCTCATTTCAGAGAAGATTCAGCATCTACAGTGTACCAAACTTGGTATAAGATATATATATATAAATATAATGTAAAACTATGCTGCGTTATCTTGGATGCAAATCGACCGACACGTGCGCTGCTGCCTTACAATTTAATTCCTTTTACGAGAAGGCAATATCTCAGCTACTGTGATATATAAATGAACAACTGTTTAGTGTGTGAGATATGTAGAATCATGCTTATTCAATTTGGGTGCATATCGGACGATAGGTGGCGCTTCTATGCTTTAATTAATTTTCATTTACGGAAAGGCTATATCTTAGCTTCTATGTTATACCTATGCAACAAATTCGCCATGTATTTTATTTATTTTTAGGATAGAGTTAATGAAAATTGCACTATTAAAACAGTGACGCAATCTCCGTACATTATGGTACAGAACGGCATAATTTTTCAATGAGTCGGGCAAATTTTCCTGCTCAAAGGATCAATCAACTCGAAATGAAACACCGCCATTATAAAAGTGGAATCCGTACGATTATTATATAGGTACTTCAGATTTTTCCGCGAACAACATTTCCTGAGGATAATGCACCTTGCTATACGGCGTCTGTGGTACGTTTATTTTATTCAAATTGTTAAAGTTACCTATCCATTCCCATGAG
Organism: Salticus scenicus; assembly: GCA_963930645.1. Classification (NCBI taxonomy): domain Eukaryota; kingdom Metazoa; phylum Arthropoda; class Arachnida; order Araneae; family Salticidae; genus Salticus; species Salticus scenicus. The sequence goes on along the minus strand of OZ005652.1, from coordinate 17,645,581 downwards.
CACATAATTCTGTAAGTAATCACATCTTTTTTCACTTTAAATAAATCCCACAAAGAATAGCGTAGAATTTCTTCTTTACCAGTCTTGGAAATTGTCCTAAAATGAGTACGCTCGAAAATGTTTAGTCTATAAAAAGGCGGGGAGAGAGGGAGGTGGATTCGAAATTTGCAGCCTACAACTCTACAAGAACTAGAAAAAATTATTTATGATATTTGGCACAGTGAAATTTCCGAGACTTATATCAAAAAACGGTATAATACTGTGCCATTGCGCATTAAAGCAGTAATTACATATAAAGATTGAATTAACCCAATGCAAAATACATATTTTTATTAAGTAATTGTTTAAATCTAACAAATAAATAGTTTTATTTCACATTTTAAAATAAAGCTTATATATTTCATATAATAAATTATCATAGAATACAAAGTACATGTTTATTATATTACGTTTATAGAGAAAGTTTTATGTAAATTTTTATTAAGTACTTTTTTTTTTAAGAGTGTAATAACGCGAATTACTAAATCGAAAATGTACATAGGTATCATTTCAACTCTTTAGTATTATGCAAACATGACAGTATTATTTGTTTCAATCATTAGTTTTGAAATTATTACAAACTAGCAGGCTTTGCCCGCTTCGCTGGACACTATATTTAAATGATTTCGTTGTAACTGAATATATTTCGATTGGCGAGTATTTTCGTCACAGCTTTAGTATGGGACCTCCTTGGCAATATCAAACATTTTTTGAACTTCTCGAATCTGTACAAAAAAACTATTATTAAAACAACTATTTTCGAAAATAGTCCAATAGCTGGTGTTAATTCTTCGAATATTCTGGAAACAGTTGAAGCTGTTACTCGTACAGTATAAGTCATTATTCGATGAATGTTCTGGGACAGTCTAAAAGTAGTCACTTGTTCCACAGGAGTAAAGCAAATAACATCAACTACACCAGAGCAAAAATTTTCACTCACTCACGAAAAATGTCCAGTTGCTTAGAGCTCAATCCCTAAAGTGCAATGACTCAGAATAAGTCTCTGAATAACTCTGGATCGCAGTGACTACATACTCTTTCGCAAAAATCAACTCACACCTACTTATAACTTTTGGCGATGGGGCTTGGAGATGACTTCATCGAGAATCCCTTGGTAAGCTCAAGGTCTACGTTCTCGTGTGTCGGAGAGCTTCGAAACATCGGGAACCCTAAACTATCATTTTTCACCAAATTTGGTCGCCCACTCGCCAAGTTTGTCTCCAAGACTATGCTTTCTATTAAACATATCTTTATTTAGTTATTTAAAAATTAATTTGAATTAATCAAATATTTCTTCCCGACAGCGTGCAAGTGTAGTCACGCACATAGCAGCTCATTTATTTGTATGTTAAATTAGCGTAGTGAATGGTATATAAAAAAAATAAATAAATAAATAAACATTATCGTGCTACACAACTTTATTAATTTTACATTTTTCTTGAACTACCTAGATTAAAATCGCTATTGCTAAATTAAACCTTTTTTTATATTTTTCTTGAACTACCTAGATTAAAATCGCTATTGCTAAATTAAACCTTTTTTTATATTTTTCTTGAACTACCTAGATTAAAATCGCTGTTGCTAAATTAAACCGCTTGGCGAAAAATGTTCGGTGTACTTCAACTCAACAATTTAAAAAATCACCCAGGAGGATCTATAAATAAAACTGATTTTAGTACAACACACAATAGCATCGTAAACTATATTAGTACTTTGTAAAAGAAATTTTAAATTTAAAATGACGTCAATTTTTGTGAGATGCATATTTATTTATTTTATTTTTTATTGTTCACGTTTAGATAAATGTATTTATTTTCCTGTTGGAAAAAAAAAATAAAATCGACAACAGTTAAATTATGGATAATTAAATTTAATTTTGGCAACAATTAAATTATGGTTAAAATTTAAATGGCTAATTTTTTGCTATTATTAGCTTACAAAATTACTATTTTATGCATAAAAATAACAAAAAAAAGTTTTTTTTTCGGAATAAAAGGCAGCCAACTTTCTAAGTTAGGGTATAAGCTATCTCCATAACAAATTTTATCGAAATCCATCGAGCAGTTTTAGCGTGAAACTCAGTCAAATAAACGGACATTCACATTTATAATATATATAAGATTAAATTTAATTTTGGCAACAATTAAATTATGGTTAAAATTTAACTGGCTAATTTTTTGCTATTATTAGCTTACAAAATTGCTATTTTATGCATAAAAATAACAAAAAAAAGTTTTTTTTCGGAATAAAAGGCAGCCAACTTTCTAAGTTAGGGTATAAGCTATCTCCATAACAAATTTTATCGAAATCCATCGAGCAGTTTTAGCGTGAAACTCAGTCAAATAAACGGACATTCACATTTATAATATATATAAGATAAAAAAGGTATAAGTCAATTTTTCTGCAGTGAGGCTTTTTTTCTTTTTATCGCTTAGTGTATATACTTGTTACTTTCTCTTACCCATAAGGTAGAGAAAGTATTGTTTTTGGATCAAATTTTCTAAAGTGAGTTTTTGTTATATTTACAAGTTTTGAGGTCTTCTGAATCCGAAAGTCATGTTTTTAGCAGTTGTTATGCGTGTGTCTGTCTATCTGTTATCAGCATATCTCAAGAAGAAAATGATAGCAGAAAGTTCAAACTTGGTATTTTAAATGTGTATGATATAGAAATGCTGCACTAAGCTTTTCTTAGAGATGAAGCAAATGGTTCGTGTACAGGGACACCCAAGAGAATTCATATACATTACATCTATGGGAGAAATTGCAGGTAAGTAGAGTTTAATATATATATAGAGAGAGAGTATACTAAACCAAATGAAATTAATATATATATTTTATATATGCGTAAAAAAAAAAATATCTCATGCAGAATATGGTATGGGATATCATGCACTGTTCGTTTACAGGGCTACACAAAAGAATTATATTATAGTGCGAGAATAGTTGAAAATTGGTAGAAGTGTATTTCAGGTTGTGCCGTGTACTATGTTTAGGTGCACCATGTGGTCTGTACATAATCTTCAAAAGATATACAGGGCTGCAAATATTTAAGCGATAACATTCTTTTTTGTTGTTAGTGGAAGTGCTTTACTATAATATTTTACCATGTCCAGGAAAGCTGCTCAGGAATTGAAATGAATTCCTCATAGACATATGATAAATTATGTATGTTTTTAAGCTAAATATTTATCGCTTGTTTTTTACATATTTACACATTTTGAGTCTTCTTGATTACCGAAGTCAAGTTTTTAACGTTTGATCTTTGTCTGTGTGTCTTAGAGTGACTTAAAAACGAATAATATCAGGAGATCCAAAAGTTATATTTTCAAATTAATATAGGTTTGTTGCTGGAAAAGTTTGATCAAGACTAATAAGTTCCAAGGAATGTTACGTGTGTAAGTTATCTGAATAATTTTAAGTGACCTTTTAATTTTAATAACAGATTTAAATTCTATATAAATGTAGGTGCAGTTATGAAACGGGGGATTTAGGGGGCGGTAGCCCTCTCATACAGAACTAATCATATAAAACTCTTCCGAAGCGTAATTTGAATTGTTTTAACATAGGTTTACATAACAGTACTCGTTGTCTTATCTCTTAATGTCAAACCTGTATTTATAGCATTAAATTTCAGGGTAAGAGAAAGTGGAGTGAGTGACACACCAAATTATTATTATTATTATTTGAATGGATAACAGTGTTTTAAGCGAAAGTCCAGTTTGTCATGCCGTCTGGTAATAAATATAACCGGGTGTCTTATAAAGAAGTTAGTTTAAGTTTTTGTCTATTAATAATTATGCAGTTTAAGGAGATGACGTACTTACGGTTCCATCTTGAGCATGAGAAAGAGAATCAGGAATGCAAGAATGAATAATGAAGTACCAAGGTATGCTTTACGGCTACAGTACTCGATCGTGAAAGTGAAGATAAGAATACCTGAGAGAAAGAGAGAGAGAGAAAATGAAAATCAAGGAAAATTATGGTCCAAAATTTCTAATGATTTATCGCAGGACATTTTGGTCATAGATACTAAATTGCAAACACAGTCAAAGATATACCAACAGGTAAAAATTTTCAAGCTTCGGTTTAGAAAAAGTTCTTTATTAAAAACATTGCTGTGTGATTTTTCAATAAATTTCTGTTTCGATAAATCTTAATAATGGGTTAAACAGTTAGACTCACCCAATTTAATCTATTTCATTTCAGTAGCCGTTTCTGAAAGGAGAAGCTCTCAGTATTTAGAGGAATAAATGAATCCTACAATTTCATTAACTTAGTAATCGTAAAATTTAGAAAAAGCAATTTCCACTCTTACGTATAAGGTCTGTTATCTTATCATCTACTCTAGAGACCCAAGCCTGGTTTTTATAAAGGATCCTGGTCCATATTTCCGCAAGTTTCAGAGAAAATCGCGGGAAACTCCGAACGGTTAGACGGACATGTTCGACAAGAATTCGAACCCTTCTTTTAAAGGAATGAAAGCATTCATAGCAAAAGTATTTTCAATCTAAAGTTTACTGTTACCATCTTGGAGAATATCACAGTATATTGATAACAAACTATGATCATGTTTATTTTCTGGCTCCATGATGAGGATTATCAGTAAAAAAGCTAGTTATATAAGGAATTCACCCATGTATCTAAATTATGTGTCAAAACTGGAAAGATAATTGCATAAAGGCCATGTTTATTATAGTTATAAAAGGGGAAGGCCCATTTTCACTCAATAGAATCCTCAAGTAATTAATTTTCGTAGTTCTTAAGGAGTTACATGCGGTTTTCGGAGACTGAAAAGAAACGTATATTCTCTATTTTCTTTTTAATATAATAAATTTTTTTATTCAAAATTTCAAGCATATACAACAGAAACATTGAAATAATATTTTATAAAATTTTTATTAAAATTTTTAGAACATAACAGCCGGTGAGTCCTGGTTTAGGGAGACCCTTTAAAAAAGCAGTGGACGTGATTTCTTTAAAAGTAATGCACCATTCTTATTGTGAAATTTCGCATATTTCTTCAAACTAGAGGTAACTAGTGCTTGAACGGAGGATTTAATAAAAAGAATAAAAATTGGAATTTGATTTTTTGGCAGAGTTCTATGCAAAACAAAAGTACCAATCTTCGGTATATTTTACCCCACGCATAGCCTCGTAAAATTAATTGTAGTTGAAAAAAAGAAAAATCCTTCATTCAAGCACTGGTCAGTTCTATTTTGAAGAAGCATGCAAAATTTTAATAAAACCGGTGCATTAGTTTTTGAGAAATCGCGCCCATCGCTCTTTTGAAGAGTTGCCAAATACCAGGACCCACGGTTTGAATTTTCCGAAATTTTTAATGAGAATTTTACTAAAAAAATATTGTTCAAGTGTAGCTTTTTCCTCTCAAAATTTTAAATAAAATATTTATTATTTATGAATATGTATATAGCGAAATAATATGTCTTCAAAACTCATGTAACTCATGATTAATTAATTAAATCTAAAAATGGAAAGGAAAAATTCTCTCAAATTGAGCCATTTTTCATTCAATCGACATGTTGAAAGGCAACTTCTCACTTTGAGAGAAATCCTTTCAAATCATCGAGCTGCTATAAGCGGCTCAGATTTGAGCCAACTGAAACAAGTCATTTTTGAGAGAAATCGGGTTAAATTTGAGTGAACCTTTTTGATGCTGGAAAAAATATCAGATGCCCTTCGCCGGAATCGAACGCGGGTCCCCTTTGGTGGTAGACGAACGCGCTGCCACTACGCTATGATTTTATACAATAAATGATCGTATTAGCCGTTCTCAAACATTCTCAAAGGGAGAAAATATTATTTATCAATTTTTATACTTGTTTTATACGTAACATAAAGCTGTGGGAAACCCAATAAACTTCCTTAAAATAGCACTATTGATTTAAAATAGAGGAAAAATTCTTGAAAACAGAAACTCTATGATAAGTGGACATTTTAAAAGCTTGCAAATTAATTCTTTATAATTTAGTTCGTTTAGAAATATAAATTCTTCTACGCAATGTCGCAGAATTTTTTGAATAACTAAGAGTTGAAAAAACAGGATGCACTAGTTTGTTTATACATATTATTCCCGATGTTGAGTTTAATTATAATTAAAACATTGTAACACATTTTTTGTACGATTTACATGCCTTGTAGTAAATTAGTTTCAATGACTATAAACTATAATAAAAATATTAAATAACTTTAGACATAAATAAATTTCTACATTATATAAATACATTGTTCTTTTTCTTTATACTTCATACATTTCTTTAAGAAACAGTTTTTAAAAAAGACATTCACTGTTCATTTTTAGTTTTTTATAACTAACACTCGTGATTTGGTAACTCTATTTTATGCCAGTTGTATATAAAACATTTGTTATATTTATATATATATATATATATAAACTCTGATAGTTTACTTTTCTAATTATCGAAAGTCCTCAACATATTTTTAAAACAATATATAAATAAATTAATTATATATACCTAAAAAAATATTTTTCATGCGTCATTTAAAATATGATCGATAGATGGCACCATCATTACGCAGTTTTATTGAACCGAATGAAAAATGATCGAAATTTGTTCAGAAAGTAGTTGACAGTTTAACGATCGATTTGACTGAAAAGATTTTTAATCAGAAAAGACTGATTTTACTCAAATTTGATTTTTCTCTAGAAATTCCTCTCAAATTATGGTTAAAAAAATTTCGTTCGTTTTGGAGTAAGCAAATTCGGTCACACATTTTAAGAGGTTTCATTTTACTGATTCAAATATTTAGAACCCCGAAATGGTACCTATTGAAGATTTGTCAGTTTAATTATGAAGACAATATTAATAAGTATGAATGAAACCACATGTCTATACCTGGAAATTCAGCAGAACTGGTTATCATAAGATCACGAAAATTTTCGTGCGAGAATTTTACACATGTCATCTTGGTTGTGAAGTCCTCGATGAAAGTCTTGTTACCCTGTTTTATGCTCGCTGAAAAAACAAAGACAGAAAAGGATCATTAGTCCTTAATCATCATTGCAAACATTTCTGAATGCAGTAAAAATTAGAACGACAATGGTTTCTTAACCCTTTAAAATCCATTATTTTCCCAGAGAAATCAAACATGAGACATCATTTAGCACCTTTTATGCAGCAATTTAATATTTTACTGTGTTTATATTAATTCGCTTTGTTGTTTGCTTGTTTGTTTGTCCAGTACAAATCTTGCAATCGATTTTTAACTAACTTCCCGTCTAGCTAGACATTTGAAACTTTTAGAATCGCTCAGAACACGATGACAATGGATTTTTAAATACTTTTAGGCAATGGTTTCGGGTGCCCGCTGCTTTCGGTAGAGCTTATATGATTCAACAATTATATAACTCCCCGACTAGCTAGACATTTAAAACTTTTAGAATAGGTTAGAACACGATGACAATGCATTTTTTAAATACTATTAGTCAATTGTTTCGGGTCCTGGTGCCTTCGGTAGCGTTTATATGATTCAACAAAAAATTTAAAAACATGGTATATAAAAAGTTCTTTTTATCTTGTAATTTTTTACTTTGTTTCAATAATTTTTTAACCTTTTCTTCCTTTACTGTTCATTCGACAGCAGCACTACTCCAAAATTGAACAGATGATATTTCAGAGGAAGCTAAAGGCAAAAATAACTTGAAAATTCTTAGTAAGCAAGAGTGCGCCTTTCTGGTTTCATGACGCGCTCGTGTCTAGATTTTTTCGCTTGATGGAGGGCTGAGGAATTGAAACAACTTTTGCGAGTTTTTGTTGTTTATAATGCATACTTACAAAGTTTTTTATTCATAAATTAAATGTTATTTGAATTTAATAAGGTTAGTTTATAGATATTTCAAACGAAAATTCTAAATATAAAATGGTATTTTCTTTTCCTTTTTATATATGTAGTATCAGCTATGTGTCTAATAGCCATTTTAGAAATTAGCTTAGCAATTTTTCAAAATAAATTAAGTTGTGAATGTTAAAGGGAGAGCATGGTTTGTGAACTTTTCCGTGCCACCACCCATTGTACTAGACAAGTTTTGTAGCGTATCGTATTTTTACTTTCTTCTATACTCAATAGAAGAAAGTATTGGATTTGTAAAAAAATTCGGCTTCCGGTTTTCGACGGATTTAGACGCTTTGACAGATGCAGAACACGATTTGATCATTTTTAGAAAATGTCTGTCTGTATGTGTAACAAAAATTTTGTAGTGACTGTCAGGAATTACTCACATAATTACATTTGAATTTATATGCACATGTATCTTGACATAAGTTAGTGTCTATCAACTTTTGGTGCCAATCACTCAATAGGTGGTGCTGCTGTAGAACGATTTCCGCAATTTCAAGAAAGGCTCTATCTCAGGAACTACTGCCCAGAATTGCATATAAATGCGTATATAGGCGCACCTTGACATAAGTTAGTGCCTGTCAATTTTTGGTGCCAGTTGCTGAACAGGTGGCGCTGCTATACAGCGATTTCCGAATTTTTTGGGGACTATATCTCAGGTTCTATTGCGTATAATTGAACAAAATTCGATTTGTGAAAAGGCTATTAAAAGATATTATACTGATTCATTGTGGGTGCATATCGACTGATATGTGGCGCTGCTATATTTCAGTTTTCACCAAGAACGGGAAGAATGTCATCTACACTGAAAAACTTCACTTCCGTTGGACATGGACATTTAGTGTAACACCTCTCTGAGATGAAAACCGTCTGCATTCATAATGAAAAAAAAATAAATAAATAAATAAATAATTTGTACTGCGTGAATTTGTATGGGGAAAATATAGCAGAAATTTTTGTGATGGCCACAATATACTAGTTCTTTGTTAAAGCTGCTTGCCATTTGAGACGTAAATGCATTTACTGATAAATGGCTGTTGAAGTAAGCTGTCGGGTTATAGAAATTGTTGTGGCTGATACGCTGTGATACAGAAAACATAAGAAAGAAACTATAACGCAAAATTTGTTTTTGTAGACCAGAAAAAAATCCACTCGCTACATGTCGATTAAACAAAATAAAATGACACCTTAAAAAGTGAAACAACTCGCTACTTCTTTTTTTTTCTTTAAAGCATATGAAAATAATAAATTTCATTAATCAACCACGTATAAAAATTGCCTATTTTTGTAAATAATAGTAAAATGGTGGCGAAATGATCCCGCATTTCGAAAATTAGGCATCGACAATGCAGAAATTTCCTTGATTCACGGAGAAATAATCCAGTTTCTTAATTCAAAGTTTAATTTTTTTAATTTATTCATTCATTTAATGAACATACAAGAAACTAATAAACATAAACAGGGAAGTTATACAAAGTTTTGCTACCGATGAGTAAGCAAAAGAACATATACAAATTGAAGTTCGAGAAATAAAATTGCTTGGAAGATGACAAAAGATTTAAAATTTGTGTACAAAATATTTGTTATATCGATTATTTACATTATATTATATTATATTCTAATGTTCATATGTGTTTTATAAATAACTTACCATCGATAAGACTTGTATTTGTAACGATGATGGGAGTAATCAGTGCTATCCCGTAGTAGGCAATTGCTATGGCTAGCCTAAAAAACAAATCAGAATTTGTAGCTGAACAGGTAATAATTTCACGCTAATATTTTTAAACTTTTGATCTGTGTCCCTTAAAGTGTGTTAATCTTTAAAAATGTTTAATAAAGCATCAACGATTCGTTTCTGATAACTGATATAGAAGAGATAATGTGAATAATTCGACATGAGCAGTAGAGGCACCATTTGTCTTATGCTAAGTAAAAAAAAAAAAAAAAAAAAAAAAAAAAAACTAGAGTGGCTTTACTCAACTTTCCGAACATTTAGTAAATAAAGGTTGTTTAAACTAATTTAAAGAATAGACGTTGCTAAAAAGACTAAAGAGAAAAATCATAACAGGGTGTTTGAGCATTTTCCCTCAAGTTGTATGTCGTTTAATAGATCGTAATGCATCGAAATTCTTTTGTGCGTGCCTGTGAATGAACTATAAGTAGTACGCTCGCAATAACGAACATTTGTCTGTTTTTTGCTTTTAAGTTTTAAACAATTTAAAATCACTAAAGCGAGATAATTTGAGCTCATATATAGACTGCAATATATAAAAATTGTACTTTATATGCCAGTACAAAAGCTATAAGTCTTACACATGTAAATCTGCAAGATTCTAGCTACAGTAACCCATAACATGCCTACCAATTAATATATTAATCGAATATAGAACGTAGACGTTATTGTACTTCAAATAATTTAAGTCCATTGGATCATTATAATGAAGAATTTTTCTTTGTGTCCCTGTAAAAGAGCTATAAGTTCTGTACACTTCAAAATCTATACAAATTGTGTGACCGTAACCTATAATTTATCCACCTATTTTTAGCTCGCACTTCAAATAAATTAAGTTCATTGGGTTATTATAATGAAAAGTTTTTCTTTGTGTCCCTGTAAAAAACTATAAGTGTTAGATTTTTAAAAATTTATACATTTCGTGTGACGTCGACTTATAACATTCTTAACAAATGCTAGCTTTATCGGATAAGAAGTTTAGATGTTATCGTATTTTAAATAGTTTGAGTCCATAAGGCCGTAAAGATAAAAAAAATATTCTATTTGTCCCTGTAAAAAAAAAAAAAAAAAAAACAATATAAGTCCTAGACTCGCCAAAATCTATACATTTTATGCGACAGTGATTTATAATATACATACCATGTTTTAACTCAAATCGTAGCATTTAGACATTATCGGGTTCATTCACATACACACACACATACATCCGTCAATGTAAAAATAGCAAAAATAAACGCGGGAGACCTCAAAACCTGTAGATACACCAAAATCTGAAAGTCGAATTTTTTCATGACTTCAATACTTTCCTTACATAATGCATGTTCGGAAAGTAAATAATGTGTGTCACTCACACGACCTTCCCTTACCCTGAAATTTAATACTATAAATACAGGTTGGATATTAAGAGGTAAGATAATGAGTACTGTTATGTAAACCTGTGTTAAACAATTCAAATTAGGCTTCGGAAGAGTTTTATATGATAATTAGTTCTGTGTGAGGGGGGCTACCGCCCCTTCAACCCCCCGTTTCATTAATGCACCTACATTTATATACAATTTAAATTCTGTTATTAAAATTAAAAGTTCATTTAAAATTATTGAGACAATTTTCACACGCAACATTCCTTGAAACTTATCAATCTTGATCAAACTTTTCCAGCAACAAACGTATATTAACTTCAAATACAACATTTGGATCTCCTAAAATTATTCGTTTTTAAGTCACTCTAAGAGACACAAACAAAGATCAAACGTTAAAAAACTTGACTACGGTAATCAGGAAGCCTCAAAACGTGTAAATATAACAAGCGATGAGTATTTAACTTAAAACATACATTATTTACCATATCTCTATGAGGAATTTATTTCAATTCCCGAGCAGCTTTCCTGGAAATGGTAAAATATTATTAGTAAAGCACATCCACTAACAACAAAAAAGAATGTTATCGCTTAAATATTTGCAGCCCTGTATATCTTTCGAAGATTATATACAGACCACATGGTGCATCTAAATACAATCCTATAGTAATCATACGTGGCCCAGCCTGAAATATATACTTTCATCAATTTGCAAAGATTGTCACACTTTTATCTAGTTCTTTTGTGTAGCCCCCTTTTTATGCTATAAAAAATACATATTCGTTTCATTTGGTTTAGTGCAGTTTATAGGTGTTAAACTCTACTTACCTGCAATTTCCCCCATAGACGTAATGTATTTGAATACTTATAGTATCCCTGTACACGAACCATCTGCTTCATCTCAACGAAAAGCTTAGTGTAGCATCCCTATAGGATACACATTTAGAATACCGAGTTTGGAATTTCTGCTACTATTTGTTCTTGAGATATGCTGATAACACACACTGACAGACATACAGACACGCACAGAGACCACTCGCTAAAAACATGATTTCCGTATTCAGGGGAACTCAGAATCAGAACATGTAAATATAACAAAAACTCACTTTCGAAAATTTGACCCTAAAACAATTTACTTTCTGTACCTTATGGGTAAGAGAAAGTAAAAACAGAGTGTACGTTGTATCTCGCATTACTCATAAACTTGAGAGGTGACATTGTTTTCAACAACCTGACATTTTTGCAGCTGAAAATCTGAAAAGGTGAAAAAAGAAACATGAAGTTTTCAGAACATAACAATTTATTAACTACTTAAGCGTATGGGAGAAACTTGCTACCCACTAACTGAATGTTCAATGAAATAATTGAATGTAATAAGAGTGTTCTCTTCGTGTACCGACGGCAATTAAATTTGATATTACTAACGACATATACTTCTTTATATTGTGGTAGCTTCAAATTGAAATTTCCTTTAAAAGCTCTCTCGTAGACTTCTCAAAACTTCCCGAAAACCTTCCTTTGCGTATAATGTCTCGCTACTTTAAATAAATGACATTGTCGAATCACTTTGCATAACCATAGTAACAAGACTTCACCTAGAGTACTTTCCAATCCAACTACAACACCACAAACTCACCGAAACCCAAAACTAGGTTAAAACTCGCCATTCCACTAAAACTAACATCCGCAACTTTTTTAGCAGCACTCCGATTCTACCGACGAAATCATTTGAACTCAATATATATTCGCTACTTTTAACACTATTAAAAAAACTGCCTAGGAGCTCTCACAGACGAGCATTTTATACTGACATGCAGTTAAGCATCGACAGTTTTAATCTCCCGTTTTAGACACACACCCTATTAGTAGAAAATGATTCTGCTTTCGAAACTAATAGACGAGAGGTGTCGGCCTAGCCATTTGGATTTTTCCGTAATTTTTTCCGAAACTAGCGCGAATACGGGCTATGAACCTTAGACCCACGCGTAGTTAACCGTTCTGAACCTTAATCACTTTCAGAGATATGTGTAATTCCCCCTTTTTCCCATGACGTTTGTACGAACTCATTTATGCGTAATTTTCACATGACTCAAAAACCACAGTGCATTAGGACTGTTACAACATCTAGTTGTACAGCTCTTTTGCTGTTCACTGTTTCATATTCTGTTTTGAAAACATCCAAAAGAACTCAAAAACGGTCAGCTGAAACTATTTCAAATTCGGTATTTTGAACTTGTATAACTTTTGGCCCTCACTGCAGTCATTGTACATCCCACGTTATAAAGTTATAAAGTAATATTTTATGTTTTGAAGGAAGTCATGGGTAAGGTAGTAAGAGATTTCTTATGTTATGAATCTTAAGTATTATGTTAAAGGCTAATAATTTATGCATGCAGGTTGGCAAAAAAGAGGAGGAGGGGGGGGGAGATTTTTTGGTAGCACGGAGAACTCTTATAATATTACTTTCATTATTTCGTTAAAAAATGAGTTTCACATAAATTTATTGGGTAGAGATTGAGCAGGCTTTTCGGTGCACTAGAACTGTGTAATGGGCAATTGGTGATGATTTTGAATTTACCACTAAGGGTGGTCCGGAGACATGCTATCACAATTTAGATTCTCCGTAAAAGGAATAGCTTCGCCGCTTCAGTAATATTTTGGGATATTATTTTATGGTAAATGAAAGACAATGCAACCATGACGGAATTTACGTGCGTCAGCTACCATTAATGTACACGATGCGACGGTCTTTAGTTCCAAAATTACGTGGATAACGTGGAAATTTTACTGTTTTTGCTCTTTAAATACGAAAAATGTTAATTTTTGATAAAAAAAATAGTAAAATTTACACTTTTTACCTTTTTTTTTTTTTTTTTTTTACAGTGAGGTGACATAAATTCTATGCAGAAACAGGTTTTACAAAGAAATAAGTGAAGTGTGGAAATGACGAAACTTTTACTCACCATATGTACCAGAAGAGCAGAGTCGTTCTCCTGATTTCGGGTTTGAACAAGTCCCCTATGTTTCCTCTCTCTTCAGAAACTTCCATTTCGACGAGCCTTCCTTTGGGCAATTCCGCTTTATTCATCTTGGCCAGTCGTTCCAGTGTCTTTATCGCTCTTGGTGTCTGATTGCTCACGATGTAATAGCGAGCGCTTTCAGGATACCACTGTGAGGTAGAAAAAGTGAAACATTTTAGCTACACAGCTTCGTAAACACAAAAATACGAAAGATTTTTGGATGGTCATGTTTCCCTTTGTTATACAGTTAAAAAAATTTGTGAAACTTTACTGGCCCAATTAAATAAATGTTATTAAGCATTAATACTGAGAGGTGTCAATATAGCGAGTCAGCCTCAGATTGGTTGGACAACATTTTACTTTCTCAAACCCATAAGGTAGAGAAAGTATTGTTTGTGGGGCAAATTTTCGAACGCGAGTTTTGTTATATTTACACATTTTGAGATCCCCTGAATCCAAAAATCATGTTTTTAGCAGTTGGGTCTGTGTGTGTGTCTGTCTGTGTGTATGTCTATCTGTGTGTGTGTCTGTCTGTTATCAGCATATCTCAAAAACAATATATAGCAGAAAGTTCAAACTTGATATTCTAAATGCGTATGATATAGGGATGCTATACTAACTTTTCGTTGAGATGAAGCAAATGGTTCGTGTACAGGGACACCCAAGAGAATTCAACTGCATTACGTCTATGGGGGAAAATGCAGGTAAGTAGAGTTTAACATCTATAGATTGCACTAAACCAAATGAAATGAATATATATATATATATATATTATGTACATAAAAACACGCTTCATGTAGAATATGGCATAGAAATCATTCACGGTTCGTTTACAGGGTTACACAAAAGAGCTAGATTATAATACGACAATACTTGAAAATTGATGGAAGTGCACTTCAGGTTGTGCCGTGTGCTATTAATATAGGATTATGTTTATGTCCAACACGTGATGTGTACATAACTTTCAGAAGATATACAGGGGCTTCTAATATTTAAGTCATAATATTCTTTTTTATTGTTAGTGGAAGTGATTTACTGTAATATTTTATCTTGTCTAGGGAAGTTGCTCAGGAATTGAAATTAATTCCTTATAGCCATATGGTAAATAATGTATTTTTTAAAGCTAAACATTCATCGCTTGGTCTTTTGTATATTTATACGTTTTGAGGCTTCTCGAATTCCGAAGTCAAGTTTTTAACGTTTGATCTTTGTCTGTGTCTCTTAGAGTAAATTAAAAACAAATAATTTCAGACGATTCAAACGTTATATTTCGAAGTTAACATGTTTGTCACTAGAAAATTTTGATAAGTTTCAAGGTAGGTTGGCTTGAAAGTTGTTTAAATAATTTTATATGTACTTTTGAATTTAATAACAGATTTGAATTTTATATAAATATAGGTACAGTAATGAACCGGAGGGTTAAGGGGGGCGGTAGCCCCCCTCACACGGAATTACGTGTCAGATAAAGTTGTTCTAAAGCCTAATTTGAATTGTTTTAACATAGGTTTGCATAACAGTACTCGTTAGCTTACTCCTTAATATCCAATCTGTATTTATAGTATTGAATTTCAGAGTAAGAGAAAGTCGTGTGAGTGACACACCAGATAATTTTTACTATCATTCATATTTTAGAATTCTATTAGTGGATTTAAAACATCGTTCTCAAAACTATAGTTGAATAAAATTAATAGTTATGAACAACTTTATGTTTAAATTTGTTTAAATTACATCTATAGAAGAGATTATTTTGGAGACCACTTGTCATTGATATTCTATAATAAAAACACTTAAAAAACACGCCATTTAAAATTATATTGAATTAAAAACATTTTAAAAATTATATACAGTTTCGAAGCTTTTCGCTTTTATATACAAAGCATCATCAGGAATTACATTTTTAGGTTTCATATTAGCAGTTTAAATATATTGCAGTAACTGCCAGTTAACAGTTAAACAATCTTCAGTTAATTGAGGAGATGTTGAACATGAGAGCAAAGGGTTAACTTGTGAGGTCTGGTGGAGGTTGTCTTGAAAGATTCACTTTATGACTGCAAACTTAAGAGCAAAAAAGAAGTGGATCTTGTAAGGCTACCAAAGTGCATACTTGCCAACCATCTCATTAATAACCGTACAATTGTTAACGCCCCCTGAAAAAACGCCTCTTTTCTCACACCACTATATTTTTAGAGTTATCCTCTCCAAATGTTGTTACGATTAAATAAGACTACAATTACTCTAAAAAATTATTGGTGTGAAAAAAAAGGCAGGTACTAAAAATTGTACGGTTCATAATGAGATGGTTGGCAAGTATGAAAGTGCTGCATGTAGGAGCTGTAACTATTCTTCGACCACATTTCTTGAGACCATGGAAGCCTCTGCGCAAGCGCTGACTCAACGAGTCCAGTGTTAAAATAGAGGCATACCCTCCAACATACTCATTAATATTCCATAGTATTGTTAGCCCTGCTTTCTTTTTCACACCAGTATATTTTTAGAGTAATTTTCTTCTTATTTAATCGCAATTGCATTTGGAGAATATTACTCTAAAAATTTATTGGTGGGATAAATAGGGCAGAACTAACAATACTACGGAATATTAATTAGGATGTTGGAGGGTATGTAGAGGAGACAGTCATCTGATTCAGAGAAAACAAGCGGTAAGAGAGCGTCGAGTTACTGGATGTTTTCCAAATCCCAAGCTGTCTGTCAATTTGGCACCTTCCAAGCTTCTGGACTGTTCCTCACTGCTAGTTTTAGGAAACGTGGTTACACTATACTGTAGTAGTATACTTGTACTGAAAATCATACGTCAGCAAACCGGGAATCAGAAAAGAAGTGGATCTTGCAGGGCCACCAAAGTGCTGCATGTAGAGCTGTCACTATTGCACTGAAGTGCCATAGAAGTCTATTGTAAAAGTAACATTTTCAATGGCTGTATAAGCCATACTGCAGAGCTATAAGAAACTTAGAAAAATATAAAGCACATTAATTATCTGATATTATAGTAGTGTGCCATATTACTGGCAAAATTGTTGCATCTTTAGAATTTATTGCATTTCGACGTGTAACTTTATATGTCAGAAGCCATTAATATAGTTAAATGTCCAAATGCAATAAATTTTAAAGATGTAGCAATTTTGCCAGTAATATGGCACACTACTATAAAATCAGATATGTTTTGTGTTTTTCTAAGTTTCTTATAGCTTTACAATATTGCTTATACAACTACTGAAAATGTTACTCCTACAGTCGGCAGCAAAATTATTCGATCGCTAACAAAAATTCCTATATTAAAAAAGTACACTTAATAAATACTGTTTTGTTAAATAAATACTTGTCGAATCATGTTCTTAGTCTAAAAACATGATTCGACAAGGATTTATTTAACAAAACTGTACTAGAAAATTTTGCATTGTCACTTTTATTATTTATTTATAATTTTTAAATACTACGGATTCGCCGTTTAATATATTTTTTATTACTTAGTTTCTCAAAAAATCAAATAGATAACGACACTCGTGTATTTTAATTAAAAATTTCATTTAGGTAATGTAAAGCTTGTAGAAAGTAAAAGTATGCAATTACTCTGCAACACACAATCATTTGATTGTTTAGTTACAAAAGGCGGTACTTATTTTCTATATGAATGCATTTAAGTACGTTTAATTTGTTATTCATGAGATTACTCAAAAGCAAACAATTAAGATAATTTTATGAAAAAATGAAATCTGTTAAATAAGCACAAGTAACTTTGTTTAAATATATGTATGTCCTGCATGTATTTTGTGAAATAGACCAAGAAAAGTGATTATCTTTAGTAATTCTTCAAATTTACATTATTGCTAGAATTCGTAGTTACAAAATGTTAGGGAAGTACCACATGTTATTTCAAACTAGATCTACTATAGTACTTTTTAAAGACATAGATCATCCAAAGAAAAATTCAATATTAACCTTCATTGAAAGAAAGACGATGAGAGCTGGCACGGCTGCGATGAATACAAATACTCTCCAGTTGTCCATGTACTGCATGACAATCCAGGCTGCTCCAATAACGCCAAGGGTGCCCAATGCCCAGTAATACTGGAAAGAGAAAGAAAGAGGAAGAGAGATTAGCTTATAAGTAAAAACTAATTTTCCCGAGAAAAACACCCTGTTAGATCGATTTTTATACACAGAAACCTCCAATTTTTGATTTTCTTTATGATGGTTAAAACTGTTAATTTTTGATAGTTTTTTTCCGGGAGAAAAACGAGTTATGAGTGAAAACGAATTCGCCTAGACATGACAAACAACTTGTCAGATTGAATTTATATACAAAAAACCTCTAGTCGTTGATTTTTACTGAAATTGCCAAAACCTTGTTGCAATATTGCTATCTGTAGCATTTTTCCCTCGCCAAAGTGCGCAAATATACATGTTACCAGCAAAAATTAATTTTCCCGACATCTAGATGACAGCTTGTAAGGTCACTTTCAAATCTTTCAAACCCTTTATCTTTAGATTTCATCAAAGCAATAAATTTTTTCCCCCTGTTCTTTTACCAGCAGCCGCAAAAGCTACTCACGATGAAGAATATCCCTCGTTATTCCAAGTAGTCCACAAAATTTAAGACTCCGCTTTTATGTCAGGTTGACAGAAATAAGTTCTTTATTGTATTAAAAAGAAGGAAAGGCTCAAGTAAAACAGGCTTTATGTTTCTCTTTTACTTTGAGAAGAAAAAAAATATATATACAAGGTGCTTCATAAATAGCGCCCAAACACTGCACAGCCAGATTCCTCGTTGGGAGTACATAAAAATGCCCGAAGAACTGTACCTGTATGATCCACAGTTTACGAACGAGAAAAATACGTCACAACCAGTGCTAGGAAAAAACACTTTATTTGACGCATCAACAGCAGTATTTGCAAAATTGTATTTATAAAGGCAGATGTTCAAATTGTCCGCAAATACTGCTGCTGATGTGTCAAATAAAGTGTTTTTTCCTAGCACCGGCTGTGACGTCATACTTTGTTTTTCGCATTTTTCTCGTAAACTATGGACCGTACAGGTACAGTTCTTTGAGCATTTTTTATGTACTCCCAACGAGGAATCTGGCAGTGCAGAGTTTGGCCACTATTTATGAGACACCCTGTATATATATGTGTATATATGTATATATACAGGGTGATTATAATTAGACTTCCCCTATAAACAGCATGCGCGCAATCGGGTTAACGGAATGCAACGAAATTTGATATATAGACTATACACGAGATGCGCTCATGGAATTTCGAAATAAAGATTTTAATTCCAAAATGTCCACCAGAGGGCGCCTTTTCCAGAAAAGCATTAAATTTAACACAATAAACGACTATAACGGAATACAGAAACAATATTAACAATCCAAAACAAGAATTACGAGAAATAAAATGTAAAACCGGGAAAATTTGTCAGTTCTAGAAAAAAAAAAAAAAAAATGTGGAGATTTGCATGCTTGCGAAGAAGAGGAAGCTTTATGTAAAACAGGTTAGGGTATAAAACGTTTGTAGACGTTGTCATGTTTTATGTTGATGTTTCCGGCTGTAATGATGACAGTTTTTTTAGCTGAACGTGCGTTATCGCTGAAGCTGTTTTACGAAAACAAGGGCTGCTGCTGCAGTTCGTGAATTTCGTCGTATAAAGAACCTACGGCGTGGATCAGTGCCTACTAAAGGTATCCGGGCCATGATTAAGAGATTTGAAGGGACGGGGGAATTAGAAGTTCAACCTGTAAAAGGCCGTAAACCTGTCAAACCGGTACTTGTTGATGCCACCAAGACAGTTGTTGCCGCACAGTCACAGATATCAGAGTTCGGGAGCAGTAGCGCACGTGCAATTTCTCGACAGATAGGCTATTCTTACAGCACCGTTCGAAAAGTGCTCAGAAACATTACTACTTCCCATACAAGATCCACCATACCCAAGAGCTGCTTGATAGAGACAAGCGACATCGTCTCTCATTCGTAGTCAGTTTTCTCAACAGAATGACTGTTGATCTGTCATGGCCTGTGGAGCGACGAGGCTCATTTCTACCTCAATGGGACAGTCAACACACAGAACTGCCGCATTTGGGCTAAGGAAAATCCGTGGATGCACACTGAAATTCGCTTACATTCTCCAAAGGTGACTGTCTGGTGTGGATTCACGGCGACATTCATCCTTGAGCCATTCTGCTTTGAGGAAATAACTGCACGTGGTCCTGTCACATGTTTCGTTACGGGCCTTTGGTATAATGACATGCTGTAGACGTTTGTTGTGCCACAACTACAGCAAAGGCATGTTCTTACCTTGACCATTTTCATGCAGGATGGTGCGCCCCCACACATCCATGAGTCTGTGAAGGCGCTATTGCTCCAACACTTCACAGGCGAATGTGTTATTAGTTGCTTCTTTCGCAATCCATGGCCACCACGTTAACGGATCTAAATCTGTGCGATTTCTGATTATGGGGCCACTTAAAAAGTGTGGTATATCGTGGAGGTGTTGCGACGTTGTATGACTTAAAGCACTCCATAATGCTTCATATGCGAAGCATCACAACTGATCAGTTACGATCTGCTGTTGAACACACTGTCCATCGACTTGAGATTTTACAGGTGAATGAAGTGGTCACATGGAGCACCGGTCCCTACATCGCCCTGGAAACGATTAACAACTGCTCCTCTTCTCTTATGCAATTTCGTTTTAATCTTTTCTGCAAACTGAACTGTTTTGTTTTTCTCAAAGAGCGTACTGTTATTTTTTCCTTACCTTCTTACTTAATGCGGTTCGATGACAAGGTGATCAGAAACTAGTCGATAAAGTCTTTTTTGTAAAAAAAAAAAAAAAAAAAAAAACTGTAAATTGCGTTTAAAAGTATGAAATAAATTCCTTCAACAAACAGCAGAAGCACTACAATTAATCATTTCATATTTTTTTTCTTCTAATTTTTCTTATTATTCACGCGAATTTAAAAATATTTTATTTTCAGAAAAATAGTGTATTTTATTTGTTTATTTTGGCATCGAATATTTCTTTTCTTTTCTTTTTCTTTCTTTCTTTCTTATTTTTTTTTTTTTTTTTTTAATCATTTTATTATTAAAATGGTGGTTTCACTTAAAATCGTTTGATCCAATTATTCAATTGAACTAAAAAATACGCCGTTAGTTAGATTTTGTCTTGATTAATAAATATACCACTTTTCGTAGCTGTCGGTTGAACGATGTAGCTTTGTATAACGAACTAAAAATCCAGACGGACAAACAATCAGCATTATATATATAATAATCGTTTATCTTTAATTAAATTGTACTTTATAAAAATTAGGGAACCATTCTGTTGGAGACCTACATTATTTTGGGCTCCCTACAATTTTTACCTTTGTCAGAACAGATAGGTTAGGATATCCGAGTTCGGTATCTTTCTACCCATCTACTGATAATTTATATGTCTGTCGGTATTGTTGTTGGTATCGCTTAATGCCATAATTTATGTATTTACATTTCGAAAATGAAACATCAAAAACATAATAGAAAGGATTCTCCATACTTACACTCAGGTAGAATCCAGCTCGACCTCGCAGTTTGGCAGGATAATATTCGCAGCACAAGGTGACTCTGAAATGAAGTAAATATAATCCCATTAAACGGGCGTACTTGAGAAACGGAGTCAAGATTGACCCGGTCATTTTCCTAGTCGTTTAGACTCGTCTACATATAATAATGCAATTAGGAAAGTGTCATTTTTTTTTTAAAAATAAACTGCCAGAAGAAATATATATATATATATATATATATACAGTCGGTAACAAAAGTATCCGAACACTAGCAAAAACCCCTATGTATAAAAAAAGTAGAGTTAATACTGTTTTGTTAAATAAATCCTTGTCGAATCCTGTTCTTAGACTGACTAATTACATGATTCGACAAGGATTTATTTAACAAAACAGTATTAACTCTACTTTTTTTATATAGGGATTTTTGCTAGGGTTCGGATACTTTTGTTACCGAGTGTATATAGAATATACCTTTCTTTTTCATGTCATTTGAAAGCAATACTTGGCGATCCATATTTCCTATAACTTTTAAGTTCAGAAAGTTAAGAAGGCACACCCCTCTTTATGTTTAACGTTAAGCTTAAGACCTGAAAGGGTAAATATTCTGTCAATTAAAATATATTTAAATCGAGAAATCCTTCTATAAACTGAATTAGCTTTCCATTGTTTTGATTCACAACTCTTTTTAAGCAAACCAATATAATGTATTGTTATAAAAATTCTATCGATTGTGTTCAATCGATGAACAAAAATGTCCGTCCATTTAGCAATATTTAAAACTTTTTTTTTTTTTTTTTTTTTTTTTTTAGTGGGGGGAGGGGATGGGGTAATGTTCCAAATTCCGATTGTTTGTCGATTGCAACAACCGATCTTGTCCGAATCGAACCTGGGATACTGGCATAAGGTGTTACAGATGCGATTAGGTTCCAATTTCCAAGTGTGTGAATAGTGTCTGTCATAAAATTTGACCGGTCAAAATGATACAGCATTGGCATCTTATGCCAAGAACTCAGATTCGACTCCTAACTCGGTTATTTTTCGCTCCTGTCAAAATTAAATTGAGATTTGTAATAAAAACGTATATATTGGCTATTATATTCTACAGCTCTTATTATAAAATCTAAAAAATACCCTCATTTTAAGTTTTTGCTTCAAATTGATGTGAAAAAATTGAATTAATCTGAATTGTAAGACGATCTTAACCCGCCAGTACACGGGTTGGGTCTGTGAGACCCATTTTATTTACTGGAATGCAATGTAAGAGAAGCATTTTATATATTCTATGAAAAAAATTATAATAAACGTAAAATTTTATACTTCATGTTTTTATTGTGTGATTTTATTTTGTGGGTGTTATATTGTAACCATTCAAAGAAAATTGAAAGAAAATTGTGTCTTTTCCCCACCCGTGTACTGGCGGGTTAATTAAAAAAACATCAATTTTTTTTTTTTGAGATATTGATTTGAATAAGCCATGCTGGGTCGTTCCTAATCTCATTAATTGATTTCATGTTGTGCATTTTGGGGATGAATATGAGAACTTAGATTTAAATTTTATTAGGTAAAAGTAGATCTAATGACGTTTTATCCAAATTCAAAGAGTAACTCGACATTGTTATTATAATATATAAAGAGTGACTATCGAAGAAAATTTTTTGACGTCCACAATCCTTTTTGATTGTAGCCATCAAAAGGCTACATCTAAATAAAATCTTTGAGTAAAAAGATAGAACTGACTATTATTCAAACAACAATTATTATTCGAACAACTAAAAATAAAATGAAATTGTATATTACGCTTAAAAGCATGAAATAAATTCTTTCAATAAAAAACAGAAACACTACAATGAATCATAAATTTTGAAGCCAGTGCAAAATCAAATAAAATTTGATTATTTTTTTGCAGATTCGTTTTTAGATCGATAGTATAAATGCTGATTTCTCGAATGATCCATCTTCATAGTTTCCTTTATTATTTTATCATTAATTACAATTGGTCATTACTAACATCTACATAAAACAGTGATTATCCTTTGCAATTTGGTATTTATGTTTCTATCAAGTTACTAGAATTTTGTTTGCAATCTTGGTATAGCTTTGACATCTGTCGTACTTCGCTTTTTTTTTTTTTTTTTTTTTTTTTGATTTGGTGATTAAATCGTAATACAAAAATATACACGCCAGATGTATATCTTCGTAATATATGTTGTACAAAATACCTTGTTAAAACAACCATGATTTTTGAAAGGAATTAATTATGGTCACCAAATGATTTGGCTATTTTTTTTTTTTTTTTTTTTTTTTTTTTTTGTTGTTTGTTTTGCCAAGGACTACAGATACCAAGTAAACTTCGAAAATTTTTGTAGCTTACGAAATCTTAATCATTTATTTGAATCATTGTAGTTTTCAGCTGTGTTTTGCAGATTGCAAAGTGAGAGATATATTTTGAATAGAATTTGATTTTTATATTGAATAAAACTATTTTACCTTTAATCACTTATTGCTGCGAACCTCTTATGACTGCAAGTGATCACGCATTGAAGAAATTGGAAATTTTGCAAAATCAATTACTGAGACTCATTACTGGAGCCGTTAAATCAACAAAAATTGATGCAGTGCTTTTATTGACAAACAGTAAAACAATCAAAACTATAATTGAAGAAAAAGCTTTGATTCTTTATGAGAAATTAATGAGAAATGGAGATCTTTACTGGACCAACTACCCAATAAAAGATAGAAATTTAAAAACCCAAAATGTTTTTGAT
The DNA here is from genome assembly GCA_963930645.1 of Salticus scenicus. Taxonomy (NCBI): domain Eukaryota; kingdom Metazoa; phylum Arthropoda; class Arachnida; order Araneae; family Salticidae; genus Salticus; species Salticus scenicus. The sequence goes on along the minus strand of OZ005652.1, from coordinate 17,621,233 downwards.
CAGTTTGTCCGGAACCTTAAGCAGAAGTTTAAATTGCCAGCTCACATTCAGGAGGTTGTAAAACCTTCTAATCCCCTAAATATCGAACAAATCGAAACAAATTTGTGTCTTACGGATGGGCTTTTTAAGAAGAACAACTCTATGCAGGTTATGAGGAGTTTTGCTTTAGACACTGTTAATACAAGGTACCCGGAACCTGAATGGTTACACGTCTATACTGATGGATCCTTTTGGGAAATTCTTGAGACTGCAGGTTCAGGAGTATTTTCCAACTTATTCTTCTTTTATACTTATGCAGGAAAATTTTGAACAGCTTTTCATTGTGAGGTGGAGGCTGTCCGAATTGCTCTTAAGTATTTATTGTTTTTTGCCGATAAATTTGATAAAATGGTCTTATTTTCCGATTCCCAAGCCGCAATTTAGGCAATTAGCTCGATCAGTCTGCCCTTCTCAGAAGAAATCTCCCAGTGTCGGCAACTTTTGTGGGAGTTGAGTTTAAGAATGAAACGTGTGGTACTTCAGTGGATACCTGGCCACTGCGGTGTTTTTGATAACGAGCAAGTCGACATTCTCGCAAAAAGAGGCTCGAGACTACTTCAAATGAGATCTGTATATTAAACAAATAATGGATAGGTGTTTAAAACTGCAAATTCGTGACAGAATAAAATTAAAGCGTTGGAGGGCTAAAGATCTTTTAAAAATTCCCAGCAGTCCACGACGGCAAGCTGTGGCCCAGTTCCGCCTCTTGACTGGACATGATTATTTGGCAAGAACATCTCCATCACGTTGGGATCTTTTCAAACTTTTTTGCCTTTATGCAACATGAAAAAAGAAAAAAAACAATTTTTCAGTTTTCACCTTTGAAGGTCACTTGGTCACTATCTTCCTTCCCCATTAGGACAAGGGGTGTCAAAGGTTTTTCGTTGTGTTATTCAACTTGATAAGCGTGTAGGATCAAAATTGTGATGGTATGTCTCCGGACCACCTCTATGTGTGAGTCCCAGACCGTCGTCGCAAATTGCCCATTGCGCAGCACTAGTGCGACGTAAAACTAAATCAACCAATCAACTTGATAAGAGAAACAGAGAGAGGGAAAATGTTTTGCAATAAGCAAAGTTTGGTAAGCCGATAATAAGCTAAGTTTGGTAATAAAAGGATCAAAATGAGCTAAGTGTGACAAATTGAGCTCTACACTTGACTAAGTTTTTCACGTGACAAGAGAAACGGTCAGATCATTGACCATTTCTCTCGTCACGGATTTAACTTTAATATTGAATGCACACTCTATTAAGATATTATGCCCTAAGATTCTAATAGGAATATTTACAATTGAATGTCCCATCGCTTGATACGGGCTAGGACCCCTTAGAAAAACCGCGACGGAGGACACTCCACCCATTGGCCTAGGACCCCAGCGTAGTCAATCGGCCTCAACCCAACAATAACCCAACCAACCCGATAGGCCGCAAATTCATGCACAGAAATATTAAAGTGCGACAGCAGAGATACCGTTGACAGAGAGATACACTGAATGACAATACACATGTCTAGACCTTCTCGAAGAATTCGATAAAATTTGAAGGTGGGAAATCAGTTTTGCTATAGAAACCTGCTCGTACAACCCGCTTTGAATCAAAGCAGGAGAAACTGCGATTGGATATCGTATTTGTATCATGTTTAAAAAACTTTAAAAGGTTTAAAAGACGGAAAGAGACCATTCATCCCTATACAGCGGCTTGGAGCGATTTGTATCATGTTTAGATTTTGATCAAAGCTTGAACCGGGTAATGGTTATCACGTCGCGATCAGTATTTCTGACATCATTCACAGCAAAAGTTTAAGACGCTGTAAACTCGCAATTAATTGTACTAAGACAACCCGAACACTTGTTATGAAATCAATTTAGACTGCAGTATATTGACATCATCATTTTCTTGACATCATCCCCATGAGTAAAGTAGATGGGGAACATTCAATGAATATAAATAATACATTGGAAAATAGACGTCACAAAATATATTCAGAATCATACATCAGTACACAAATTTAGTATTTCTATTTCAGAACAAAGTGTTTATTCCGAAAAATTGATGACGAGAAAAAATGATATTATCTTACCCCTGAGCAATTCCTCCAAGAGCGAAGCCCATCAGTGCTCTCAAGCTGACTATCCACGGGTAACTGGGTGCAGCTGCACTTGCCGCGCCAAATATGAAGAGAACAAGCATGGACACGGCCAACGACTATAAAATAGAAGAGAATTCTATAAGGATTACAGAAACGGAAGCTAAACATTATGTCACATCCTATTAAACAATCCAACAGATTAAATGAAAATTCTACAGAACATTCAGATACTTCTCGCTAGTGCTACTCGCAACGCTACTCACATGCATCGAGAAATATCACACTAAGAGTATATTCCACAAAATATAAAGTTATTACATAAACATTAATTCTTATCTTCGGGCTCGCTCCAGAAGATGGTCGTTACCGAAACTAATTAAAAATCAAAAATATCGTTTTAATTCACTCATATAATACAGGTGTCTATAAAAAATATGACGTATTTCGATGTTTAATAATTAATGAAATAATGAAGATGGATTTAAATTAATAACATTTGTGGTTAGATAGTTTCGAAAAGTTTTATGGCTTTTATCAGTGAACTTCCTCCTCAGGTGCGCTCTTCATCACACAAGTAATCAAGACGGAAGTTGGTTTCACGCCAGGTACGTGCCAGCATGTCGGCATCGTCAGCAACTATTGCGGTTGCAATATTAGTTTTAGTTCATCAATGTTTGACACTTCCTTCACGTAAACGATGTTCTTTACAAATTCCCAAAGGAAAAGTGCAGCAACGTTATACCCATAGACCTTATATAGATAGACCACGCAACCTCGCTCATTATCTGTCTGTGACATAAACTAGACTCTCCAGCTAAGTGATCACGTGGTGCAGATCTGGAGAGAGAGAGAGAGAGAGAGAGACGAGAAGAACAATATAAGGAAAGGGCATATTTACAAACAAACGCTCCTTTAATCAATCTTTCCCACTCACGAGTGGCAAAAGGACAATCTGTATTGGTGGAAATACAAATGTTTTGCCCTGAGCGTGACGTCACCTGCGCTTTCCTTATTGATAAACTGCGGAAGAAAGATCCCTGGCGTCATCTGCGCATGGGTGAAAAGGGAATGTCCATTTATAAAATAGGAATGTCCGTAGCAGAAAACAAAGCAGGATTATCAATGATTTGCAGACGAAACAAGAATGATAGAAAAATTTCCCCCTCTCTCCTCCTTTGCTATGTCTCTTAGCGTGGGAGTGGAATCTTCCTGGCACTTTGCCAACCGAGGATCAATCCAACGCAGTTTATCAGTACATCATTTTCGCGTAGGAACAAAAGTAGTTTGGGATTTTTAATTTCTGTATTATACTCTATAAAAAATAACGGTAGTTTCTACAGCAGAATGTGCAGGCGAGAAGAGCTGCCAGCACATTTTGTTGCTAAAAAGAAATAATTTAAGACAGAAAATATCTGTAAAAAAATCTTCCTTTACAGCTATTTCGCTGTAAATTACCTTATTTAACAGCAAAATGTGCTTGCAAAATGGGTGCCAACATATTCTGCTGTAAAAACTGCTGTTATTATTATTATTTTTTTTTTTTACAGTGTACATATACATTTTATTTAAGATTTACTCATGGTTGGAAATCTAAAATGTCATAGATTAATTATAAAAAAAATTATTTTCTGCGAAACCGTTTTGAAGGGGAAAATTTATTGTTTGGATTTTTACAAAAATTAGAGTTTTCTTATCGAGGAATCTCCCTCAAGTTCCTGTCACGTGACATACGATGCTGACCGCTGAATGTATCAGATTATATTCTCATGTTGAGGACATTCACTATAATGGTAAGTCCTATTGGTGGCATAGTCTATCTATATAAGGTCTGTAGTTAGTAGTTACACCAGTTCATACAGCACAGTGTGATCCCTACAACGTGAAAAACACATCGCAGTGGGATATTGATGACATCGCAGGTACGTCACACTATTCCGTATACATCTCAGGGATATCGTACACACGTGTAAAACTATTCACAGTGACAGCACACAAATGAAACAGTGAGATGCATTTGCAATGCACTTGAAACTAAGTGTGCTGTTTGGGAGGTGATATAGGTGGGCAAGAAATTGAGCCACCTCGCCCAATTCCATTTTTTATGACAATGTTTAAAAAATAAAATAAAATAAAAACTAGTATGTTGTGGCCCCTACAAGACTTTCTTCTATATTTTCTTATATAAATTCACTCAGTTCAAATAATTTACAAAAACTATCATTATAAAATTATCTACCATGAATGCAGACGATTTCTATCTTATAGAAAACTAACACTAATTATTTAAAGAAGGACAGCTTAACTAAGTAACATCTCAAAAATGTGTTTTTATAATGGTTACCTCGTGTATGACGTTTCGTACAGTTAAATGCCATAGAAGTTGAAATATAGCATTCTCGTTCTCCGGAAAAAATGCTCTATAGCAGCGCAACCTATTAGTAGATACGTCCAAATTGAATCAGCATAATGTCTCATAATGGTACAACTGGTTTGTGTGCAGGAACACCCGAAAGTATTCCAAAGCACTGCGTTCTATGAGAGGTATTTCTACAAACCAAATTTTAATAACTTTCCATTGCATAAGTTTTAGTGAAATCGAAATATGTTATTCATTTGCACTGAAGAAGGCTTTCTATAGAATACAGTATATTTAGCATTAGATTTACAGGGCCACACAAAACTATTCATTTACATTAAGGGTTATTATTGGAAATTTGCTGGAATTTCATTTCCGTTTACTTTATGTGTTTTTAACACTTTCTAACAGTTTTTAAGTGTGAATAAGATTTCGACTTATGTATCTGTTTGTCCGCTTGTCCATCTATCTATCTATCCGTCTGCCCATCTCCAACGCCCTTAAATATTTTCAGAATTAAAAAAAATAAAATGATATATTTAGAATTTAAAACTTTTAAAAAACAGACCAACTTAAATTTAATTACTTAAAAGAGATATCTTTTATAATGCTCTGTTACGATGCTAGAGATCTTTCAGGGCGAAATCCGCCCCTTCTTCAGTAGCTACATGGTCTGTTTCTGTTGCCGAAACTGATCTTTCATCCCTCTTCTCCTTCCCAGTCTTGCTCTTCGTAATGTGGCGCCACACTCTATCCAAATCGGCGCGCGACTCGTGCCCGTTACACGCTAAATTGTCCTTCATTATTTCTATTGTTTCACTGTAAAAAGCGTAATCGGGGTTGTTGTAATTTGCTAATTTTCTCGTTTCGTTAAATATAATATCTATGTTATTTTCTTTATTAACTTTAGTGAAAGCTGTAGTTATTTTACCATATTTAATGTCATTTTGATGCTCTTTGATTCTAGTTGATATTTTTCTTTTGGTTACTCCAATATAATTTCCTTATTTTTCATCTGTATATTTAAAAGGGATTTGATAAATTCCGGCTGTTTCAAGAGGGGGGGGGGGTTATGTCTTTATCGTTTCGAATTAACTGGTATATATTGGGATTTGGTTTTATAGGTATATTTATATTGTGTTTTTTGGCTATATTTTTAACTTTAATTCAAATTCCTTGTTCATATGGTATCGAATGAGTAAAATTTGGGGAGGTTTTTTGGTAGTTTGGGATATTATTGAGTTCGAATTATTGTCGAAACTTACGAATTTATAATTGTTTTTAAAAACAATTATAAATTCGTAAGTTTCGACGTAGTTAATTTATACCCCTCAATAGATGTCAAGGAAATATCCAACAACATAAATGACTTAATTAAAGAAAAATACAACCAAGAAACGGCAAATACTTTAATAGCTACCAGTAATTTGATATTAAACGAAAGTTTCTTTAAGTTTAACGGGAAAATTTATAAACAAAATAAAGGAGTCCCAATGGGGTCCCCCGTCTCAGGACTAATTGCCGAGCATAAACTAAGAATTTTAGAGAAAACCATATTTGAAATGTTAAAAAATAAATTAATCCTTTGGGTCCGCTATGTCGATGACGTGTTCGCGATCATTGATGAAAACGAAAACAGTAATGAAATCCTAGAAACCTTAAATAAAATTGACCATAATATAAAATTCACATGTGAAACCGAAATAAATAACGAAATAAACATACCTTGACGTTAAAATAAAACATCATCAAAATAATATTAACACCACAGTTTATAGAAAACCAACAGCAAACGAAGAAATAATTAACAACCGTAGTAAAACCCCTTACATATATAAGATTAATGCAATACAAGCCTATATAAACCGCGCAATTTTAATTTGTAATGAACCCGCAGATTTAAAAGAAGAAATAAACCACATAAAAAATATAGCTTTTAAAGCAGGTTATAGTAAAAACCTTGTCATTGTATCAAATTGTATAAAAAAAGAATAAAAAAACTCAATAATATCCCAAACTACCAAAAAACCTCCCCAAATTTTACTCATTCCGTACCATATGATCAAGGAATTTGAATTAAAGTTAAAAATATAGCCAAAAAAACACAATATAAATATACCTATAAAACCAAATCCCAATATATAGCAGTTAATTCGAAACGATAAAGACATAACCCCCCCCCCTTCGCCTCTTGAAACAGCCGGAATTTATCAAATCCCTTTTAAATATACAGATGAAAAAAGAGGAAATTATATTGGAGTAACCAAAAGAAAAATATCAACTAGAATCAAAGAGCATCAAAATGACATTAAATATGCATACTTGCCAACTTTTCCGGTTTTTTAACGTATCTTCCGGTCTTCCGGACAGATGATGAAATCTTCCGTTTTTAAAAAAGTCGCGGATATCGTTCGTTTTAAAAAGAAAACCCAAATGTTCTACGAAAACTTCTGATTCCCAATCTTTTTCCATCCATAACATAAATGTCAATATGCATTTCAAACTTGCTTTATGAGATTCTAGAACATATAAAGAAATAGAATTGTTAAATATTTTTTGCTGATGTAATTATTTTTTGCCCCTCCCCCCCTCCTTTCATTTATCTCCAACTAGTGATCAGCAATCAAATATTCTGCAGAAGTCTTTTGTTTCCTAATCTTTATCCATCAGTAACATAAATGATAATATTAATTTTAAACTTCTTTCATTAGATTGTAAAAGTAGAGTTGAAAGAGTTTAATATTTCTTACTCTGTAGTTATTTTTGTATCCCCCCCCCCCTCCTTCCCTGGATTGTGATCAATGATCAATTCTAGAAACAATAAAGCAATGGATGTGCTCAATATTTCTCACGTATGTAGTTAATTTTAGATCTTTATTGCTGAATATAATGAATCTGTTTATTTTTCCTCAATTAAAAGTAAATATTTGTATGTCATATTTATGCCAAATGTGTAAACATGGGGAAAAAAATGAAGAATAATTTTTTCAGGTAGGAAAATTTTTTCCAAATAAATTCAAGAAAATTAATACTCAATTGGTTTTGTGCGCATTTGAAACTGATAATTAGCTACTGCTACTTTTTTTTTATGTGTATGATTAATGTACACAAAAATCATATTCTATTTATTTAAAAAATTAGTTATACTTTAACTTAACCAAGTTTTTTGTCTGTTGTTAAATAAATTTCTTACAGATTCTGTTTTGTAGATATTTATATGTTGAAGAGGAATAACTTCATTTAAAACTTTTATATATTTAGCATAATCAATCTATAGTAAAACGGTTTTATAGATTGCTCCTAAATATTAAAATTGTACTGTATTGTTTATTATGTCAAAGAGAAAAAAAAAGAGTAAAAAAAATCTTCCCTTTTTTTATGAAATCTTCTGGTTTTTCAACAAAAATCTTCTCTTTTTTTTATTAAAATTGGTTGGCAAGTATGAATATGGTAAAATAACTACAGCCTTCACTAAAGTTAATAAAGAAAATAACATAGATATTATATTTAACGAAACGAGAAAATTAGCAAATTACAACAACCCCGATTCCGCTTTTTACCGTGAAACAATAGAAATAATGAAGGACAATTTAGCGTGTAACGGGCACGAGTCGCGCGCCGATTTGGATAGAGTGTGGCGCCACATTACGAAGAGCAAGACTGGGAAGGAGAAGAGGGATGAAAGATCAGTTTCGGCAACAGAAACAGACCATGTAGCTACTGAAGAAGGGGCGGATTTCGCCCTGAAAGATCTCTAGCATCGTAACAGAGCATTATAAAAGGTATCTCTTTTAAGTAATTAAAATGATATATGTTATTGAAGTTCACCATGGAATGTTCCCTATTTAAAATGGCTTTGTTCCTGTACAACTGGTTTTTGTACAGGGACGCCCCAACAATGCCAATGCATTGCGTTTTAAGACAGACATTTTTATAAATCACATCTAAATAGCTTTTTACTGTAAAAATCATAAAGAAATTGTCTTTTTTTTTTTTGTTAAGATGCTAAAATAATGTTTTGTATAGAATATGGTATGGTTAACCTTCAAAATTACAGGGCTGCACTGAAATATTCAGATACAATATGAACTGCAAATAGTATCTAGGGGTTGCATTTTCATTTGTGATAATGATTTTTAATATTTTTCAACAATGTTTAAGAGTGATTATGGATTAATTTAGTCTATCTGTATGGCTTTCAGTCCTTCTGTCTGTCCATTGTGTGATAACATATAAAATGAACATAGAGATTTATACGATACAACAAGTACGTACTGTTGGAAAGTGTCAATAATCAATGAGCACTGCATGATTATTCAATCTTGTTTTATATTCTTTTCGTACTTCTATTTCCAGAAAATAAAATTGATAATATATTAATGCAGGTAAACCTGCACTGTGCCTGCATAAATATGTTGTAAATTTTTATGTTATGGCAAAAATGGTACGAAATAAGAATATAAAAAGGTCGTCTATGGTAACTCTGAATTGACTTTCCTTGGACATTTAGTGTTACACTTTTTCTGAAATGAAAATCGTCTGCATTTATGAAATACTATACGCGTCTGCATTCACTGAAAAAAAAAAAAAAATTCCGTGACTGATATCTAGAAACTATTAAACTGTGGCTCTAGTAAAAAAAAAAAAAAAAAAAAAGAAAAAAAAAAATCCATGTCATCCTCATAAACTCTAGCTCCCTTTGCGTTCTAAAACCCCCTATTAGAATTCTAAACCGCTTTCCCTTATTATTGTGGTCAATTGTATTTAAAAATCTCTCAAAATAAATGCGAAAGTACGAGGCGAGCTTTAGTATCTATAATTTTGGTTTATGACACAATTCTAGAAAATCAAGCAACAATTTTTAGCAATACAAAAGATTCATAATACATTTTCGCTATTTAGAAAATTATAGACTAGAAATTATCAGACATTTCGTCTGTCCAGGTTATTTGATTTCCTCACTGTAAAAAATAGGTTCTTAAAAGTAAGTATATATTGTCTCAAAATAGCCCCGAAACAATATATACTTAAATTTGAAAACCCATGTACTCATTTTTGAGTATACTGACATGCTCAAAAATGGAGTTGACCTGTAAGAATCCCCATATTTGACATGTCAATGTACTCAAAAATGAGTACATGGGTTTTCAAATTTAAGTATATATTGTTTCGGGGCTATTTTGAGACAATATATACTTATTTTTAAAAACCTATTTTTTACAGTGCTTATACGCATAACACGGAAATCTATATTCCTAGTTTAGTGATTCAGAAAATGACTAGTTATTCTAAAGAAAGGAAATTCTTTCAAAAATGATTGTAGGAAAGAAAAATCATTAAAAAAGACAAGCTAATTAAACATTTCTTATCATTTATGAATTAACAGGGTTTTTAAAAGTATAAAATCTCTATTAAAGAGGGTTTTGTGTTAAGTATTCTTCGGCAAAAAGGGCAAAGCATTCTAGGATCCCCAAAGAAAACTTCAATTAATTTTTTTTTTTTTATTATTATCAAAATTTTATTTTTCGTAATTGTCAGTCACAATTTTGAGTTCAGTGGTCCATCACTTTGTAATCAATTCCTCGTTTCAATAAAAAATTAAAAATATAAAAATTAGATTGTTTAATTAACGATTAATATTATTATCTATATTAATAAAATCAGAGTTTTGTCTGTAAATTTGTCGGAATCGAAAAATTTTGCGATATCTTCACGTTTTACACCCCATGAAAGCCGAAAATGACTTCAGAAAATTTTGCCTGTGTGTGTGTGTGTGTGTGTGTGTCACCGTGTCCGAATGTCGCTTTTTTTGTCCGGGCATCACTTGAGAACGGCTGGACGGAATTCAACAGCGCTTGGCAGGAATTTAGGTCTTCACCCAACTTAAAATTATATTTATCAACTTTTCAGAAATTCTCCCCCGTTCCCCCCTAGGGGGTAAAAGACTAAAACACGTTTGTCCGGGCATCACTCGAGAACGGCTGGACGGAATTCAACGTCGCTTGGCAGAAACTTAGGTCTTCACCCAACTTGAAATTATATCTATAGAAATTTTCAAAATTATGATTAGTGTTTAAATTGTGGGTAAAAAACGCCTGCGCATGCGCCATAAATATTTTTTCACTAAAATGCTTTGAATGGAAAAATAAAATATAAAAATAATTTTTTAAGTTAAAGACTTTTGTAATCGCGTGATTCGCACTACAAATTATGAAAAGATTGAAATGAAGTGTTGCCATCTAATTTTCATACTTTAGTTAATTTTAAAAAATCTAATTGTCGTATCGAAAAACTGTTTACACCCCAAGATTCAGAAAAATCACCTCTTTCATTTGGTACTGAATTTGTAACAATAGGGCAGTTCCTTGTTTGTAAACAAACATCTCAACTTTTATGAGTGGTTGGCAAAAAGGCTTGGGAAAAGCATAGCGATGGCGATTACTTGATTACTACCAACGGAAAATCAATGGTGGGCAGGGCGCGGGAAAGTCGAGCGCGCTTTTTTGCCAACCACATGACGTCACGAGGAAATGCTCTATAAGTCTGATATTTCTAATTTATTTTTCATTTTATCCGTTTTTCCGTTGCCACTTAAATTTCATATTTTAGTTATTTGTTAAAAATCTAATTGTCGCATCGAAAAACTGTTTCAACCCCTGGATTCAGCAAAATCGCCCCTTTCATTCGGTCTCAAATTTATAAATATAGGTCTGATATTTCTAATTTATTTTACCCTTTTTCCGTTTTCAACCCAGATTCGATATGGAACAGCTTTAGTATTGGATCCCTTTGGCAAAATTTGAAATTCGGTACCGAAGTAGCTCGGACGTTTCTCGCCAAGATCTTTAATTGCACAATTGAGATAGCCAATTCAGTTCATCGCAGAAATGGCTTAAAATATTTAAAGTCACCAAAGGGTTCCCATACTAAAGCTGTGCGTTTTGTATTTATTTATTTATAATATTTTCTATTAAAGACTTCTGTGGTCACGAAATTTGGTGCGTAAATTGTTTGTTTGCATCCGGCACTTATTGTAACTGGATTTCACGAAATTCGAAATCCCCCCCCCCCACACGCACACACACACACATCTTCTCGGAGTCGGAGGGCAATAAACGGTATAACTTTAGTATAACCCCATAGCTGAATTTGCCGATTTTTCTTTGGCGCCGTTTTGAAGGATAACGATGTCGTTCTGGACTGTTTGCGATATAATATGCAGCCTAATATGTTGTTTATTTTGGATTTTTGATCTTATGATTTAGATTATGATTTTATGATTTAGATTATATTATCATTTATCATATATGATTTATGATTTAGCCATAAGCGCCAACAAAAAAAATCGCCAAATATCGTTGTGGGGTTATACTGAAGTTGTTCCCAATAAACATGTGTAAAAACATGTTTTTCCGTTTGAATTCGCTTTGAATTATCTTAGAATGGCGAATTTTTGTGCGCGGATATTGATTAAGTGTACGCATTATGTACATTAGTGGGATTTTGCAAAACTTTGAACTCATCCGCTGAGGAAGGGGAAGTAAGAAGTGTGTTCCGAAGGCAGTGGGGACCCAGACTGGATATTGATTAAGTGTACGCATTATGTACATTAGTGTGATTTTGCAAAACTTCGAACTCACCGCTGAGGAAGGGGAAGTAAAAAGTGAGTAAGTTGTGCCGAAGACAGTGGAGACCCAGAGTCCTTAATTTGAGAGCGAGAAAACCTCTACCAATCACAGCGAGAACTTAGGTTATTAATAAAGATATGGTATTTTCAGACTTCATTAAAGTTTAATGTCCAGCGAAGCGGGCAAAGCCTGCTAGTTATTTAATATAATAGTATTTTGCAACAAAAATAAATAAATAAATAAAAGTAAAATAAAATCTGACATGATTTTTTCTTTTTTTCTCTCCCCAATCGGTATGAAAATGGCTTAATTTGCATAGGATCATTTATATGCAGTTATTCAAAATGCATATTTTGAATTTAATCAAAAAATTATCTGTTTATGATTCTTATCTTTATACATCTTATCGTATTCCATTGCTTTTAAATTTTGGATTAAAAAAACCTCTCAACATGCTTTTATTTTGACCCCTACGAAAAATGTAAATGAATAAGTAGATAAATTGAAAACACGACTCACCGTTCTACGACCATATTTGTCGGCAAAAACTCCAAATATTGGTGCGCCGATAGTCATTCCAAAAAACACGGACTGAAAATGAAAAGTATGATCAGATGTTTTTTTCGTCATTTCCTAAAGACTTAATTAACAGAATATGGATACTTAATAAATAAGTTAAATACTCAGGAATATATATACATTAGTAATTTTTTTAAATGTAGTAAAAGCAGAGCAACAGATTTAAGACCAATGAAACCACATAAACCAATAAGAATAAAATTTCATCAAATTTAAATTACTTGCGAAGATTCATTGTTAATTACTGAAACAATTAACTTTACTTTTTGATTTTTAAAACATTAAATTTTACTCATTCATTTTTTATTTAATTTAACATCAAACTTACCTTAATATTATTCCTAGATAGTTGCTATTTAAATAATGTTGCCTGTGCGTTAAAACGACATGAAACCCAAAACAAAAGATTCAAACAAGCAATGAGAGAATAAACAATTAAAATACTTTCTTTGACAGATTATTTTTCAATTAGGAATAGCTCGAAACTACAGCGTCTAGAATAAACAGTGTGGAAAGCGGCAAATAAAATTGTACTAAAAAAATTAAGCCTGTCACCAGATGTCATTGTAATCGAAGCTAGTGTCACGTTATCAAAACCAAGACTCCCTATTGGTTAATTATGTGATTAGACCACGTGATTGAGCTGACGAAACTGGGAAAAACCAATCAGGTCTCCGATTTGAGCAAAAGCTTCGATCACAGCGACATCTGGGGAAGCTTAAGTTTTGTAGCATTATTTTAACATTACGGTTATAGGCGATTTCTACACTGTTTACTCTAGCTAGACCATAGACCTATTATAATAGGTCTATGAGCTAGACGCTGTATCAGAACGGTGAAAAAAACTGTTCAGGGGATATCTTTTTCACCGTTGAGCACCAGTGTACGATTTTGTTCGCTAATAGCAAATTTCTAGCGGGTTCCGAATCGTACATGAAAATAATTGAAGTTAAATATGAGGAAGAATATGGAAAAAACTATTCAGTTCGAGATATCAGATAATCAAACAAAAAACAACCAAAATAAATAAATAAATAAATAAATTTAAACATTTCTCACAGGAGGAAGCATTTGCAGATTCAAAGGTTTAGTTGTTCATAGCAGACGAAGGAAAAATGAACCTCTCAAGCAGCATGGAGTCTATAAATTGAGTCTAACCATACATTAAACACTTAAAAAGCTATTTTAATTAGATTAGATAATTATTTTGTTTAACTTTAATGGAACTGGTACACTGATCTATCTATCTCTATATATATATCTATATATGCACAGCATGTGAAAATGTGGTGGACCTTACATTAACTCCAGGGGGGGGGGGGAGGAGGAGGCGATGCTCTTACATATACAAAAAAATTTTCCCAGTTGACTATCACTGATAATAGTAGTGTTAAGGAGCCTCAATGAAATCGATCTGTCCGTTTAGGAGCTACAGTGCCATATAGACAGATGCATACACACGATAGACAAGGGCTTTACACTTATAAGAACTCTCTTTTTAAGTCGGGAATCTATATTAATAAAATCAGACTTTTGTCTGTAAATTTGTCGGAATCAAAAATTTTTGCGATATCTTCACGTTTCACACCCCATGAAAGCTAAAAATGACTTCAGAAAATTTTGCCTGTGTGTGTGTGTGTGTGTGTGTGTGTGTGTGTGTGTGTCATCGTGTCCGAATGTCGCTTTTTTTATCCGGGCATCACTCGAGAACGGCTGGACGGAATTCAACGGCGCTTGGCAGGAATTTAGGTCTTCACCCAACTTAAAATTATAGCTATCAACTTTTCAGAAATTCCCCCCCCCGTTCCCCCCCTAGGGGGTAAAAGACTAAAACACGTTTGTCCGGGCATCACTCGAGAACGGCTGGACGGAATTCGACGGCGCTTGGCAGAAACTTAGGTCTTCACCCAACTTGAAATTATATCTATAGAAATTTTTAAAATTATGATTAGTGTTTAAATTGTGTGTAAAAAACGCCTGCGCATGCGCCATAAATATTTTTTCACTAAAACGCTTTGAATGGAAAAATAAAATGCAAAAATAAATTTTTAAGATAAAGACTTTTGTATTCGCGTGATTCGGACTACAAATTATAAAAGGTTGAAATGAAGTGTTGCCATCTAAGTTTCATACTTCAGTTAATTTTAAAAAATCTAATTGTCGTATCGAAAAACTGTTTACACCCCTGGATTCAGAAAAATCACCCCTTTCATTTGGTACTAAATTTGTAACGATAGGTCTGACACTTCTAATTTATTTTTCCGTTTTTCCGTTGCCACTTAAATTTCATACTTTAGTTATTTTTAAAAAATCTAATTGTCGCATCGAAAAACTGTTTGCACCCCTGGATTCAGAAAAATCGCCATTTCATTTGGTATCAAATTTATAAATATAGGTATGATATTTCTAATTTATTTTACCCTTTTCCCGTTTTCAACCCAGATTCCGTAGAAGGTTTTATATTTATATATATTTCTATTTTCCAGAAATAAAATGAAATATTTTTAATTTCACGTGAATTATAATAAAAAGTAGAGAGAAAAATACCTACAGAAGTTTTTTTTTTTTTTTTTTTTAATAATCAGGAATTTGTATGTGGATAAATGTTTTCATAGATATATTTGTCATTAGTTTAATATTTTTATTTAATTAAGCAGACTTTTCTTTCCTGCAGTAAAACAAAATTTTTTGTTGTTATTATGTACCTTATAAGGTTCTTTTATGTTCTCCCCTTAATTGTAAATTATTATAATTTGGATTTTATTAAGATTTTTTATTTTTATTTTGTAACTATCTGGAAAGAGTTTTTATTTTATTTTATTTATTTATTTATTTTGTGTATGGAACAGCTTTAGTATCGGATCCCTTTGGCCACATATGAAATTTTGCACCAAAGTAGCTCGGCCGTTTCTCGCCAAGATCTTTAACTGCACAATTGAGATAGCCAGTTCAGTTTATCGTAAAAATGGCTTAAAATATTTAAAGTCACCAAAGGGGTCCCATACTAAAGCTGTGCGTTTTGTATTTATTTATTTATAATATTTTCTATTAAAGACTTCTGTGGTCACGAAATTTGGTGCATAAATTGTTTGTTTGCGCTACGATGACCTATGACGTACACTGAGAAAAAAAAATATACCGCCTTCATCTAGAACGAATAAGTGATAAGTCCCTAAACTAGAAATATAGATTTCCGAGCTATGCGTATAAAGCACGCCAATAAGCTGAATAGACGAAATGATCGAGAATTTCTAGTCTACACATTTCTAGATGGTGAAACAATATTCTGAATCCTTTGTATCGGGAGAATTTCTCGCTCGATTATGTAGAATTGGGTCATAAACCAACATTATAATTGCTAAAACTCACCTCTTATATTCTCATTTATTTGAAGAGATTTTTAAATAAGTTTGACCTCGATAATATAGACAAACGCTCTAAAATTCTAATTGGTGTTTCTAGAACTCGCTTTCAAAGGGGACTAGAATTTATAAGGATGACAAGGAACTATTTTTTCTAGAGCCACCATTTAGATTCTAGATAGATGTCAGTTGCAGAATTTTTTCTCAGTACGTACCAACTTTCAGCTCATTCGAACAAAGCGTCTAGATGATATCGTGTTCACTCACACACATACACGCTTCACCGTAAAAATAGCAAGAATGAACTCAGCAGAACTCAAAACGTATAGATACACCAAAATCTGAAAATCGAATCATTTTCATGATTACAACACTTTTCTTACATATGTATGGTCGGAAAGTAAAATACAAAAGCCGTTATTAAAAAAAAACAAACAAACAACAACAACAACAAAAAAAAAACACTTACAGAAGTCATGATAGCGTTTTGCCATCGTCGCATTTCCCACTCGCAAGCGATCATATCACCAATTATGGACAAAATAATCACCTCGAAAGCATCGGCTAGCTGGAACAAAAAAACAAAGAAACATAGTCATTATTGCACTTGTTTTCACACATACGCATATACATAAACTAAAACGTAGAGGAATAATAGTTAATACAGAATAGTCGGGAAAAATGGAATAGAGTTTATATCTCACGTGTACGGAGCTGCAACCTAGCAGAAGAGCGTCAGGCGTCTTCACATATGAACTGCAGTTCACTTTGTGTCAGTGAGAAGAGCAGTTTCATAAAACTTGTTTGGTTTATCGAGATTATGACTTTATTGTAGGTAAGTATTACGAATTCTGTAATCTGTTTACGAAGCAGTAAAATCGAGTGAAAAACAAATTTTCATATTCGTATACTGCATTTAAATAAAATTGTAAAGCAATGTTTTGTCAACTGCACTGTCAAACTAGCCAAAGTGTCTACCGCTCGGAAATTACTTAAATAAATGAAGTAAATAAGTTCATTGAGGAACATTCAAACATCTGTTTTACAACTTGGCAAATACATTTTCAGTGTGGTTAAATGCAACTAATTATTATAAATTAACGACTTAAGTAACGTAGAACCTAGATGAAAGGATCACATTGCCATAAGTTTATAGCGAATGGCATATTACTATCTACAGAAAATAAGGCAGTGAAGATCACTTACCCAACCTAGGCCTGCAAGAAATGTGAGCACTTTTTGAAATTTTCCGTAGCCTGCCAAGTTGACTGCGTCATCGACAGTATAGGTTTCTGCAAAATAAAAATAATACTAAATTAAAAAATCCCTTCTCGGCAAGCTTAAAGGCAAAGGTAGATTCCTTTACGTTAATGTTACAAAAGTAAAGAAATATTACATATGCATTAACGGGCACGACGCAATTCCGCCGAAGCATAGGACAACTCCGCCGAAAATTTATCAGCTGTTTCCCCCAGTAGGACAAATCCGCCGCATTTCTCTCTGCCGTTTTCCCTCGATAGGACAATTCCGCCGAATGAGGGGGGAAGGCATTACCTTTGGCGAAGTAAAGTTGGCGACACTTTCCATGCAAAACTTCAGGCATTCAACTTTTGTTAAAAATAAATACACAAAAGAATGGTAATAATCTATATATTAATTCGCAAACATGAAATTTGTTGTACATTTTTAACATATTAATTATGGGGGTAGAGGATTGAAAGTAGCATTGTTAGAAAGTTATGATTAATTAGTATTTCTAGTATTCCAATTAGTATTTCTAGTATTAAATTGTGCGGTAAGCCGTGTAAGTAACATAAGTAAATTATTATTAAACTGTTGATATATTATTTCGATATAGACAGTATTCTTTGCTATTGAAATGATCAGAAGAAGAAAGTAAATGGATACAAGCGTTCATAGGTATATGCATCGTTACGCAAATAAAAATGCTGTGAGGGATTATTTATTCATATTTATTCATTTAAGAATAAAGTAATTACTAAGAACGCTGTTTAGATGGAAATTTTGAATTTCTATATTTATATTTTATATGTTTACTTAAATAAATTGATCGAGTTTCGACCACTGGGTGATACAAATAATTTATTTGTATACTTATAATTTATATATATATACATATATATATATATATATATATATATATATATATATATATATATATATTTATTTATTTTTTTTTTTTTACAAAGTGAACTTATTGCTATTAACAATAAATTGACTTTGTAAAAATAACTTCTTTTGATGTTTGTTCATATAAAATAGAATTAAAGGTTATTTCTGTTTTCAGATATGAAATTTATGTTAAAATAATACATGAAAAGAAAAAGAAAGAGAACACAAAAAATATTTTTTTAATTAAAAATAAAATGTACGTTATAAATATAATCATCTCTCAAATTATATTTCTTTTAACAACTGAATTTATTAAATTTGAGAAACAATATTGTTGTCTGCTTATTTCTTATCCATAAAAAAGAAATAATAATAATAACCATTAATATTAATTATTAATTTTCTTGAAATTCGTATTTTTTTTTTTTTTTTTTTGCATAAAATATCAAAATTATTGTCTTAGGATTAATATTTAGTCATTCATTTATTGTCATAAGTATTAAAAATAAAAGGGATTTTCGATTATTAAACTATTGTTCATGTAAACTATTGACTTAAATTAATCTTAATAAATAAATAGTTTAAATTAAAAGACATTAAATCCTTCATGAATTAATAACTGTAATAATATTTTTAATTTTTGCTGCATTGTTCTAGAAAAATTATAAGTAACTGTGATCATGTTTTAAAATTGCAACCCGTTGTTCTAAAAAAATCGAAATCCCAAGTTCGTTTTTGGCCTGATTCTTAAATAAATACAAATTATTTTAAATACGAATCTTATTATTAATATATATATTTTTTTTAATCCACCCAAATTTATTAAAATATTAAATACTTAATTAACGATGCATGAACTTACTTATTTCGTCTGAATTTCGTCTACTTACTTCGTCTGAACTTACCATGTAATATTTCTGATAAAAGGAATTTTAATAAACAATTTGCACTACGTGAATTTGTACAGAAAAGCATATATGAGGAAGTTTTGTGATGACCATATCATGATAGTTTTTAATATTCTTGTTTTTTAACTGTATTTTAAAAATACCTTTTACTTCTTTTGAAAATACTTTTAAAGTAAAAATAACAGTACTAATTCTAATTTGTGGAATATGCAATTTTGATTTTGTATAGCTAATGAATCTTAATTTATTGCTTTATCGTGCTTTTATTATACGCTTTTGCAACGTTTATATCAATTTGTATATAAAATATAGTTATAAGTGCGTTTTTATTAGAGTGATATTTTGATCTGGTATTTCATTAAAAAAAAAAAAAAAAAGGTTTATCCGTTAAAGCAACGAAATTGTCATGAATTGTCATCATGTGTAAGTGTAGAAGTTAAATTCTTTTAAAATTTCGGAAAGTATTTTTCAGATTTCCACACTGTTCTTTGCATTTAAATATGTAAGTGTCATGCAATAAAAGATAAATTCTTTCTAAAGGGGATTTGTCAATAATGTAAAGGATAATTGTTTTTCAAATTTCAAAAAGTATTTTTCACACTTCCACACAGTTGTTTGCATTTCAGTGTATAAATGAAAATGCCATACAGTAAAAGATAATACTTTTTCTAAATGATCTGTCAATCAATTTCGACATTTCTGAAAGTTTCACGACGCTCATTTATTGCAAGCCAAGCGGGGAAAGGCGGGGGGGGGGGGGATTATATGATTATTTTGTATGACTATTGTACACGAAGATAGGGAAAAGGTAATATAATTATTCTTATTCCGTGAAAATGTCACAAACCTGTTATATTATTTTATCAAAGATTGCCTTTCTAGAGTAAACTGCAAAATCTGTAGTGAAACTATAATAATCAATTTATAATAAATAATCTCTAAAAAAAAGAGTTAAATTGAACACGTGTCATTTGTTAAATATATCAAAACACTTTAAACCCACTTAAATTGAAATTTTATTTAAAAGATGTTAAAAAAAAAAAAAAAAAAAAAAATATATATATATATATATATATATATATCCAAAGCTTTTCGCTTTAATAGTGAAGCATCATCAAGGATTTTTATCCCTGATGATGCTTTACTATTAAAGCGAAAAACTTCTTTTAAATAAAATTTAAATTTACGTATGTTTAAAGTTTTTTAATATATTTAATCAATTTATAATTCTTATTACTAAAAGTCGTTTATTTAAACAAGTTATTTGCACACATTTCTGTCCCATAATAATCTGTCTTCCATCATCGACCTAGAATACCATAATAAAATTCTTTATACGTTAATGCATGGGCTCGTTTTCTGGATGAGGGGGGGGGGGTATTTTTCGTGGTAAAATTTTCTGTTTTTTTTTTTTTTTTTTTTTTTTTTTTTTCCCTCAGTCTCCCAACAAAATCAGCTATGTTACTAAAAATTTTCTTCTGAATGTTCCTTCAATATCAGCTAGTATGTTGTAACCACCGTAAAACTTTCTTCTACATTTTTTTCCATACAAATTATTTAATAAAATTAATATTTATTCAAACTATTTTCCACGAAATATACAGTTGAAAATGATTTTTATCGCACAGAATTATTACTGTTGTTATTACTGTTATTTATCACTGTTAAATAAAAAATTTAAGAAAGTAAATTAAAGAAAATAAGTAAAGAAAATTTAATATCAGTTAATATAAGTTAAGTAATGTATATTTGAATATTATGTTAAGTAAAGAAAATTTAATTTCTTATTTATCCTTTAATAATTTTGTAAATGTAATCGGAATAATTTAAACTAAGATGTAAATTTTTTCTTAAGTTAATTGTTACTTGAATTTTATGATATTCAAGTGCTACATGAAAATTAGAAATATATTTATTAATAGCAGAATTTATTAATACGATTAAATAATTGTCAAATAAAAGAACATATAATAATAATGAAAAATAAAATTAAATGCATGTTTATGAGTAAAATTTTTTACTCATAATTTGGTTAAAATCTATTTTACTTTTACTCATCATTCCAAAGCGAGGGGGAAGGGCTCTTATATAATGTTCGATGTGTCGCCAAAGTGCAATGCGTCGCCAAAAATGGAAATACTGCTGCAGACCCCCTCTTCTCGTCTCAGGAAAATGGCGCGGCGGAGTTGTCCTCTGTGGGAAAAGGGGGGTTAAAATTCTCGGCGGAATTGTCCTATGTGGGGAAAGGGGGATTAAAATCTCGGCGGAATTGTCCTGTTCCGGCATTAACACATGCTTACCCAAGGGCTTTGTTCCCACACATGGCATTACTTACGTCGCTATTCTGTTTTGAAGAAATTTAATTTTCAACTACAAAAAAATTTTTATTCATTCGACTTAAAATTTTAGGTTGGATTTTTTTTTGCCAGTAAATTTTTCAATTTTTTAAAATCCAAGCTTATAATCATTCAACAAATACAAGCCATAAAGTTATACAATTTGGTGACAAAACTTGTGACTTAGCAATGAAATTTGTGATTTGGCGGCAAAATTTGATAGTTGACGACGAAAGTTTTGACTTAGCGACGAAATTCGTTATTTGATGACAAAATTTGTCGAGCTTGGCGATGGAGAATGGCAGCTTTGGCGTCATTATATTTTCTTCCCACGCGAAAACCTCATATCTCTTCACAGACCAATATCTTGTTTCCACAAGATAAAATGTCAAAGGAAGCTGTAACGTGTTAATCTCAATTTCAATCGTAAATTTTAAATTCTTGCCAAAACCGGCGTTCTAGACCTATTCACCACACAAACGATATTTTTACTAAGACTAACGTATTATTTTAATTTTATATTTTTAAAAGTTTAATTAAAGCTGTTACCATGGTTTTTTTTTTATTTTCAGTGATCTTTTTTACTTTCTTCTATATGTAACTAGCAGACCCGGCCACGCGTTGCTGTGACTAAGTTATACGTTGAATTATACAGCTGTAAACT
The DNA here is from genome assembly GCA_963930645.1 of Salticus scenicus. Lineage (NCBI taxonomy): Eukaryota > Metazoa > Arthropoda > Arachnida > Araneae > Salticidae > Salticus > Salticus scenicus. The sequence goes on along the minus strand of OZ005652.1, from coordinate 17,599,140 downwards.
ATTTAGTACAGTCAAATTATTATCTACGAACAAAGACGAAAACGTTGTAGCCTATGTAAAAACCCACAGGGTTGAGATTTGAAACTTAGGTCAAAATTTGGAAGCGATTGATAAAAATTTTCGTAGTGTTGATATTAAGCACAAATTAATTTCATTGTAGGGTCCTATAAATTTTAATGGAGAAGTGATATATATTATTTCTAATGCTACTTTGGATAAAATTGCTAAAATGACTAATATATAAATTAAATTCTATTAAAATAAAAATATAAAAGAAACAGACGATTTTAAAATCAATTTTTATGGAGGAGTGAAATATAATATATGCTATAATGGATAATTTTACTATAAAATGACCTCATCATTTTAAATATTTTAAAGAGAGCAACAGCTGTAGTTATAAAAAGGAAAACAATAAGGCTAAACCAGAAAAATAAGTAAATTTGATAAATATTTTAAAACTTTAAAATTGGAAATCTTATGAAATATTGGACATTTAAAGTAAATACATGTATCATTTTAAATAGAAAAAGATTTTGGAAAAGTTTAGTGTATTTTAACGAAGTGATGAGAAGTTTTTGAGTATGTTAAAAATTTAATAGTAAATTCAAGTTAATAAAGATGGGAAACATTGAGGATTAAGATAAAAATAATTATAAGATTAAAAAAAAAAAAAAAAAAAAAAAAAAAAAAAAACTTTTTATATACCATGCTTTTAAATTTTAATATACTAATAATATACTAATTAAAAGGAAAAGGATAAATATTCTATCATAGTTTGAAGTCAAATTTGTTTTCAAATGTCTAAATAAAATATCTGATGTAAGATACTAATATTTTGCAGCGGAATAGATTTCATTTCTGTCATCCTTGGCGAAAAAAAAAAAGAATATCACCAAATTATCTGGCGAAAATATTTAATTCCTTTCAAAAATCATGGTTATTTTAACAATTTATATTAAAAGAGTAATGAATAATATGAAACAATATTTCGTACAATACATATTACATGTCATACATACGTACAATGAATAATACATATTACATTTCGTACAATGCATACATCTGGCATGTATATTTTCGTGTTACGCTTTTGATCGCCAAATAATAATAATAATAATAATAAAAGCCAAGGGCGACAGAGTTTTGAAATTTAAAATTAAAATTTTGTCAATTTGACAGCAAAATAATTCAATCTAACACCCGCGATAACTAATACATATCTATACCTAAATATAAGGATTAAAATCGGGAAATAAATTTCCTCGATTTTTAATAATTTCTTACAAAAAATCCAGTGGGCAATTAACATAGGAAATCTTTTTCTTGGCTGCACAGACGGTCAGTGAGTCACACTTCGCTTGCGTATAGAACTCATAGATATAGTATAGCATATATAGAATAGAGTGATTATTGGGGAGAAAAAAGTTATTCCTTTTCATTTGGGAAAAGACGACGTTTTTACCAAAATATGGCCGTCTTTCCCCGAGTGAATACACACGGGAATACATACTAATATTTTAGCAAATAAAATTTATGAATAATTTATTTGCTAAAGGGGAATGGAAGACTCCAGATACAGTTTCAAATTCATATTTCTTTCTTTCTTTTCTTTTCTTTTCTTTTCTTTTTTTTTTTTTTTTTTTTTCAATACCACTTAATGGCTGTTTCCAAAGCTTTTATTATTTTTTTTTTTCGGCATCAAAAATCTTTGTACGATAACATGGGGATGAGAGATCTATATATATTACTATATCTATGATAGAACTACATTAGCACTTTATCAATGTGTATAAAATCTTTAAATTGATTATGACGTCAATTTTCGTGAGATGCATAATTTAACTTTTTATAATTTTTTAACGTTCACGTTTGATTAAATGTATTTATTTTTATGTCGAAAGAAAATGAACTCGTATTTTTTTTTTTTTTTTTTGGCAACAATTAAATTAATGGAACTCACAGATATTTTGGAGCAACTTTAATAAAGGTCTGTAATTAACAAATAATTGCAATAAAACAATATTGTGACAATAAATTGATATAAAAACTATCCTATCTCTCAAGTTGGACCAAACTGCACACAGTGTGCAAAATTTCATTAAAATCGGTTCCGTAGTTTAGGAGTTTACCCCGGACAAACATCGTGACACGTAATCTATATATATAAAAGAAGACTTCCTGAGTGAGTGTGGGGGTGATCTATCAACGCCCAGACCAAACTCCTGGACCTAGAAGCATGAAATTTTGTGACAATGTTCTTTCTATGACGTAGGCATCCACTAAGAAGCGATTTTACAAAATTCGCCCCCCAAGGGGGGGAGGGGGGGCAAAACGTGATATCGCAAAATCCTTCATATCTCAAACAAAAAAACAGATATTCGTAAAATTTTTGATTTAAAATATAGCTAATACAAATGTCAAAAAACCAATTTCTGGAATTTTCAAAATTCGGTCCCCAAGGGGGGCGGGGGGGGGGGGGCAAAACGTGATTTCACATACGTAAAACGTGATTTCGCATAATCCTATATATCTCAAACAAAAAAATAGATATGCGTGAAATTTTTGCTCTAAAATATAGCTAATGCAAATATCTAAAAACCAATTTCTGGAATTTTAGAAATTCAGCCCCCAGGTAGGGCAGCAAGGGGGGGGGAGGGGGCTAAGGGGCAAAAACAAATAGAAATACAGTTAGGGCGTTCAAAATTGATATAGATGGGTTTTAGAGGCCTGCAAGTCGAATGAGGATATTTTCGATTGTGTAAAGTTATTGGGAGGGGCAGGAAGGGGAGAGGGGGGGGCAAAAAATAAAAATAGAGTTAGATCGTTCAAAATTGGTATATAGATGTTTAAGATACTTACAAATCGATTGCGGATATTTTCGAATTTTTAAAATTATTAGGTGGGGCGGGAAGGGGGGCTATGGTCAAAAACAAATAGAAATACAGTTAGGCCGTTCAAAATTGGTACAGATAGGTTTTAGAGGCCTGCAAGTCGAATGGGGATATTTTCGAAAGTGTAAAGTTATTAGGAGGGCCGGGAAGGGGGGGGCAGAGGGGCAAAAAAAAAAAAAAGAAAATAGTGTTAGATCATTCAAAATTGGTACATAGAGGTTTCCAATACCTACAAATCGATTGCGGATATTTTCGAATTTTTAAAATTATTGGGAGGGTGGGAAGGCGGGGGAGTAGAGCGGCAAAAAAATAAAAATAGAGATATATCGTTCAAAACTGGTGCATAGAGGTTTTTGATACTTACAAATCGATTGCGGATATTTTCAAATTTGTAAAATTATTAGGATAGACAGGAGGGGGGGGGGCGAAGTGGGAAAATAATAGAAATAAGGGTTAGAGCATGTTGGGAATTTTTTCCGAAGGCAGTGAGAGCCCGGTGCGACATTTTTCCTAATCAGATTTTGTTTCTCTTTTTTTTCACGTGATAAAAATTAATGCAATTTTGAGAATTCATTATAGTGATTCATTTAAAAATAGGGACCAGCGAAGCGGGCTGTGCCTGCTAGTTTATATATATATACAGATATAGAGAAAGTATTGGATTAGTGAAAATTTTCGACCTCCGTTTTTTGATGGATTGACACGTTTTGGGATGTCCTGAACACGAATTGATAGTTTTTAGAAAATGTCTGTCTGTGTGTGTGTATCACGTTTTTTGTGTCCACTGTATCTCACGAACCAATGAAAGAAATTTAACCAAACTTGGTATTTAGTTGCACCCTGACATAAACTGGTGCTGATTACATTTGGGGATCAATCGCTCAACAGGTGACGCTGTGATCGCATTTTTTGTAAACTTCTAACATGGCAGTATAGGACAAAATTTCGTATAAATGTGCATAATAAGAGTTATTTTAAACTTGTGACTGTAAAATTAATATGAATTACTGATAATAGTAGTTAACCAGGAAAAAAATTTTGTGCATGTGGGGGCAGGATAAATTTTCAAGATGGGTATTTTTCGAAAGGTCTCGTCAATACCTTTAAAACGGATGGTTGAACTATAAATATGTGATAATTTAAAACAAAGTTATCGACTTTTTTTAGTTTTAACGAAAAAAATCTTTTTTTTTTTTTTTTTTTTTTTTTTCTTTTTAACGAAATTTAAGCAAACTTGGTATTTAGTTGGTCCCTGACATAAATTGGTGCTGATTACATTTAGGGATCAATCGCTCAACAGGTGGCGCTGTGATCGCATTTTTTCTAATTTTTAACATATGGCAGTATAGGACAAAATTTCGCATAAATGCACATCATGAGAGTTATTTTTAATTTGTGATTGTAAAATTAATATGAATTATTGATAATAGTAGTAGTTAACTAGGAAAAAAATTCTGTGCATGTGGGTGCATCGCTTCCCCCCTGGCGGGGGTGTAAATTTTCAAGATGGGTATCTTTCGAAATGTCCCATCAATACCTTTAAAACGAATGGTTAAACTAAAAATCTGTGATAATTTAAAACAAAGTTATCGATTTTTTTCACTTTTATCAACAACAGCAACAACAACAAATTTTTTTTTTTTTTTTTTTTTTTTTTTTCTTTTGTTACTAAGTGAATTTGTATAGGAAAATATAGAAGAAAGTCTTGTGGTGGCCACAACATACTAGTTATTATCGTTTGAACGTGACGTAAGCGCATCAGATTATAAATTTAAGCAAATAAAGCTATAGAAAAAGTCTGCTTCATCACAATTGTCGAAAAATCACTTTTTAACTTGTAACTTCTAAGCAATTGAAGCTATCGAAAAATTTTAAATACAAAAATTGTTCTTTAGGGTAATTCGGTAATTCGCCTAATTTGAAGTATTTTCCTATTTTCGATATTAAAGAAAGTATGGGCAAATGAAAATTTCCACCCCCACCATTTCCACCCCCTTTGAGCTGGATACCCCATCTACGAACTCGGCCGAGATTTTTACTGTCCTGACAACATATCCCGAGCTGGTTAAATTTAAATAAAAATTACTCCAGTTATCGTAAATAAATAAATAAATAAATTCTTGGTCCACAAAATATACAAACTTGTATTAAATTAATAGTAAATTCCATTACCCAAATATTCAATTTTCTTTATATTCTGTTCTGCAGGCTCTAATGATTCCTCGGCGCCACTTTCTGCCGGAGAGGTCACATTCTGGTCTTCATCTTTTTCAACAATTCGGTCAGGATCCTTTTCACCAGATTGGTCTGGATTCTCTTCAGTAGTCTTCCCAGGTTCTACTTCAGCAGTCCGCTCAGGATCCACTTCAGATGTCGGTTCAGGATCCTCTTTACCTCTATTGTCGCTCATCCAAGTATTAGCTAATTCTCAGGAAAAATAAACTGCCTAAAGTTTCCTTCTTCTGCGTTTCGATCTTGAAGTTTTTCCGCCTGTAAAATAAATAATCTAATAAATTTTTTAATAGGTTCCATATCTTGTTAACTTATGACTGTAATATAAAGCTAGTCTGTTGTGGCCACTACATGACTTTCTTCTACACTTTTCTATACAAATTCACTCAGTAAAAATAATTTATCAAAATTATTATTTAAAAAAATTATCTTCCATGATAATGCAGACGATTACCATATTAGAGAAGTAGTACAACACTAAATATCCAAAAACAGTTCATTTTATTCTCAATATTATAGTTTTTTGTGAAAAAGGAAAAAAATCGATAACTTTATTTTAAATTATCGCAGATCGATGGTTCAACCATTCGTTTTAAAGGTATTGGCGAGCTCTTTTGAAATATACCCATCATGAAAATTTACTTCCCTCGAGGGGGACTTCCCTCCCGGGGGAAGAGGCGAGGCTCCTACAGACACAATTTTGTTTTCCCCAGTTGACTATCTCTATTACAAATAATTCTTTTAAATTTCATAATGGTTATTAAAAACTAATTCTCTTTATGCGCATTTATACAAAATTTTGTCTTATACCACCATGTTAAAAATTTAGAAAAAGTGGGATGGCAACACAAGCTGTTGGACAATTTTTACCAAAAGTTGATAGGCACTCATTTATATCAAGGTGTAACTACATATCAATTTGTATGAAATTCTGTGCAGTAGTACCTGAGATACAGTCGCCACAAAATTTTGTCACACACACACAAACATTTTCTAAAAATTGTCAAATCGTGTTCTACAGCTCTCAAGACGTGTAAATCCCTCAAAAACCCGAGGTCGTAACTTTTTACGAATCCAGTACTTTCTTCTATTGAACATAGAAGGAAGTAAAAATTATACGCCAAGATTCGCGAAGGAACAACTTTTCAATAATCCCTTCTTCCCGCCTGGCAACTTTTCAGATTTGGTGAACCAACCTGGTAGTAATAGCAGGGACGTTTTTCGGGAGGGATTTCATTTATGAGACAGTCATTTTAAGTCTTTCCAAGAATTAAAATATTAATTACTAGCAATATTTGCTGGCTTCGCTAGTAACACAATTTAATTGAGTTAAAAAAAAAAAAAAAAAAAATAATAATCAGAATATTTTATAACCCTTAAAAGATAATTTTCTTTGGAATTGCGCAAAACGTCACTTTGGGTCCCCAACGACTTCGGTATCGTATCCTCCGCCCGTGCTATGACGGTATCAGGTCCCCACTGCTCGCATTTGTACCTTAAAGTTGCTGTGTACCAGCCATCTTGAATGTTCAAGCTTCCATGTTAACCTATGGGGAAATTTTGTCCTTTAATAATTAATATAAAAACTGATAGTTTTGCAAAATATTTGTCAGGGTTGTAGAGGACAACTTTTCACACCCTTCTACAGCTTTATTTTTTGGAAAAAATGATTTTTAATGCAGTTAAATTAAAATTTATTCTGAAAGAATTCGAATATGTTTTACTTTAAACATCAATAACTTTATTTCAATGAGAAAAAGCTAAAAAAGAAAAGAAAAGAAATAAGAAAAATTCTACCGAGATGTACAAAATATTTTTTGTTTGCTGTCATACCACTTTTTTTCACTTTTAAGCATTTTTGTATTAATTACATTGCGCTGCAAATTAATTTTTTTTTTTCGAGCCCTGATACCATTCCTGCTGATTCTAATGTAAAATGACCTCCTGAATCCGAATATAATCTCCATTTTGCCCAATTACCCACCCTTTTCTCGAGACACCCCACTCTCCCACAATTTTTATCACTCTTCGGTAATCTTATGGCTATGAATTTGATTTCGGGAATGAAAAAGTATTATTTTAACACTTAAAAACAGAAAAAAAAAATATAGTAACTAATAATATAAATTTATTAATAAAATATAATAAATGTAATTTATAATTGCAGTGGCAAATCCCCCCCCCCCTTAAATTTTCCTCTTGTTGCAAATGTTCCTATTTTTTTAATTTTTCACTTCTGTAGATCTTCAGAAAATAATTAACAGTTAAAATAATCCTTTCCTCTATTATAAATCAAATTTATAGCAATAAAATTACCGGAAAGTGATAAAAATATGATACGTCCCCCAAAAGTGCCAAAAAATGGTGGTGGACGCAAAATGGGCGTCCTATTCGGATTCAGGAGGTCATATTACATGAAAATATGCAAAAATGGTGTTGGGGCCTATTTTCATGCAAAGCAGTGTTATTAAAGTAATAATTTTCCCCACAGGTTAACATGGAACCTCGAATATTAAAGATGGCAGGTACACAGGAAACTTAACAGGACATTTTTACTTTCGGAACATACATATGTAAGGAAAGTATTGTAATAATGTCGAAAATCCAAATTTGAGATTCTGATGTTTCTGTACGTTTTGAGGTCCCCTGAGTCAGTTTTCACTATTTTTACGATGATGTATGTATGTGAGTGAGTGAACACGCTAGTGTCTAAACTCTTTGCTCGAATGAGCTGAAAGTTGGTACGTACGTTGTAAGTCCCTGTAGCATGAACCCTATTGATTTTGGTGAATCTAGCACTTATAGTTTTTTTTACAGGGACACCAAGAAAAATTCTTTATCATTATGGCCTATGGGGCCAAATTTTTAATAGTGTGATAGCGTCTAAACGCCTTGTTAAACTGAGCAAACAATTTATACACATATTATAGGTTAGTTCCATGAACGGCATAGATTTTGGTGAATCTAGCACTTCTAGTGTTTTTACAGGGACACAACAAATAATTCTGTATCATTATGGCCTAATGGGGTGAAATTATTTAAAGTGCGATAGCATCTAAATGCCTTATCCGTTGGAGTGGAAAATTTATATACGAGTTCTAGGCCACCATCACACAAACTATATAGATTTTGGTGACCCTAGAACACTTAACGAGTTTTACAGGGACACAAATAAAAATTGTTCATCATTAAGACCAATAGGCTCAAATTATTTAAAGTGCGACAGCGACTAAACGCCTAATTAAAATGAACTGAAAATTTATATACATATTGTACGCCACCGTCACACGAACTTTATGAACTTTAGAGAATCTAGCACTTATGATTCTTTTTCCGGGACAAAATGCAAATTTCTTTATAAATGTGGCATATGGGCTCAAACTTTAATGTACGATAGCGTCTAAGTGCCTTATCCGATGGAGCTGAAAATTTATATAAATATTATAAGTCACTGTTGCAGTAACTATAAACATTGGGGTGAATCTAGCATTTGTAGGTTTTTACAGGGACACAACAAAATATTCTTTATTATTATGATCTAAGTGCTCGGTAAAATAGCGTTAAATTAAACATCGTGTACTATATAAAGAAAAATACTAAAACTCCCTATTATAATTTTCTCTCTTTTGTTTATTTAACGACTGCTCTTACTTTACTTTATCTACAGAACTATTAATTACTCAACGTTCGGAAAGTCGAGTGGAGTCACTCCAGACTTTTTTTTTTTTTTTTTTTTTTTTTTTATATATATATATATATAATAATAAGTCTAAACTTTTTTTTTTTAATTATCATTATTATTTCTATAAGCCTCAAAAAAAAATATATATATATATATTCCTTTTACTAGAAAATAATTAGCTTTTAAATAATTCATTTGTAATACACAACTCTCGAATGGCAACACCCTTATAAAAGAAAAATTGTTGTTCTAGGAAAAGATCTTCCTTTTGTTATGCAGACGAATGAAATATCTGTAATGTGGAAAAGCCTTCTCAAAATACCATTGTTTCATTTTTTCATCTATCAACGTCGATTCCAAGTCGCTGAAGCTAAAATATGCCGTTTAGAGAGTTGGTTCTTTCATGATGCTCAGGCTCACTGTAAAATAATTTAACGAAATCTAACCCGTAGGTTAAAAGACGAAGTCAAAGTTTTTTAGCTTTTTCCACCTTAGAGAGCACGTGAGGTATTCAGGGGGGGGGGGGGGGTCGAGCCGAATCTCACCCAATCTTAAGTGGGGGAGAGGGTAGGTCTCTGCAAATATCACTTAAATTTTTCTCCGCAAAAAACAGTGTAAAATTGCGAGAAAATTGAGTTAAATTCAAGTAAAACATGTTTCTTGACTTAGATATGGCAAAATCTAACACGATAATATTTATCGTGGCTATCCGAACCCCGCGAAGCAGCACAGTAACTTTTCAATTGTTTTCGGCGTCATCGGCCAGCCACACGCAATCTATGCAATCTCAGAAACTAGTCTTAACTAGTCTTCAATACAAATAATAAAGCAAATTGTGTTTTTTGGAATAAATCCAACGGATTTACAGTAAAAATACGAATTTTGAAAAATCTCACGTGAGATTAAGGGAGAGGGAGGGGGTGGAGCCAAATCTCACGAAATCTCACCGGAAGGGGCGGGAGGGATCAAAAAATTGTCAAAACCGCCTCACGTAATTAATGGACGCCCCCTTATCTCTGGAGTCGTTTCCAATTGAAGCTTGAAGTTCATCAAACTCCCTAATTAAGGTAAACTAGTATGTTGTGGCCACCACAAGACTTTCTTCTATATTTTCCTATACAAATTCAATCAGTAACAGTAAAAAAAAAAAAAAAAAAAAAAAAAATACGTTTTTCAGTTTTTTTTCGTTAAAAGTAAAAAAAATCGATAACTTTGTTTTAAATTATCACGTATTTATAGTTCAACCATTCGTTTTCAAGGTATTGACGAGACCTTTCGAAAGATACCCATCTTGAAAATTTACCTCCCCCTGGGGGGGGGGGAAGCGATGCCCCCACATGCACAATTTTTTTTCCTAATTAACTACTACTATTATCAATAATTCATATTAATTTTACAATCACAGGTTAAGAATAACTCTTATTATGTACATTTATACGAAATTTTGTCCTATACTCCCATGTTAAAAATTTAGAAAAAATACAATCACAGAGCCACCTGTTGAGCGATTGATACCCAAATCTATTCAGCACCAGTTTATGTCAGGGGCGAACTAAATACCAAGTTTGGTTAAATTTCGTAAAAAAAGAAAAAAAAAACAAACGATTTTTTTTTATTAAAAGTAAAAAAAAAATGATAACTTTGTTTTAAATTATCACGGATTTATAGTTCAAGCATTCGTTTTAAAGGTACTGACGAGACCTTTCGAAAGATACCCATCTTGAAAATTTACTCCCCTCGAGGGGGGGACTTCACCCCCATGGGGGATGGCGAGGCTCCTACACATACAAAAAAAATTTCCCAGTTGACTATCTCTATTATAAATAATTCTTGTAAATTTCATAATTATTACTAAAAAATAATTCTCTTTATGCACATTTATACAAAATTTTGTCCTATATCACCATGTTAAAAATTTAGAAAAAGCGGAATGGCAAAACAACCTGTAAAACAATTTTTACTAAAAGTTGATAGGCACTAATTTATGTCAAAATGCAACTACATACCAATTTGTATCAAATTCTGTGCAGTAGTTCCTGAGATACAGTTGTCACAAAATTTTGTCACACACAGACAGACATACATTTTCTAAAAAGGGTCAAATCGTGTTCTACAGCTCTCAAAACGTGTAAATCCATCAAAAACCCGAGGTCGAAAATTTTTACGAATCCAATACTTTCTTCTATTGAATATAGAAGAAAGTAAAAAGGCGAATCTATCGAAATCTAGTTCTTAAGGGGTTGAGAGAAGGCGTCTGACAGTGGAAAATCGCAGGAGTTTTCAATGGAAGTTTTAAATTTAGTAAAATGTCCCTTCTTGGGCCATAATTAAGGTAAAAATGAAAATCTTCCGAAATTTAATCTTTAAGGGTGTGAAAGAAGCATCTAGCGTTTCTACTTTTTTTTCGTAAGTTGAAAATCGCGGTGTTTCCTTTAAATCTTGAAATTAGAAAAATGTCTCTTCTTAGGCCACTGATTAAGGTAAAACATGAGAATCTAGGTATCTAGAATTTCTACCCATTCATCAAACATGGAATATTGCATTGATTTCCAATAGAAATTTTCAGCCGATTTGAACAAAGTTTGATCGTCATCAGAACTTAGAATGAACAACCTTTTAACAACAAGTCAAATTAATTGGCCTGTACTTTCAACGTTTATTTTTTACTTTTTACCCGGACAGAGAACGGGTGTAGAATTGCTAGTTGCATTGTAATTCGGAGTTGTGATTACAATTTCTTAATACATATTCTATCGCTGAAAAATAAAGCCCCCACACAATCATAGTAAAGCGTAGCAGTTTTCTCTATTAAAATGTATTTTTCCTATAGTATGACTCCTAAGAAATGACGGACGTCCTCTTTAAAGATGATAGCACTTCATTTGGGAGGTTTTTGAAAGTTTTTTAATTTTGAACTTTTAAAAACTTCTACTTGAGAAGAATATATATATTTATTAAAAGTAACTTACATATCAAGTTTAAAGTGGAAATCAAACAAAAAAATTGTTTCCCCCATACCCCTCCCATTGCACATGCGCTAGAAATTGAAACACACACAGTACTTTAACCAATGTCGTAAGCAGTAACTGTGTCGAGTTTGGGTGGAGATGCAAATGCAAGACATACCCACATACAATAATTTTTATTTATATTAAGATAAATACTAAACGAAGGTTTTAAATGTTTATATGATTGTTAAATCTTAGTGGCTTGTTATCAATTTGAAAAACAAAAGGATATTTATATATTACGGAATAAACAGAAAGCAGTAAAATGCTTCGCTAAATATACAGTTTCAATAAAATCCAAATCTTAACTACACTTTTTAGTTCCCCATCATACTCTAGGTTGTACTGGAAATTACATAGGTGATTGTGATAATATTCCACCTCCAGTTTTTGACAGTTTTACACGTTTGAAATCCGAAAATGACAAAATTGTTATGGTTTCCATCTGTTAGTGTGTTAGTGTATGAATTTGTTAGTCTGTCAACACGATATCTCAAGAACAAATAATCGCAGAGAGGTAGGAACTGTTTTAAAATATTACTCATGACACTGGTAAGAACCCTATAAATTTGCAACATTTTAGTTTAAAATCTTCGTAAGTCATTCGAAATTTACGATTTTCTTACCATGGCGGAAGAGGCAAAATTTCTTATAAATGTCCATTTTGAGGAATATTTTCATCATACACATATCAGACCACTTTTAAAATATCATTTATGATACTGACTTGAACATCATTGACTACAAATATTCTAATTTAAAAATTTCGTAAGTTATTCGAGATTTAAGATTTTCTCAACATAGCAGAACAGAAGAATATTTCATAGAAATTTACTTTATAGGGATTGTTGCATTGGAAATAGTATCTAACTGCATGAAAACTAAACTACAAAAGTGACCCCCGATAAAATAAATTAAAAAATTAGGTAGAGATAAATGCATAGAACTGAACGATGGGTAGTCTATTTGGTGGGGATATTTTAATCTGTTACCGTATCGAGCAATCGGTCAAATTCATTTCTTTTAACTTGAAATAATATGTCTTGTACTAGAAATTTATGAGAATATATACAGTGGGTTGCCAAATTAATGTGGACACTCGTGAAAATCAAGTTATCGGAGTTTTTCTTCTAAATAAAAATGCATTATATGCTACAATCGATATTTATTACTTTATTTAATGGTAATATATATATTTAATAGCTATATAATAAAAAATGTATAATGGAAATGAAAAAAAAAGTAATATTTTGTAAGGCCTTAATATTTGGTGACATTTCCTTCGGCTGATATTAATGCTTCAATGCGTTGCGGCATGCTTTCTATGCAGGTCTTTTCACTTTTTTTAATTAAATGATTGTGATGCCAGGCATTTTTAAGTTTTTCAATCTGTTTCCTCTTGGTTGTTATCATTTTCTTGGCAGTTTCCCTTTTTGTAATTTCTCATAAGTTTTCCATGGGATTCGTATCAGGTTAATTTTCAAAACACGGTAATAATTCGAAATTCTTGAACCGTAAATTCAGTAATACTTTTGGCTTTATGGCAAGAGGCAGAATTGTGCATAAAAACATCGTGGTCACCTTCCGGGAACCATTCTTGTGGAAGAAGGCGAACTCGTAGAATTTCCTTATTTTGTCCTGTTTCATAGTTCCTTGAACAATATATAAACTCCCTACACCCTTAGAGCAAACCGTGACTTTTAGTAGATGTTTAACCCATGCAGTCAGGGTGGAACTGCTCTCCAGGACGCTGTCGGACGAAATCGCTTTTATCGGCTAAAATTTCAAAAGTTAACTCGTCTCAGAAACACATCAGAAATTGAAATAATTATGGTGTAATTGCAAAAGACACTTAGAAATCATTGAAACTATTAATAAATATCATATATTTGTTTATTCAATCTTCCACAGTCATGTAACGATGGTCTCGAGACCAGGAGAGTCGCCTCTGTAAGCTTAGCTTTGCGAATTGGATGATGGCCTGCCAGGTCCTCTTCTGCCAATCTTTGCTACACAATTCTTTTTGAAACAACAATACCTGACTCCTGAACAATCTGAGCCATTGTAGCAGCACTGTTTTTCCTGTTTCGTAAGCAAATGTCCCTAATTTTTCTGTCTGTTCTGGGCGTAGTTATACGTTTTCTACCACGCTTTCCTGTTCTTTTCGGTGAAAGTGACAGGTTTTTGTAAAAATTTACTTTTATTTTATTAATCGCATATTCAGAAACCCCAACAATATCAGCGACTTTCCCTGGGAATGCTGTGCATGCTAGAGGAGAGATTTTATTTCGGATTTTTTACTCAGAGAAATGTCACTTCCTCTGACAATACTGAAATTAAAAATAGAATTAATTGAGTTATAAAAATGTAGTAAAATAAATTTAATTTAATTCAGTAACCAATCTTTACTTATGTTACTAAAGATGCGTCAGAATACCCACTAAATCTCAGTTCGAAGGATCCAAAACGAACGTTCAATATTACACGTTGAGAACACTCTGCAACATAAAATGAAGTGATTGTCATAAAAATGTCGCTAAGCTCAGCATGCTTTGTTTAAATTACTGAAAATAATGCGTAACGTAGTAAAATTTGATAAAAATGCGTTTCAGTAACATAAGAACTACTTCTAAGAATTATAAGTGGCATAAAAACGCGAAAATGTAAAAAACGTCGTGTCCACATTAATTTGGCAACCCACTGTATATTCTCATAAATTTCTAGTTAGTATAGAGGATGGGGAACTGAGCAGAGTCCACCTATGCCAACAAGTTCCCTTTCTTTTCTTTCTTCTTCTTCTTGCAAACATTTTTTCTTTCTTTTCTTTCTTTTTTTTTTTTTCGACATATATTATTTATTTACACGTAATGATAATATTGGAATGCAATTTTGTTAAATATGTATAAAATTTTTAAATTGTAATGACGTCAATTTTGTTAGTTGTATGAGCAAAATTATAAATTTGCATTAGACTGTATTTACAGGTAGTTAAATATATTTCTTTTTATGCCGACAGAGACAAAAAAAAAATCGAACGCATAAATATTTTTTGGCATCAGGTTAATATACTTTAAAGCTAATTTTAAAATTGATGCATAGTTTTTAATTTCATTGTTTAATCAATTAAAAAATAAAAAATTGAAAATCGGGCTTCGAAGTACATCAGGAGAGGTAAAAACGCAAAATTTTATAACTCTGCGGTCATCCGTTTTCCTACGATGCGACGGACACGCACATATGCACCCCCCCCTCCCTCACCTGACAACTTTAGTATATGCTCCCCTTCGAGACTTTTAAATTCTTGTTACCACTTTGGCGATGAATTAAAATTGCTATCGCGGCATAGATTTGATATCTGCCGTCCATGGTGGCTTTTGTATTTGGCGATCAAAAACGTAATAAAAAATATACATGCCAGATGTATATTTTCGTGATATATATTGAGCTAAATATCAGTGTTGACAGATCTGGCGAATTTTTATTCAATAATCACCAATAATTTTGAGAAGTGATATTTGACGTACATATAACAGACTACCAATCTTCGAAGTGATTAGGCAAACTTTAATATAAAAAATTATTGGTGGTTATTGAATAAAAAATCCGCCAGATCTGGCAACACTGCCTATCATTGATTGCTCTTTTAATACACGTTATTAGAATAACCATGATTTTTGAAAGAATTAAATATGTTCGCTAGATAGCTTGGTGATCTTTTTTCCTTTTTCCCCAAAAGCGACAGATATCAAATCTGTTCCGCGGTAAAAATGTATTTAAGGGTGCCCCTTGGCGAAATTGTTTGGCGCATTTTTGTTAATAAGCTATAACACTATATACACATAACCTATACATATACACTATATACATATAACTATATACATATAACCTATACTTTCAAATAGGCTAACTTTAATATATTTACCGAGATCACAACTTGGCGAGAATCAAGGAGCACCCTCAAATATAGTCTAACCCTGTCCCGCTATCGCAGTTGCTTTTAAGTATAAGACTTTGGCGAGAAACGCCAGTGGTACTTCAGGACCAAATTTCAAATTTCGCTAAGGGATTCGTATACTAAATCTGTTAAAAAACACCATAATTTATTATATACAGAGATAAATTACTGCAAATAATAATAATAATAATAATAATAATAATGGAAGAAAAACAATAATCACGTAAATAATCTATTTTCAATGTGTTTTATTTAAATCATTTTTTAGAAAAAAATGCACTTATCAAATTTATATGACGCCTAAAGAAACGCGCCAAAAAATGTGGACCAATGTCTCAGTTGTACCATATATTCTTTAAAAACTGCACGAGAGGAGGAAATTTCAAGTGATTTGACACTCATATAGTATAATTATTGCCTTGCCGTGTGCGTAAGTCGCCAAATGCGCCAAATAGAGTGGTGGTGTTTAAACGAAAAAGTACCTACTAATGAAAAATTTCAGTAAAAATGTTGTAAATTAAAAAATAATGAAATAAATAATGAAATAAAAATAATCAGCAATAAGAAGTAAAGACTGCATATAGAAATAAAGCTTTGTTTTTAAAAAACATTTTTAGAACACAAACTAATTATACCTAATGTTTCGCTATGTATTTCCAAAAATTAATGTATATAATGAGATAGAGTAAATTAAAATGTTTAATTAAGGAAAAAAAATACTTAACTAGATATCTATGCAGTTTAAAAATATGCCTTCACAAGCATAGAACAATCAAACCGAAACATAAGCTCTCACAAAATTGCAAATCTGTTGTTTTTTTAACTCAAAATAACAATAACAACCATAAGGATTTTTTAGTTCTTATTAGTAACATTACAGTTGCCAAAAAAGAAAAAATATATTGAATAAAAAATAACAGTGGAAACATAGATATAGTAATAAGACATAGATTGATCAAGTGATTCCTTTTTACTCCAAGAAAGACGGCCATTTTGACCAGTTAATGGCCGTCTTTCTCCGAGTTAACACACACAGATAATTTAGCAAATAAATTACTATATCTATGAGTGGGCATGATAGTGTCATTTGTACCTCTATAAATGCCACTGTGCAAAAGCAAATTGATCGGTTTTTTTCACAGACGGTGAAAAATTTCAATATGAGTATTTTTGAAAAGAACTCCTTTATATCTTAAGAAAAAAAAAAAAAAAAAAAAAAAAAAAAACGTGTGGCACTCGGGGACTGCCGCGGTAAAGCTATTGCATAGCATTTTTTATCAACTTATGCAATTATAATTATTTATTTATTTTATTTATGCAGTATTTTTTTTTCTTTGATATTAATTCAAGTTCCGGGGGAGGGGACTCATGTCAAAGTTGTGCCTTGTGGGGGGGACTCATGCCAAAGTTGTGCCTTGGGGGGACTGATGTCAAAGTTGTGCCTTGGGAGGACTCATGTCAAAGTTGTGCCTTTTGGGGGACTCATGTCAAAGTTGTGCCTTGGGGGGGACTCATGTCAAAGTTGTGGCTTGGGGGGACTCATGTCAAAGTTGTACCTTGGGGGGGGGACTCATGTCAAAGTTGGGCCTTGGGGGGACTCATGTCAAAGTTGGGCCTGGGGGGGACTCATGTCAATGTTGTGCCTTCGGGGGGACTGATGTCAAAGTTGTGCCTTGGGAAGACTCATGTCAAAGTTGTGCCTTTTGGGGGACTCATGTCAAAGTTGTGCCTTGGGGAGGGAA
The DNA here is from genome assembly GCA_963930645.1 of Salticus scenicus. NCBI lineage: Eukaryota > Metazoa > Arthropoda > Arachnida > Araneae > Salticidae > Salticus > Salticus scenicus. The sequence goes on along the minus strand of OZ005652.1, from coordinate 17,581,627 downwards.
CATGTCATAGTTGTGCCTCTCATGTTAAAGTTGTGCCTTGGGGGGGATTTTAATAAATGCACTTTGTTTATTCATATTTAAAACACTTTATACACAAATTTTACGCGTACAGCTATTCACTGTTGTACATAGATGATAGATACCTATACACCTATATAATTTCTCACAAACAGCTGCTTACGTATTCGTCCGATTTCGGAGCAGCTCGTCTGGATCCGTGCGAGCTTCGTACAGTCGTACCATATACATACACGTTAAGGTTCAACTAGTCGCGGGCTCGAACTCATTCGTGGACGCGGCTAAAAAGCACGCTGTCTCACTAGCATTGTGTCTAAAAGAGATAGAATCAGTTATGAACAGTTAGCAGCTAGTCTACACGCATACGTCTAGTCGCACGCACAGAAACACCGTGCCGAAGTCTGCCGAACTGTGTTACGTTTATTTTCGTTACGGAATTTCTTGATTCGGTCGCCGCGCTCAAAGCCCGCGATAAAAGCTATGCAATAGCTTAAAATATATATATATATATATATATATATATATATATTATAGTTTTAAAGAATTAAAGAACACGCTTTTATAGAAATGTGAACTAAAAAGCACAAAATATCTATCTTAGTATTAAGATTCAGGGTAAGAGAAAATCGTGTGAGTGATACACCGTAATATTTACATACATTTAAATCTTTAATTAAAATAACTTAGAATTAACAAAAACCATTTTTAAAAAATTTCCCCTGACGGGGATCGAACACTGGACCTTTAGGTTCGTAGCGCGGCGCCTTACCTCTACGTCATATCGTTCACGAAGGGGAAGTATTTTTTTTAACCGACTTCAAAAAATTGTATGAAATGAAACTAAATTGCGCCAAAAAGTATAAAATAATTTCCTTCGCCAAACAACCTATAACACTACAATTAATCATAACTTTTGAAGTCGGCGCAAAATTAAATAAAAATTGATACCTTTATTCAATACAAAAATCGAATCCTATTCAAACTACACATCTCACATTGTCACCTGCAAAACGCAGCCGAAAACTATCTTGATTCAAGAAAACAAATAAGATATTGTAAGCAGCAAAAGTTGGCGAAGATGCTGGTATCTGACGTCCTTGGTGAAAGAAAAATCGCAAAATTATCTGGCAAACATATTTAATTTCTTTGGGATATCATGATTAATTTGATAAGGTATATTAAGAGAGTAATCAAGAATATGAAACAATACTTCGTACAAAATGTATTATGAAAATATACATCTTGCGTGTATATTTTTGCAATACGTTTTCAACGCCAAATCCAAAAGCCACCAAGGATGATAGTTATCAAAGTTATACCAAATTTGCAAAGAAAACTCTAACTTCGTAGAAACATAAATTCTGCATTGTGAAAAATGTCCACTGTTCTGTGTAGATGCTACCAATGGACCAATTGTATACAGTGAATACAATAATAAAGGAAACATGAAAATGGATCATTCGAGACGACAGCATTTGTTGCTACCGATCTAAAAACAAACCTTTAAAAACTAATTAAATTTTATTTAATTTTGCGCCGACTTCAAAAGTTATGATTAATTGTAGTGTTATAGGTTGTTTGGCGAAGGAAATTATTTTATACTTTTTGGCGCAATTTAGTTTCATTTCATACAATTTTTTTTTAATAGTAGTTGCTTTTTGGAGTCGGTTCTATTTTTTTACAAAAAGATTTTATTTCACAATATAATTTTTTTGTTTGCTCCCAGAGAAGTTACAAACAAACAAACAAACAAACATACATACATACATACATACATACATACAGGTGAAGCTAATAAAAGCGTGTTAAAAAATACTGCATTTGTGATAATAATAAAATGTATGTATATAGAGTACTCACTCATTTTCTTTCACTATTTTTTCATCACTTTCTTCATTAATAAATGCACTTTGTTTATTCATATTAAAAACACTTTATACACAAATAAATGCACTTTGTTTATTCATATTAAAGACACTTTATACACAAATTGTACGCGTACAGCTATTCACTGTTGCACATAAATGATAGATACCTATACACCTATATACTTTCTCACAAACAGCTGCTTACGTATTCGTCCGATTTCGGAGCAGCTCGTCTCGATTCGCGCGAGCTTCGTACAGCCGAAGTCTACCGAAGTCTGCCGAACTGTGTTAGGTTTTTTTTTCGTTGCGGAATTTTCTGATTCGGTCGCCGCGCTCAAAGCCCGCGATAAAAGCTATACAATAGCTTAAAAAAAAAAAAAAATGGTGGAACCACAGACCTGTGATAACTTTGAAACAAAATTATAGACTTTTTTTCATTTTTAATATAATAATAATAATATAATAAATTAAATAAAGACTCATAATCATATACTATAGTTATAACTCATTTCAAGCATTATTTTTTACAGGGTAACCCCAAATATTATATATTTTTGGTTAATTTGAGACTGATCCTCTTTTAGCGTTCGGGACAAAACTTTCGTATATATATGTAGTATAACGTGTCCCTTTTACTCTTAAAGTTCCAAGAAGATTCATGAAATATTTCTTATAGCAGTCTTTGCCCGCTTTGCTGGTCATTATATTGAAATAAATTCTCAAAATACCATATCATTAATAATAATAATAGAAATTGAAATCAGTCAAAATCTATGTTGAAGTTTCCGCTCGCCTCACGTCGAGTTTGTAGCCCCAATGTCTTCGGCAGCGCCTTACTTGCTTTTTACTCCCCTCCCTCGTGGGTAAAGCTGAAAGGTTTGCAAAATCCCATCAAAGTGCATATTGCGTACACTTAATTAACACCCACACACCAAAATTCACTATTCTAAGATAATTTGGAGCAGATTTAACCTTGAAAACATGTTTTTTGCCCTGCCCGTCCTAAAGGGAGTGAAGTGAGTAATTTCGCAAAATCCCTTATAGTGCATGTTGCATACACATACCTAACCGACACATAAAAAAGATCGAGATCCTGAGATTATTTGAGAGTTGTTTTAAACCGGGTTTTTATACCTCCCCCCCCCCCCCCCCCCTCGCTCTTAAAGGAGTTAAGGGAGAGGAAATTTCTCAAAATCTTTTTATACTATCAGTTATATAGATACATATAACCACAGACTAAAGAATCACCAGACCCGGTCAGACGACTATCTGGAATGGGGAAAAATGAAGTAACTGTAAGGCGCTTTGAGCGACCAGCGGCCATATTGGGACAAGTTAAAACATATTTTTCACATTTCCTTTATTTCTCAATGAAAAAAAAAAAAAAAAATTCAAAAGATTTTAACTTCAAGATATTAAAAACAGATATTACAAAAAAAATAAATAAAAATTCGCCAACAAGGGGGGAGGGGATAAAAAATATAAGATTAAACTCATTGATTCACTGACTCAATACAGCCGTGGGTATTCTATGGAAGATATAGTCACAAATTTTGGTGAGCAGGTTGGTTTTAGGACCCTGACCCCCACTAAGACGGTATGTTGCGATGCATTCCCCCCCTCCCCCCCCCGGGAGCAGAATGCAAAACACATTTATTAGCATAACTCGGCTTCAAATTACTTCACGGTAAAAAAAAAAAAAAAATTGCAGATCAGGAGACTAGAACTGAGTAGAAGGAATTCATTGCCTGTATTTTTGGAATTTTGTATTTTTAAGTGGAGGGGGAGGGTTGTGGGTGTTAATTAAGTGTACGAAATATGCACTTTAATGGGATTTTGCAAAACTTTCAACTTCAGAGCGAGGGAGAGGGAGTAAAAACAGGTAAGACACTGCCAAAGGCATTAGAGCTTCAGATTCGACATGTGACGAGCAGGATTGGATTTGGGGAAAAGGCCGCTTAACTGCTGTAGGTTCTAAGCCTGAGGGAGAATGCCGACCGTGTGTGTGTGTGTGGGTCTTTATAAGGGGTCCTAGACCGTATTTACGCAAGTTTTTTAGAAAACCACGGAAGACCCGAACGGCTAGGCCGACGAGTGCGACCTGGGATTGAACCCCGCACCTCACGTTCTACCAGCTTTGAGCGTAAAACCGCTCGGCCACTGGTGGGCATGCGACGAGCAGGAAAACCGTTACCTAAGGTAGCAGGAACTTTTAGATTTTGACTGATTTCAATGATTTATTTATTTTTAAGTTTTATTATTATTTATATAGTATTTTGAGAATTCATTTCAATATAATGACCAGCGAAGCGGGCAAAGCCTGCTAATCTACTTATAAAATTGCTTATACATCTGTTTCAAAATTGGGGGAGGGGTGTCTTGTCCCTTTCTCACTGAAATACGTCAAATAAAACTATTTAACCCTTTGTATCCCACCGGGACTTTAAAGTCCCATCAAGAAAATGTCTCAATATAGCCTAAATTTACTACAGGATTTCATTGGAACTTCAAAGTCCCTATAGTTAAGCTATAGTTTAAGCTAAATTTAACATGAGATGTTTCTAATGGAGCAAAGAAATATAATGAAAAGTTCCAAACTATTTTTCCAAAAGTAAGGCAATTTGGGATATAAAGGGTTAAATAAATTAACTGTTTGAAATATTTTTTATTTAATTTTTTAATGTTTATAATTTGTATTTTAATTAATTACAATATGTATTTTTTTCCAAAATTTTGATATATTTATTTGTTGAAAAGTTATGATTTTTAATAGCATCAGTGGTTATATTAAACATAGATAAACACCTCTCAGTTGCTTTGTTAGCTATATTAATTCTTACTCCGCTATGACTCCTATTTAAAAAAAATATTTATATATATTACCTTTGAAATAAATTTATGACTAAATATAAGATTCATTGTTTTATGGAAGGAAAAAATTGGGAATGAAAGGGTTAAATATATTGAGATATCTTCTTATCTTATCCCTTTATTAATTCTATACACATAAGACGAAAGTATTGTTCTGGAGTTCGAAAATTTTCGACTTCCAGTTTTCGATGGACTTACACGCTTTGAGATATCCCAATCATGATTTGACCAGCTTTAGAAGATAAATGCCTGTCTGTATGAGACGAATTTTGTGAATGCTGCATATCACAAACCAGTAAACATATTTAGATATTTAGTTAGATTTTGACAAACTGCTGTTGATTACATTTGGAGGACAATTTTATCAACATGGTGGCATCACAAAAATTGACGTCATTATCACTTTAAAAATTTTCTACGCATTGATAAAGTACTAATGTAGTTCATGATACTAATATATGTTGTTCTGAAAGGATTAATATTTTATTTTTAAAATCAGCGTTTTTGTATATCGCTTTCAACTCGCTTTCTTGTTTGTCCAATACAAATCTTTCAATCGATTTTTATCTAACTTCCCGACTAGCTAGACATTTGAAACTTTTAGAATAGCTCAGAACACGATGACGATGCATTTGTAATTATTCAGGTAATGTGTCAAGTTTATACGATTCAACAGAAAATTAAAAAAAACGTGGTATATATATGTATATATATATATATTTTTTTTTATCTTGTAATCATTTAACATCTAACATCTAACAAGGAGAGGTCACGACATGGAAAATTCAAATCGGGACGAAATTGCGCAGGATTGTAGTATACTATGAGGGTAACAACATATTAAAGCAGTAGGACCCACTCCACAAAATTTCGAGAAAAAAAGTGTTAAAAGTTTTAGCAATCGTTAAAGTTTCAGTAATCTTTAAATACATGTTATTTGGCAAGCGAGTAAGCGCCTCAGTGGTGTAATCCTAAAGCGCGAGTCTTCCAACCAGACGACTTGTGTTCGAGGCTACCTACGGGGCTACTTTTTTTTTTACTTTCTCTTACCCATAAGGTAGAGAAAGTATTGTTTTAGGCTCAAATTTTCGAACGCGAGATTTTGTTATATTTACACGTTTTGAGCTCCCCTGAATACGAAAATCATGTTTTTAGCAAATGGTCTGTGTGTCTGTGTGTGTGTCTGTGTGTCTGTCTGTTATCAGCATATCTCAAAAACAAATTATGGCAGAAAGTTCAAACTTGGTATCCTAAATGTGTATCATATAGGGATGCTACAGTAAGCTTTTCGTTAAGATCAAGCAAATGGTTCGTGTACAGGGACAATCAAGAGAATTCTAATACATTATGTCTACGGGGAAAATTGCAGGAAAATAGAGTTTAACGTCTAAAAACTGCACTAAACCAAATGAAACAAATATATATTTTTTGTAATAGATACAGTTAACTGGGAAAATTTTTTTGTGCATGTAGGAGCCTCGCCTCCCCCCTGGGAGGGAAGTCCCCCCTCGAGGGGAGTAAATTTTCATGATGGGTATCTTTCAAAAGAGCTCGAAAATACCTTTAAAACGAATGGTTGAACCATCGATCTGCGATAATTTAAAACAAAGTTATCGATTTTTTTTACTTTTAACGAAAAAAAAAAAAAAAAAAAAAACTTAGAAAAAAAAAATCGTACTTTTTTTTTTTTTTTTTTTTTTTTAATATATATATATATATATATATATATATATATATATATATATTGAGAATAAAATGGACTTTTTTTGGATATTTGGTGTTAAACTACTTCTCTAATATGGAAATCGTCTGCCTTATCATAAAAGATAATTTTTTTAAATAATAATTTTAATAAATTATTTTTTTAAAAGAGAAATATTTTTTAATAACCGAATTAAATTCTATATAAATGTAGGTGCATTAATGAAACGGGGGGTTGAGGGGGGCGGTAGCCCCCCTCACACAGAACTAATTATCATATAAAACTCTTCAGAAGCCTAATATGAATTGTTTAACATAGGTTTACATAACAGTACTCGTTATCTTACCTCTTAATCTCCAACCTGTATTTATATAGTATTAAATTTCAGGGTAAGAGAAAGTCGTGTGAGTGACACACCAGATTATTTTTTTTTCTTTAACTTTTTATGTAATCTTAACTTTTTATTTGTTTTACTTTATTTTACAATTCAATTCAAAATTTGAAAATTTTAATAAAAAATTATTTAATTTTCTTGAGTATAAAATAACTTTTTCTATTTTTAATATTTATAACTTAAAAAAAAATACATTTCTATAACTTAAAAAATAAAGTTTACTTTTACAAAACCCTAAATAAGAAACATAAAGAAAAACAGACAAATATTTAAATAATTAAAAAATAAGCAATCTGTAAACAAAGTGTAAAATAGTTAGCAGGTGTACTTAAATCTTGGTTTGAGCTTCCTGATTTGGTTTGAATGTCTATAAATTACGTAAATGCTTCTAGCTTGTTAATAATAAAGGGCAGGTGGAATTTTATTTTGTGCACAGAAGGATAAAAAAAAAGGAAGTCGTTATCGAAAAAGAAACGATGTTCATTAACATTTAAAATCTACATTTAAAGATAACATTTCTTTACTTGTAATAATTTAATAGTATCGTAATCCTATATACTATATTTTTTCAAGAAACTGTATTGATTGGAGAAGTAATTATTTAATTTGGACTGTAATTATATATGCAATTAAAATCATCATTTCTCCGTAATTTTTTTTTCTTTTGTAATTTAAAAAATAAAATTTAGTATTGTTTCAAATATACTTAAAATAAAATAAAATATTTAGATAAATAATTAAAAACAGTTTCTTTAGCTTTACCTTATTTTACAGTTAAAATAAAACTAAAATTTATTTTTTAAATAAAATAAATTTATTGTATTTTTAAGTTATAAATATTAAAAGTAGACAAATTTATTTATTTTATATTAAAAAAATAATAATAATAATATCTTATTAAAATTTTCAAATTTTGAATTGAATTTTAAAATAAAGTAAAAATAAATAAAAAGTTTAGATTACATAAAAATTTAAAGAAGAAAAAAAACGGTAGTTCCGTAGGTATCTTCGAACCCAGGTCGTCAGAACGGAAGACTTGCACTTAACCATTACGCCACTGGGGCGCTGACTGGGTTGTGAAACAACTTGTATTTAACGATTGCTAAAACTTTTAACACTTTTTTTCTCCAAATTTTGTGAATAGTGGGTCCTACTGCTTTAATATATTGTTACCTTCGTAGTATACTACAATCCTGCGCAATTTCGTCCCGATCTGAATTTTCCATGTCGAGACCTCTCCTTGAAATAAAATAGTTTGTACCCCTTCCAAAAAATTTTTCTGGCAATATTTTTGATCGTAGCACTTAAATGTAAAGTAAACATTTGGACGGACTGACTAAATTTATTTTTACGTATTAAATCCGTCCTTTCTTTCAAAATGCGTAACCAGCAACAAGGTGTCATATGAAAACATATTTTGCAAGTAATTTTAAGTGTTTTACTTTATTCAACGTGTTATAGTATAACGTCATAATATCACATAAATATCCCTTTTACTTTCGCAATCCTCTGGCATTCAAACAATATAATGCAAGCTGCATTAACATCCTATAACTCACAACGAAAATATTCTTTATTGCGTGATTATTCCGCAAGTTATTGATTCAAGGAATGTTACTGAATAGCCAAAGAGATTATATATATATATATATATATATATATATATATATATATATATATATATAGATAGATAGATAGATAGTAAAAAATTTTATCAAGGATAAATGAATCGATCATTTTTACTTTATCTTATACACTGGTTCTCATAATTATAAGGACACCCGTTTTTCTATATTAACTAAACACTGAATACTATTATTTAAACAAATATATTTTTTATTAATTTGAATTTCATTAATGGACGATATTTAAAAAGTTTTGTCGTTTTTCTATCTTAAAAAACTTTAAATCCGGTAAAAAAAAAAATAATTTTTCAGGTGTTCACAATTATGAGGACAGCTCGAATCTTAGTAAAAAAAAAAAAATTCAGTTATTCTTTAAATTGATATTTTATGGGGTCTCTTTTTAGGGTGAAACAGTCAGACATTCTCTCTGGTATATATATATTTGATTTTTAAAATTCAGTTTCAATACCATTTCATACAGCATAGATGATATTCTGAATACATTTAAACTACTTAAAATTCCTTTCCACTTGCGCGCACTTTTCTAATATGATAAGTTAAGGTTTTTTCAACTTTTCGGCCACGGGAAAGGCAATAATACAGAAGTTTCTTTCTTCAAACTATATACTACTGTTCTAGAAGTAGAGCAAAACTGTAAGTCTTGTTGAAAAAAATATTATTACCCCCTCAAAATCTAACAAAAATCTGAGACTTCCACGTTTAAAGTTTGCGGATATTCTCTTGATGTTCATAATAATAGAAAAAATTACTAAATTTGTTCTGCCTTCAGAAGAAACAGCTCCCCAGAGCACCACCATAGATCCACCTTTAAAATGCCCGATTCATATCTGCTTTTAAAATATTTGCTCTGTCTTTCGCTAACTTCAGATTGTGTCAGTAACTGTTAAAACCATTTGGTTAATCAAGAATAAAATGTTTTTCATCCGAAAATACAACATAGAGGTCTGCACGGGCCGGGCTGTCGGGCCGAGTTCGGGCTCAATATTTTTTGTGTGTACTGGGGCCGGGCCGGGTCTGGAGGAAATTTTAAGCCCGAGCTCGGCCCGAATCTTTTTCTAAATTCCTCGTTAATCAACGAAAAAGGAATATGTAAAATACTCTTTCAGTCATTTATTTTACATAATTTTACAGTCTGGTATGTCACATAAAATTTTATTTTGTTAAAAGGTGTCTGTAACTACAATTTAATTGTCTATCAGCTTGACTGTTCGCGATCTGATTTTCCGCAAATATTTTAAACATGTCTCGAAATTAATATATTTTATTTAAAGTAATATTAGATGGTTTCTAATTCAAAATAATATACATGTTACTACCAGTTTGCGTACATGTAACAAACAAAAGAAATTAGATACGTTAGTGTATATAAGGCTTTGTTTTCTATGGTCTATAGTATTTAGGTGGTATGAAGGCTATAAAAATCCTTCCGCTGTAACTTTTCCTCTAAGGCTTCTTTTTCTTTTCTCCGGGGCACTGGATAAAAGTAGCATCAATTTTAGCATGGGCAAAAGCATCTTTTCTATTGAATATGGTTCGATTAGCATTAAAGTTTTGTTTACCGGATCACATGAAAGGTTTGGATACATTACGGTATATAACAGGAAGTGGTTGAAAGTGTATTTTTAGTACTATTAACCCTTTTAAATATCTTCCTATATTATTTGAGGAATGTTAATATTATCGATTTGACTTTCTGCCTGTCTTTGTGCCTTCTGTACGTCTGTAATAATGAAATGCCGTTTATATATAAATATCTTGTAAACATTCAGCAGTTTTGTTAAAGAACATTCTATTGCTTAGCTATATAAAACCTCTGTAAAACACATATGAAAAATCTTTTTCGTAGAAAGGCATGCTTTTATTTATTTATTTTTTTTTTTTTACATATTTTTGAATCGGGCCGGGCCGGGTCGGGCCTGATTTTAGCGCTTTTTGTCCGGGCCGGGCCGTACACTAATAAAAAAGAAACGGGCCGGGCCGGGTAAGCAAATCTTTCCAACGGGCCGGGCCGAGCCCGGGCCTGAAAATTTCGGCCCGTGCAGACCTCTACGTTGAATTGCTGGTTCGATAGGAGAGAGATCTGATGCAAAATCAGAGTTGGAATCAGGCAGAATTAATATAGTATTTTTTTTTCTTTCTATTATTATGAACATCAAGAGAATATCCGCAAATTTTAAACGTGGAATTCTCAGACTTTTGTTAGATTTTGGGGGGTAATAATATTTTTTCATCAATAATTACCTTTTTGCTCCACTTCTAAAGCAATAGGAAATAGTTTGAAGAAAGAAATTTCTGTATTATTGCCTTTCCCGTGGCCTAAAAATAGAAAAAACCTTAATTTATCATATTAGAAAAGTGCATGCAAGTGGAAAATAATTTAAATAGTTTAAATGTATTCAGAATATCATCTATGCTGTATTAAATGGTATTGAAACTAAATATTAGATAAAAAAATGTATACACATATGTACCAGAGAGAATGTCTGACTGTTTCACCCTAAAAAGAGCCCCCATAAAATATTAATTTAAAGAATAACTGAAAAAAATTTACTAAGATTCGAGTTGTCCTAAAATTGTAAACGCCTGAAAAATCGTTTTTTTTTTTTTTTTTTTTTTTTTTTTTACCTTATTTAAAAATTTTTAAGATAGAAAAACGATAAAACCACTTTATCAATGTGTAGAAAATCTTTAAAGTGATAATGACGTCAATTTTTGCATCAAAAACATGGGTTTCCATCATATCAAAAACATGGGTTTCCAAATTTACAGCTCGTTCCTAACATTATTTTTTTAGTTACATTGATATTTCTTTTTTTTTTTTTTTTTTTTTTTTTTTTTTGTTGCTGTTAGGAGGCCGTCACTTGTTATAATCTGTATCCTCTGTGAGTAAATATCTGTAGATATTCCGACGAAGAAATTTTTTAATTTACCTTTATGTTATTCTTACTGTTTTCTAAGCAACATTTCAGTGTTTATTATACAAACTGGCTTAGTTTTGTAAAATATTTATAAAGAGAATGATTGTGAAATAGAATTTGAAAATAGATTGGGAATGACCAAGTAAATTGACGGCGAAGTCCAAGATTCAATTTAAGCATTTTCGGGCCAAATGTTTGTATTTCTGAACCATTGGCGGCAAATAAAACAAAATCTGCTATTTTATCATTCTTTTTTTAGTTGGTAATCTATTTAAAAAAACTTTTAAAACCCAAATTCTTAATGCATCGTACCACATAAATCTATCAAAATTAGAATAAAATTTAATTTGAAAAAAAAAAAAAAAAGTAACGTTTTTGTTTATTAACCAAAAAAATTGATGAAATTTGAAATGCAAGTTGGTCTTGTGGAGTACAGGCTATATATTATATTTCTGTGTTCGTGAGAGAAAATTAATTATTTTTTTTTTTTTTTTTTTTTTTAACTGCAATTTTTAATCCCACTTCAAAAACATGTGACTTAATGTGAAGCAGATTTTTTTTTTTTTTTATTTCTCCTAACAGTTTCCATATAATCTTCTGCTGTTACCACCTAAAATTCATACTTTAGTTAATTTCAAAAAACCTAATTGTCCGATCGATAAGCTGTTTAATCCATCGGATTCACAAAAATTTTCCCTTTCATTTGGTACCTTATTTGTAACGATACGACTGATATTTTTAATTTATTTTCCTCATTTTAAATAAATGTACTTTTTTTTTTTTTTTTTTTTTTTTTTTTCTGCCGAAAAAAAAAATGGCAACAATTAAATTATGTTGAGATTTACAAACATATCGTAGTGAATGACAGCAAGTACATAAGAATTTGGGGAATATGCGTTTTAATAATGGTTATGTATCAAATATCAAATTTTGTACAGTCATGTGCCATAGAAGTTGTTGCCTTCCCGTTATCGAGGAAAATTTGCAATATAGCAGCGCCACCTACTGACCGATAAGCATCCAAAGTGAATGAACATAATATCTCAACATGACCATAGCATAATCATCATCATCATCACAATCAACATAATGTCTTACATATCTAGTTTTGTCTGATGATACGCAGTAGAACCTGAGATACAGCCTTCCCTTATATTGCAGAAATCGCTGTGTAGCAGCTTCACCTGTTGAGCGGTTGACACCAAAAGTTGATAGGCACTAATTTAGGTCAAGATGAATCTGTATAAATTTACATGCAATTCTTTGCGGTAGTTCCTGAGATATAGCCTTCCCTTAAATTGCGGAAATCGCTGTATAGTAGCGCCACCTGTTGATCAATAAAAATTCAAATTGAATGTTTATCGGTCAACATTTTTACCGGTCAGTTGAATGTTTAGCAATTCTAAGCAGTAGTTCCGAAGATACAATCGCCACAAAATTTTTTGTCTCATACACACACACTGATTGGTTGCCAAAAACAAATTTTTTGGACTCAGGAAACCTTAAAACGTGTACATCAGGTAAAAACTCGATATAGAATTTTTGGACAGAATACAATACTTCCATTGCGTACGGTAGTCGGGTAATGGAAGTAAAAAGGGGGACATTTAACAGTCTGCAGAAACCAGATAAAACATAAATTGAATATGACTGTTGTCTCACATAATAATCGAAAATTTTGAAATTTAAATCACTTACATAACTTCTTACTTTCTTTTAATCATCCATGGATTTCTGGCCGTATTTTGATAGAATTTGCCACATTTTGGTGTCGAATGATTCCGAAAATCACGTTTTTAGTGGTTAGTGTATGTGTATTTTCATGTGTGCATATGAGAGAAAGTCCAAATTTTACATTCCAATCGTGGATCCCATGGGAATCTATATACATGGTACATTATACATAGTATCTGCGTGACTGTAAACAGCGTTAGGGTTACTTTTACTGAAGTCATGCTAATCTGAAAGCTCATTATGACGTCAGTTTCAGTACTGGTTGTATTGAACAATGCACTCTTGGCCAGCACAAACTCATTGTTGCACATTAACGATTATAAATATTTCAATCGATTAATTTTTAGAATTCTATTGCTACTTGTACTTTCCATTCTCTTTTAATTTAATTCAACATTTTTTTGCCTTCTGAAAGATAAGAAATTTTAATCTAAGAATTTTTTATTCACATAAAGTAAAGAAGTCATAGAAAATGTCGTTGCGACGCCTCTGGTAAGTCTTTGAATAAATGAAATAATTAATTTCATTTATTTAATAAAATTTAAAACAAAAAAAAAATTAAACTAAATTAAGCTTCAATGTTACAGCACATTGTGACATATATACCTTATTCATTATTATTATTATTAATTTTTTGCACTTGTCATTTATTTTTGAAATAAATAAAAATTGCGTGAGTTTTTTTCTTCTTTTTTTGGGCCAAATTTATCAATAAATACGACATTTTACAGACACCTGTGAATTAAAAATCGTTAACCCTAATCTTCGATATAAAGACCAGTATTCCCCCAGATAATAAAACACTATACATTTAAATAAAGATTTTTCTTTTTCTTTTTCTTTATTACTAATATCTTTTAATAATATGGTCAGGGATGGAACACGGGCGCAGTATTCATACCGGAATCTGTTGAAGAAATTTATCTACCTATAATATCGTTGATTTAAGAGGTAGAAAATTTTCTTACATTGATAGTGGTATGAATTCTGCGCCCATGTTCCATCCCTGTATGGTATTTAAGGTTATTTTTAGATATTTGCACGGTTTTTATGAAAAATACACTACCTTTCGAAAATTAAACCACTATCTGTTATCTTGTTTTCTTCTTTTGCTTATACTTTAATATAAAATTTAAATGATATGCAAGTTATAAAAAAAATATATATAATTTTATGGAGCATATTTGATATCTGTTGTCCTTGGAGAAAATAAGAAAAAAAATCGCCCAGTTATCTGGCGACCGTATTGAATTCGTTTGAAAAATCATGGTTATTTTTAAAATGTGTATCAAGAGAACAATCAATAATAATCAATATTTCGCACAATACATATTACGAAAGTATAGGGGAGACCTGTGTACCTAGGGCCACCCCACTGTATTTGAATAATATTTAATTTTACGTTTTAATACTCATTTGGGCGAGTAACAACACCAATTGCTACTTTTACAACTACTTTGGAACTTTTGAGGAGAAAGTTTTGACAAGTTACGTGTAGAAAACGAATTTATATGGTTTGAAGTAAAATTTTGCAGCTCATCTCTTTTGCTGTTTTACAAAGGCAAATCAAAAATTTTTCTTTCATCTCTAGTGTATAATTCTGCTTGTTATATTGAGTGATAAATGAGATATTTAATTAGTCCTCTCTGCATGTGGATTTTTTAATGGAAGGCATTTTAAATGAAGTTACCAAAACTTGTACCTAGGGCCACATTGCTGCCTTGTACCTAGGGCCAGTGTGTTTGGTCCTTTTAACACTTTCGCAACCGCATGTTTTTGTCTTTTTGGCAGTAAGGTCCGCCTGTGAGCGTTTTTCTCATAAATTACAATTTTTCAAAACAAAATTTTCCGTATTCACATTTATATATTACAAATGAATATGCATTATAATCATACTCTCTATAATCAAAGTATTTGCATCAATAGTATACTGGTTGTACAAATACTATGAATATTGTGTATATTTTTTAGAAACAAATAACATACAAATTGCAAAAGAAACGCCCGCTGGTGGAGTTACATATTTTCAAATGATGTGTATCTACGTCAGCGGTCGCGAAAGTGTTAAGAAACATAGTACAACCTATAGTAATTGGATGCTGGCAAACCCTGGTAAACCAATCACTACATATGACGTTTCTGAAAATGTTGGCAAGTCCTATCCGTCGGCCTTTACTCCTGTAAACATTCTATCAGGCTTTCATGTATCCGGCATTTGACCAGTGAATCAAAACACATTCACTGAGGATGAATATTTAAGTTGACTGAAAGACAAGATCTCTCCATAAATTAAAAAAAAAATATATATATATACAGACACGACATTATTTCATTATTTAAAACATGAAAATCTGACATTGACAGATTTTAATTTAGTGCCAGAGGCCTACTGCTAAACTTGTTAATATCGACAAATTCTTCTTTAGTTAATTCGTGACGATCTAAATTCCATGATAAAGTTTTCTTTAAATCAAACCAATGTGTTTCAGCTGCAGATACTGTAACAAATAACGTTGGAAGTCCAAACTGTCTTATAGCCGCAAAACAACGTTTTTTCTCTTTTTCCCAATGAGGGGGAGGTGTGCCTTGGGGGGGACACATGTCAAAGATGTGCCTTGGGGGGGAGACTCATGTCAAAGTTGTACCTTGGGGGGGGACTCATGTCAAAGTTGGGCCTTGGGGGGACTCATGTCAAAGTTGGGCCTGGGGGGGACTCATGTCAAAGTTGGGCCTTGGGGGGACTCATGTCAAAGTTGTACCTTGGGGGGGGGGGGCTCATGTCAAAGTTGGGCCTTGGGGGGACTCATGTCAAAGTTGGGCCTGGGGGGGACTCATGTCAAAGTTGTGCCTTGGGGGGGACTCATGTCAAAGTTGTACCTTGGGGGGGACTCATGTCAAAGTTGTGCCTAGGGGGGGGACTTCATTCAATAAATCCCCATTCAATAAACCGACTGAAATAGGCCCTTAGCACTATTAAGAGTGACGTATAAAAATTCGACAACGCTGTACCGACTCAAATAGGCCTCTAGCACTCTAAAAAGATTTTTGAGAAAGAAAATGAACCAACAATGATAGAACTGGATGTCTCTCTTTCATGTCCTGTTGAAATTTCTAAACCTTCAACATCGAACACCTTTTGGTGTGTCATGCTTTAACAGGTACGAACCTATGCAAAACCTCCCACATAAAAAAAAGATGTGACTGAAAACCAGAGAGATCTAAAAATCCAAGAGACTCTCCAGAAAAAAAAAAAAAAAAAAAAAAAAAAAAAAAAAAAGAACTCTGTTAGAATATCCCAAAGGGGAAAAAAAAAAAGGGAAAAATTACGTGTTTCAAATTAAGGCAACAACATGATAATTATTATATGATAAATAAATATATTACTTGATATCGTTTCTTTTATAAAATGTTTATATGCTTATTTTCAATTCATTGCAAAGTGAAATCTAAATATGAGAGAATGGCCCTAGGTACAATGAGGTCTGGCCCCAGGTACAATGAGAGTGTTGTACCTAGGGCCACGAGTGAAGTTTTTTTTTTAAAAAACCTTCAATTCGTCGAAATTTCTTACTTTAGGTATTTATATTAATCCCAATTGGAAGTAACTAGTCCTAAATATATGTACATATCAGTTTGATAATTTTAAACAGGTCAAGGACTCTGTTTTTGGCCATTGAAAAAAAGCGGCCCTAGGTACACGGGTCTCTCCTATATGTGCCATATAAATTTTTCTAATATGTTTTTTAATCCAAATTTTAAAATCGCCAAAGACGACAGGTATGAAATTATGCCAATCATATATTACTTTAATATCGGGTTTAAAAATTTAGCAATGGAATTCTCCTCTGGTTTGTAATGCAGTTTATGCATGGTACAACTCGGTGTGCGATTAGCGTGTTCTTTGGCGAATAACATGCGTTGATTACTGCGACACAGAATTTCTAGAATTTTGAGATTCATGCTTATTAAGAAGTAATATCCAGTGATGTTTCTTTTTCTTTACCTTTAATGTGCATGAATGCACTAGTACGTGCGTACTAGTGGTTGCTGCTGGGATTCTGAATTTAGTACAAGTTGTTGGTTGGTCAACAACCGGATTGGGCGATTATTATTATTATTATTATTTTTTTTTTTGCGCCGTTTTGAACGATAAAGATGTCGTTCTGGATTCTTTGCAATATGATATGGCAACATGCTTACTGTTTATTTTTCATGCCCATAGCAACCAGCGTTCTATTTGTTTTTTATTACCATGGCAACCAGAATTGCAATTAATTATAAAGATAACTTTAACTGTTCATTATTCATTATCATGGAAGATAAATTTTTTAACCTCTTCGGAGCCAAAGCTATAATAACAACAAAAGTTATACTTGAAGGCTTTTAGACATCTACGTTCACATTGTATATTACAAAAAAGTTTAATTCTCTTACATTTATAATTTAGGAGGTTGGTAATGTACGATGCAAATGTATGGCTTTAAACAACTAAACTCTAAAATATTAAGTTACATAAATCTTCCTAACCGTAACACAATTAAAAATTTGATGCCCTTAAATAAATCAATCAATATTAGTTTTCTTTTTATTCTGGCAAGTGTGTTTGATAGTTGACATCTTCGATTTTCCCGAAACTTTCAGGATATGTTAGTAGTACTGTGATAAGAAAAAGTGAAATTTATTTTTTTCTCAATTTCATTTGTTTGACCTAGAGAGGGGGGTCAAAGTTTGAGGCCGTAAATAAATAGTGCCATTTTAATATCATTTTACTCCTAAAGCCATCAGTGACCCATGTCAGTTTTTTTTAATACGGATACTACTTGATACTAAGTACATTTTAGCATAAACAGTTGGTGGGTCACTCATGGCTTTAAAGTCCAAGGTCATTCGAAAATGCAGTTTTCGTTGATGTTTTCCATGTTTTCAGTCTGAATATCTGCTAAGGCCATGAGTGCCCCATAGAAATAATTATGGGGTTTATTACACACCTTAGTATAGAACTTAAAAATATTTAAAATAGCATAGGTTACTCTTGGCTTTAGTAGTTAAACGGTCTCAAAGTTGAAAATTTTCAAAAAAAGGTGAAATTTGATGGTAAATTACTCTAGAAGCAATGAGTCAATAACTATGAGACACAGTTTTAATTATACCCTAGATGGTCTAGTTTTAGACCCAGGTTACAAACCTACGGGGCTTGCAAGATTTGCCTTTTGTACTACAAAGCACAGGTACACATTGGCGATATAAAATAGAATGTATCTAAAAATATATTGCGAGCCCCATAAGTTTGTAACCTGGGTCTAAAACTAGACCATCTAGGGTATAATTAAAACTCTGTCTCATAGTTATTGACTCATGGCTTCTAGAGTAATTTACCATCAAATTTGACCTTTTTTTGAAATTTTTCAACTTTGAGACAGTTTAACTACTAAAGCCAAGAGTAACCCATGCTATTTTAAATATTTTAAAGTTCTATACTAAGGTGCGTAATTAACCCCATAATTATTTCTATTGGGCCTCATAGCCTTAGCAGATATTCAGACTGAAAACATGGAAAAATTCAACGAAAACTGCATTTTCGAATGACCTTGGACTTTAAAGCCATGAGTGAAACACCAGACTGTTTATGCTAAAATGTACTTAGTATCAAGTAGTATCCGTATTTAAAAAAACTGACATGGGTCACTGATGGCTTTAGGAGTAAAATGATATTAAAATGGCACCATTTATTTACGGCCTC
Source organism: Salticus scenicus (assembly GCA_963930645.1). NCBI lineage: Eukaryota > Metazoa > Arthropoda > Arachnida > Araneae > Salticidae > Salticus > Salticus scenicus. Next base: position 17,562,736 of record OZ005652.1, on the reverse strand, counting down.
AAACTTTGACCCCCTCTCTAGGTCAAACAAATGAAATTCAGAAAAAATTAAATTTCACTTTTTCTTATCACAGTACTACTAACATATCCTGAAAGTTTCGGGAAAATTGAATATGTCAACTAGCACACCCCCATAGCATCCCCAGCTTTTAAAACTAGTTGGCATAGGTGGACTCTGCTCAGTTCCCCATCCTATTTATGTTCTCAGAAATTTCTAGTGCGAGACATATTATAATCATGTTAAAAGAAATGAATTTGACCAAAGCTTGATACAGTGACAGAATGAAATCCCCGCCTAATAGGCTATCCACCGTTCACTTGGATATAATTATCTTATTCTAATTTATTAATTTATTTTATCAGGGTCAACTCTGTTGTTTAGTTTTCATGCTACTATTTCCAATGCAATAATCCTCAAAATTCATATTTATATGAAAAATTTACAATTTCGCTTTGTTGATAAAATCGTAAATTACGAATAATTTACGAAATTTTCCTATTAGTATATTTGTATTCAATCATGTTCAAACCAATATCATAAATGTAATTTTGAAGTTGTCTAATGTATATATGATCCTCAAAATGGAAGTTTATGCTCAATTTTGCCTTATTCTGACATGTTAAGTAAATCGTAAATTCCAAATAACTTACGAATCTTTTAAATTGGAAAAATCGTAGTCCATGAATATTCATGTCAGTATCCTAAATAATATTTCGAAAGTGGTTTGACGTATTTACGATGAAAATATCCCTCAAGATTGACGTTTATGTGAAATTTTGCTCTATTCTGCCATGTTAAGAAATTCGTAATTTTCCAATAACTTTCGAAATTTTTATATTGGAAAATTCTTAGTCATTAATATTCTTATTCATGCCAGTGTTCTAAATAATATTTCAAAAGTAGTCTGATATCTTTACCATGAAAATATCGCTAAAAATTGACGTTTATGTGAAATTTTGCCCTATACTGCCATGTTAAGAAATTCGTAAATTTCCAATAACTTGCGAAATTTTCAAAGTAGCCTATTTATAGTTACTGATGTTCATTCCAGTATCAAAACTGATATTTTAAAACTGGTCTGACATTTTTACAGTAAAAAGTTTTCATTTAATGCACGTTTAAGGGAATTTTTGTCCTATTCTCCCATGTTAAGAAAATCGTAAATTTCTCATAACTTGCGAAGTTTTTTAATTCGAGTGTTCCAAATAAATAGGGTTCTTGCCAGTATAAAAAATAATATTTTAAAACTGATCTGACTTCTCTGCGATTATTTGTTCGTGAGATATCGTGTAAATAGACTAACAAACTAACGGACTAACACACTAACGGACTGACACACTAACAGACACCCTACAGACAGACACCATACAAATTTTGTCATTTTCGGATTCCTGACACCTGAAAACGTATAAAAAAAGTCAAAAAACCCAGGTCGAAATTTTTCATGATTGCCTAAGTTCCTCATACCTATAGTATGATGGGGAACTAAAAGTGGCTCTTAATAAACAATTACAAAAATTGTGCACTTTTCTTCGACCGGGTGGTCAACTACTGTTTTAAAGTCGTTTTACAAAAAATGACAAAATAACATATTTCAGAAATAAATTTAGTTTCATGCTGCCATATACAGGTATCTTTTTAAAGCCAATTTATTCAGCTTTTTATTAGTTTAGTCAAACTATAAAAATTTTAAATGGTATAGATTTTATAAAGGAAAGAATTGAGGTCCACATACGTGGACCTCTGGAGCGAAGAGGTTACATAACAATTTCAATAAATTATTTTTACTGGGTGAATTTGTATAGGAAAATATAGAAGAAAGTCATGTGGTGGCCACAACGTACTAGTTATTTTTTTTTTTTTTTTTTTTTTTTTACGAGTGGTTATCGGTAAACGTTAAATGTCTTAAAGAATCAACTAATGTTTATCTTTTGCGCTTATAAATTAATTGTAAACTGAAAATTTCGCTAAATATAAATTTTTATCAAAATCATTCAAATAGTTTTTACGAAAACCATATATCTTCCATACCTTGCCACATCAGAAATGAAGGTTAGCAGTGAAGCAGATTCCAGGAACATCTGAGTTTCCTCGAGACGAGGATGTGTCATATACGTTTATAAAAAAAAAAAAAAAATGTTAATATTATGTTTTTATTAAAATTTTCAGATTTATTTCTGAGAAAACGAAGTTTATGCCACATTTTGCGATATATGGATAGAAAAATTAAGAGTGAACGCTAATTTTTATAAAGATTAGGTTTAGTCAGATGGACGTGCTGTCTCAAAAATTACTTAATCATAAGTTTATATCAAAATCGTTAGAGCCATTTCCCAGACAACCAAGATTCAGTCATATTTTTCAACGGGAGGAATAAAGGTTAAAGACAAAAGTTAATTTTCGAAAAGACGAAAATAAATTAGATGGGTTAGTCGTCTCAAAGCCGACTCATTTCTAGGTTTTGTCGAAATCATTTGAAGCATTATAGATAAAACCATAGAATAAACCCGATTTCTGTCATATTTCTCAAAGCGTAGAGCGACGATTAACAAATAATCGCCAGTTTTCCTAAAGACAAGGATAAATGAATTGGGTTTATCTTCTAAAATCTTTAATTGTAACATTTATTAAAATCGTCATCTCAGTAAACCAAGTTCTGTCATATTTTCAACCGTCGGATGGTGAGTTAATAGCAAATGCGAATTTTTCTGAAGTTGAGGATAAGTACAATCAGTTTTTCTTCCCGTATAACAAGTAATCTTTATCTTTCCTGTAAGCCATGATATCTATTTCCGAGTAACCCGAATTTATGTAAAATTTTGCAAAAGGAAAATAAAGGGTTAACAGCGAACGCGAAAATTCCTAATATGAGAATGAAATTAATCGATTTTTCATTACAAAACACCCTTAACCCCAAACTTTCACTAAAAATAATTATGTTTATTTCCGACTATACCCAATCTCTACCATATTTTGCAACCGGCGGATAAAGGTTTATCGGCGAACGCAACAATTCCTGAAAATTAGGGTAAATCTTATGCATTTTTCACCTCAAACATTTCTTAACTCCAAACGTTTATTAAGTTCGTTACACCCAATTCCAAACAAACTCAATTTCTGCCATATTTTTCAACCAACACATGAAGATTAACAGCAAACCCCAATTTTTATAAAGATGAAGATAAGACGAATTGATTTTTTACTCCAAAAAGCTCTTTGTCCTAAACGTTCATAAATTATTATATCTTAAAAAAAAAAAAAAAAAAAAAAAAAATCTGACATATTTTGCAAATGACAGTTAATGGATTAACAATAAATGCGAATTCCTCTGAATATTAGGATATACTGTTGCCCCAAAAAACTTTTATCAAGAACAGTCTTAAAATTATTCGTTAAAATTTTCAATAAAAATTAATACATTTAATGTATAGATTATTTCTAGCGTTCATTTTACTACTTTGATGCTGCTGTGAAATCTCGTTATGACGTCACTTTCAGGTATTGGTTGTATTACTTTTGACCAACACAAACTCATTGTTGCACGTGAACGATAATAAATATTTTTAATCGATTATTTTTTAGAGTTAGATAGCTATTTCTACTTCTCATTCTCTTTTAATTTCATTCACGCTTTTGTTTCGTGAAATTTAGAAGTGTTTTTAATCGAGGAACATTCTTTTATAAAGAGAAGAAACTTTTGAAAAATGTCTTTTCGGCGTCTCCTGTAAGTCTTTGTATCCTCTTGTACATTTTGTTTTAATATTTAATAAAATTCAAAACGAAAATAAAGTTAGGCTTATGTGTTCCGAAGCATACTGTCATATGTCTCATTTATTATTATTAATTTTTGTATTTGTCATTTATTTTTCAAATAAACAAAAATTACATGAGCTATTTGTTTTAAACTATTTATCAAATTTATAAAGAAATGCGAAATGTTACATAAATTATCTTCTGTCGGTTAAAAATAGTGAAGCCTAATTATCACTATAGAAGGCAGCTTTCAAACATATACGAAATTATACAGTACTTTATTAACGATTTTTTTTCCCTTTATTATTATTATTATCCTCTAACAAGATATTTAAGTTTATTTTTAAATATGTTTTACACGCTTTTTCTGAAAAATAGGTTTCCGCATTTGAAGCAACCATCTGTTTTCTTATCTTCATTTGCTCACGCATTAAAATAACTTAAATGGTATATGTTAGTTATTAAAAAAATTATGAAATGTTTATACGACTTTAACATCGGGATTTAAAGTCTGACCGATGCAATTCTCCTCTGGTTTGTAATGCAATTTATTGTACAGTTCTGTGCGCTCTTCAACTTGACAATTAACGTTCGTGACAGTGATTAATGTGAATCAGAATTTTGAGATTCAGGTTCATTGAAGGGCTTAGATTGGATATCTCTCGTCTTTAGCGATTTTTGTATTTGGCCACCAAAAACATAATATGAAAATATCACTACATGCCAAGATGTACATTTCCGTTAGACTATATTTGAGGGTGCTACTTGATTCTCGCCAAGTTGTGATCGTGGTAAATATATTAAGGTTAGCCTATTTATATGTATAGGTTATATGTATATAGTTATATATATATATAATGTATATGCATAGGTTATATGTATATAGTGTTATAGGTTATTAACAAAAATGCGCCAAACAATTTGGCCAACGGGGAACCCTCAGGTACAACTATAGTATTTCCCCACAGCTGAATTTGGCGATTTTTCTTTGGCGCCGATTTGAACGATAACGATGTCGTTCTGAACTGCTTGCGAAATAATATGGCAGCCTGCATGCTATTTATTTTGGATTTATCATTTATAATTTAGCTTATGATTTTATCATTTATGCTATATGATTTTTAGATTTATGATTTAGCCATAATCGCCAAAAATAAATCGCCAAATTCAGCTGTGGGGAAATACCATAGTAGTTCCTTTTTAACTCTGCTTAAACTCACTTATGTCATTTTCAGTTCTTGTAATTTCGTAATTAAAAAATCGGGACAACTATAGTATCTCCCCACAGCTGAATTTGGCGATTTTTCTTTGGCGCCGATTTGAACGATAACGATGTCGTTCTGGACTGTTTGCGATATAATATGGCAGTCTGCATGCTGTTCATTTTGGATTTATGATTTTATGATTTATAATTTAGCTTATGATTTTACCATTCATGATTTTTAGATTTATGATTTAGCCATAATGGCCAAAAATAAATCGCCAAATTCAGCTGTGGGAAAGTACTATAGTTGTTCCAAAAAATCTGAATTGACTGCACTCGAATTTTTGAAAATTTAACATATAAAGACGTTTGAAAACGTTGTGTTTAGCAAATATAATTTAGCAAATAACTGAAAGTGACAACTTTTTCATTAAAAGACTGTCCCGCCATCTGGCGCACTTGGCGATTCTTGCACACGACGAGACCCAACGATAGTACAATCGGAATAACAAAGCATTCGAGTTTCTGATTGCTCATGTAATTCACAAACAATTTTAAAATATTATTCTTATTAATTACATTTTAAATTATTTATTTTAAAATTATCACTAAAAATATTTATTATAGAAGATTTTAACTGTCTTTAATATAGCCAACATCGTAACCAGAGAATAATTTTGGAGAAGGTTCAAACTTTAGTTACTAATACCAAGTGTTTTAAATGAAATATAATTGAGGAATTTTTGACAAATCCGCAGAATTTTAATGGGCTTTGTGAACCCCTAAACTCCCCTCCCCCCAGCTGCGGCCTTGAATATAGCTAAATGTTAAAACGGCCAAATTCTTAAACAAACTAGTATGTTATGGCCACCACAAGACTTTCTTCAATATTTTCCTATACAAATTCACCCAGTAACAATATAAAAAAAAAAAAAAAAAAGATAACTTTGTTTTAAATTATCACATATTTGTAGTTCAATCATTCGTCTTAAAGGACGTCTTAAAGGATGAAAGCAATTTTCCTGAGAACGGGATGTGGCTACATCTCAACTTCTATGGCATATAAGAGTACGAAACCCGATGTATGAGGTAACCATTATGAAGACGCGTTTTTTAAAACTTTATTCATAGAGAATTAAACTGTCTTTCTTTTCTTATATTTAGTGTTAGTTTTTTCTAAAATGAAAATCATTCATTATGGTAGATAATTTTAATAAATAATCTGAGAGAATTTCTATAGGAAAATATACATAGAAGAAAGTTTGAGGTGGTCACAGCATACTAGCTTTAAATGAAATCGCAACAAGTATTTATATTTGCTGTATAAACAAGTATAAATGGAGGAAATGAATTCCGTTTACATAAAAGCGAGGATTGATTTTCATTAAAAGTATAGGCATTAAAAAAAAAAAAAAAAAAACTAGTGTGTTGTGCTCACCACAAGACTTTCTTCTATATTTTCTAATACAAATTCACTCAGTACAGGTAATTCACTAAAGCGATTATTTATTAAAATTACCTAACCATAATGAATGCAGACGATTTTCATCTTAGAGAAAAATTACATTGTACAAAGAAAGACAGTTTTATTCTCCATATAAAGTATATTAAAAAATGCGTTTTCATAATACTTATCTCACTTTTCACATTTTGTACAGTTATACACCTTAGAAGTTGAGATATAGCTTTTCCGTTCTCGGGGAAAATTGCAGAACAGCAGCGCCACCTAATGGCCGATATGCATCCAAATTGAATCAGCATAATGTCTGATAATGGTCTTTTCACATATCTTTTTTTTTTTTTTTTTTTTTTTTTTTTTTAATTATACACAATAGAACCTGAGATATCTCTTTCCCTTAAATTATGGAAATCGTTGTATAACACCGCCACCTATTGAATTATTGGTACCAAAAGTGGAAAGATAATAATTTATATCATGGTACATCCACATATAAATTTATGTGCAATTTTGTGTAGTAGTTCCTGAAATACAGTAAACTCCCGATTATCCGCGGTGAACGGGGAATAGACAACCGCGGATAATCGAATCAGCGGATAATCCGCAAGAGGGTCAAAAAGGGGATATAAATCAACACATAAAGCCTTTTGAGCAATACTGTTTAATGAACAGTTAAGCGTGGTCTACATATATAATTTAACATACTAATAAAAATTTCTACTTACATTTTGCTCTATTTTTTAACAAAAAAATCGGTCAAGCATCTTTTTTTTTTTTTTTTTTTTTTTTTTTTTTTTTTTTCCTACTAAAACACTTTTTCTTAATTTGCGACTACAGTTTCTTTATCAGCATTTTGTCACAAAGTGATACATCGTCCTGTTCCTCGAGATTTTTATAAGTCCATCTGCATGTGCTAGGGCTGCGTTGTGGCTTATCCTATGCTGAGTTTTATCTCCTTCCTCCTCTTCTTCTTCACTATCATCTGAAACTGGGTCTAATGCTTGGCCCACAATTTGTTCATCTGTAAGGTGTTGAATACCTGGATCATTGGCGTCACAATTAAACCACTCTTCAATGTTTCCTTCATTGACTTTTTCTCCTCCAGTAACAGATTTAGCTAAATTTGCCAAATCATGAGCAGAAATTTCTTCCTCCTCTATAAACTCTACCAAAGTATTACCACATTTGGTAAATTTTTTCTCCGAGACCTTACTAATGTAGACTACTTACCTGCCTCCCAAGTAGTGTGTATGCCATAAATGCTGTCAAGAATCGTGTAATATCTCTAAAAGCCTTGAAGGTCATTACTCTCTTCGATCTTTTTTTGTAATAAGTTTTTTCTGTATTTTTAAATTCCCTTTTAAATTCAGGCCCTTGAGGACCGCGGATAATCCGCAAAGCGGATAATCCGACCGCCGATAATCGGGAGTCTACTGTATAGCCTTTCCTTGAACTGTAGAAATCACTATATAGCAGCACCACCACCTTTTGAGAAATTGACATAAAAAGTTGATAGGGACTAGGTTATACTTATGTCAAGGTGCGTCTACATATAAATTTATATGCAATTCTCTGCAGTAGTTCCTGAGATACAGCATTCCCTTAAATTGTGGAAATCACTCTATAGCAGCGATGGGCACCAAAAGTTGATAGGCAAAAATTTATGTCAAGGTGCATTTATTTATAAATTTATATGCAATTATGTGCAATAGTTCCAGAGATACAGTCGTTATAAAATTTTTGTCACACACATGCAGAGACACAGACTGATATTTTCTAGAAATAGTCAAATCGTGTTATGGACTTTCAAAACGTGCAAATTCATTAAAAACCGGAAATTGAAAATTTTTACGAATCTAATACATTCTTCTACTGAATATAGAAGAAAGTAGAAAAAAAAAAAAACTTGTAAACTGCGAAATCTTTTCAATTTCCAGAATGTAAATGCGAGGTTATACTGTATTTGTATTTCTTTAATTTATATATTAACAACAGTCGAGAAAGATGTATAATACTTTTCTAATTTTCATATAATTTCTACAAAAGATATATATTAGTTCCGTTGAAGAAAAGAAAACAGATCCAGATACAAATACAGATCTATTTTTCTGGCGGATATTCGCGAATACGAATAGGGTGCTCCGGTACTTGTCTGCCCACCAGCGGCCAAAATTTAATGTTCTAAATGTAAAATTTTCGAAATAACGAAGGAATTGCTGTATTTCCTTTTCTTTTTCACATAAAAAATAGAAGATCACACTGTAAATAAGAATTTGCTCAGCGTGCGTAAATGATATTTTTGCTGCTGAAGAGAATTTTTTTGAGTTTATTAACCGGAGATGCTGATTTTATTAAGCGGCGGTTTTAAAATTGGTTTGCATTGGTTCCGGTCCTGGCAATTTGATCATTAAGTGGCTGATTTTATTAACCAGTGAGTTTATTAAGCGGCGGTTACTGTAGTTAGATATATTTCGTCAGACATTCTAATTTGAAGTTTTTATTTCACGTATTACTATATGGAATGCAATAAATGTATCGCTGTGTAAATTATACGATCTTCTTTTTTCTTTTTTTTAATATTTATTATCTTCTATAAATAATTTCATTCTATACATGCATGCATATTTGAACTTCGTGAAATTAGAAGTGTTGCTCTTATGACTATACGGAATGAAATAAATGTATGACTTGAATATACATTCTTTTTTTTTTACATCTCTTATAATTTATAATTATATATATATATATATGTGTGTGTGTGTGTGTAAATTTTAACTACTTATAATTACAAGAGTAACTTAAAAGTTTTTTTTTTCCTTCTTATACAGGTGTTTGTTGTTCAGGAGGCGTCCTTCAGGTAAGGTGCCACAGACCGAAGCTGGGGACGCGGTTCGGGAGGGCACTGGGAGTGTGGATTCGGGCTGGGGATGTTTTAGTTTTGGTTGTTGTAGGCGTAGGCGGGGATCGCGTCAGGGAGTTGTTGAGCGGGGGGTTGGAAGTATGGGTGGTTTTGTTGAGGAGGGAGAGGGGGATGGTGTTCCGCGTGAGACGGGAATGATGTGGTGGGTGCGCTCAGTTCAGGAGGGAAGTGTAGGTCCTTCAGGGCAGGAGGGAGAGGGGGGTTCTGGGTCGCGCCAGTTGGAAGTGAGGGCACAGATTCGGGACCATTTCCGAATGGTCCGCAGTGTATTGGCCGGGGAATGGGTTCCATCAGGGGAGCGCGTTTTGCACTGGGACGGTCCCAGTGTACGCCCTAGGATCCCAGGGAATGGGAGGCGTCAGATGGGGTCCCCCGTAAGACATGAGTCGGGTTCCCAGGTGGGCAGTGAAGTCGGTTTTCCGTACCCGATCGCCATTCTGCAAAAACGCAAAGGCGATTTGGCAGTTTGTGGGGATTTCGCGATGGTTAGGGTTGGAGGCGAGCAGTACTTTGGTACTTTAGAGTCCATGCAGCTCGCTTTCGGGGAGGCGCTTGTTTAGAGGGCGGTTTAGCGTGGGAAATGGGAAAGGAATGAAAGAACGCTGTTTCAGATTATTCATTTAGTATAGCATGTAAAATCAATTGCTCTAACAAACAAAAAAAGTAAGTTAAAGTTTTTGATAATTATAATATAAAATTCAATTTATTGAGGGAAAACGCTAAATCTTGTTGAGGAGATTCGGAAGGTAATCGTGAGGCGGACGAAATAAAAAATGTTTGGGAGGTTGGAAGTTAGGCAGCTGATAGTGTGTGGCATCTTGATTCTACTATTTTTTTTTTGTATATATGTAGTTTAAAGAGTAGTTTTAAGTGTAGTAATTAAGTTTAATATCTAAATGCGACGAAACTTTGAAGTCTAAATTGACACGTCTGTTTTAAAAACTTGAACTTTCCGTTCACTGTGAATGCTAATTTTAAACTAAGTTGATTTATGCACAATATCTAAAATTTCATTTCAGCTTAAACTTATTTCCTTCTTTTATTTATTTATTTGTTATTTATTTAGAGTAAGAGGGGTGTCAGAAAATTTTTGTATTTCGGCTTTAAATAATAAAAATTTGAACTTAGCAAATTAAATTTGCCTTATTTTACATTAAAGTGACTTGTATCAGCATCCAGCTTAATTTTAGTGAAAGGATCTATCACTTTGTAATTTTTCGGCTCAGTTTAGGTTATCGAAATTTCGTCGCATTTTGATAAAAATAAAAATGTCTATACCGGCCTTTATGTATATAGATCAAAATTTTTATAAATAAGTATTTAGCATTTTTAAGAAATGCTTTTAAACAATTTCGGCCATCGATTCTAAATTCTTAAAGATATGTATTTATTATTTTTTTAAATGTATATATACCATTTCGGCCAATGTATCAAAATTTTTATAAATATATATTTGATATTATAAAAAATATAATGCAGTTATTTCGGCCATTATTTCTAAATTTTCATACAATAACAATAGAAAATAGCCTTATTAAAATATCTTAATCACAATAGTAAAAATAGTAAAATAGTTTATTTTATTTTCATTCTTTCAATAGTTGAAATAGTTTTAATTATAATAGATATCAATAAATATTTTAAAATAGATTTTTCTGAAATAGTCATTTATAAATGTTTAGATATTTTCAGGTGACCCTGGATGAGAGTGATGGCTTGGAAGAATGCGTGGAATTTTTGCCTTTCCTCTTCTTTCTGTCTTTTCCTCTGTGTGGCTGTATTCTGGCTTCATATTCCGTAAGAGTAGCTTTTTCCAATCATAATTGTCGAGTGTTTTATTCTTTTTCGATCTTTCTCTGTTACTTGGTTTTTCCATCATCGTCCATTTCTATAGTAAGGCGGGTTTCGTAATCTCTTCTTCAGAGAGACCTGCATTAGGAACTTCCTTTTTTTTCTAGTCTGATCTAATTCCTACTGTTGGGTAGTTGAGGTTTCTCTTACTTTTGTCATCCTCTCTTCCTCTCTCTGATACTCACACCCACACCCACAAACCCAGAAACACACTTACACTCACAAACATGTACATGGAGGAGGAAAAGAGTTGAAGGTATTTTTTCGTGTCTTTTTAAAAGGAAGTTTTTGGAATTTTCGCTCTTCGTACTCCTTTGTTTGGAAGCAGAATAGTTCACCGATGGTGCGGCATCTACTTTTTCTTTCGGAGCGATGACGGATCGTATTTCAGAGAGAAATCCTTTCTGTCCTCCTCCGAAGTGAGCAGGATGATTTCTCTCTGTTGCTGGAGAGGAAACGGGCCAGTTGTTGAAGGGGATGGAGGAGACTGGCAATTCACTATTATAAATTTACTAATATGTTGTAACCATCACAATTTTTTTCCCCACATTTTCCTATCCTTTTTTTTTCGCAGTGCAAATTATTTATTAGAATTACTATCTATCAAAATTATTTCTGATGTTGAATGCATACATTTCACCTCAATAAGTTTAATATTCCAACTGCCATTAAGAGTATTTCATAGAACAATAACTGAAATAAAATAAACGCCTAGTTTCAATACCTTCAGAATTTTAAAATAAACCTATATCTAACCAATTTAAATCTTATTCAGCTAATGAGTTAAGTTGATGGGGTAACAATAATATCTTTTCTTCCTTTTCCGTAGCATAATTCTTCCTCAAAACTCAGTACTCTAAATATATAAAAAAGAATCTGGAATTTAGTACACAAAAAACAATTAGTATTAAAAAAATAGTAGAGAAAGGCATCCACTGGCTCTAGAATTGGCATCACTAACGGCTTACGATATCACTAACAGCTTGTCATCATCCTATGGTTCTAGCTCCTTCATAGCTTCTTCAGCTTCTTGCATCACTCTCAACTTGTCATTCATCATTGGTTCTGCTCTTTTACCGAGGCTTCATCAGCAGCTTCTGGTACAACCAATAATTCTTGACGTTGCACGTAACGAGTTTCAAGCTTTGACGTCTAAAATGGCTTATGGATCACACTCGGCATACTTCTCTCTCTTCTCATAATATCAAGTGAAACGTAAAAGTCTCTGGCCTGCATATGAATTACACCACAGCAACAGACGTACCTCTCCTCGTGTCACTGAAAACGTGGCTTCTTACTTCTAACAACGTGAAAACGTAACCTTCAGCTTCTTCTCTCTCGGCGAAAACTTTCAATGTCGGATTATTTGGTTCACTAAAAAGCTCATATGGAGAAGATAAAGGCGACTACGTATAATTACATGGAAAACAGGAACTTCAAAGTATTATCGGTGATTATTTTGCAAGGAAAAATGATAAGTATACGAAAAGATAAAGTGGCGTTTCGTCGGAAACACATCGGAATTTGCGAAATCATTTCTATAATCCGGTTGTATACTCGCGTTTTCTTTTTTTTTTTTTTTTTTTATTGGAGGAGTAATCGTTGTACGGCGATTTTTAATATATATATATATATTTTTTTTTTCACTGGAGTTATATTTTTATTTGTTGTCACGTATTTGTGATGTTAATGTAATGAAATGCTTTCAGATAATAAATTTGTTAATTATTAGTGTCTGTTGTGTCATTTTTTCTATGATCTCGAGAAAAAGCATAACATTCCCCAAACTTTCTCTTTTAAAAACGACTTTAACTATGTGGCATATTATACACTGAACACTTTTTTTTTCTTTAATTTTTGTGAACTTAATACACAATAACACGTGTCTTGTTGTCTTTTCTCTTTCATTTGTTAAACATTTTAATTATCTGTTCTCTTATTTTCTATGAATGTAATTTGTCTCTTTGGAAATAAAATGAAAGTTTTCAAAAAGTAGCTCTTTGTGTTTCTTTTTTGGTTTACGACATTCACAAACACTTAGGTTCACAATTTACGATTTTACTTTGTTATTACATTTTGTTAACTTAAAACGAGATTTTTTTTCCTTCTTTCTCGCATTTCTTTTTTTGTGAATTATTACATTAAACCAAAAACGATCTTTTTCAACTATTTCAAAATATCCTAATCTAGCCTCATCCACTCCTCAACGATTTTAAAAAGTCTTGTCATCAGACTCTAACGTTTCTGTTCAAGATCGTCCGAAATCAATAACACCGCCGTCTCATTTCAAAATCACATACTGTTTCGCTCTTCCTCCTTTAAAATTAACACACTTCTCCCTTCTTTAAGCCAGCATTTTTTTAATTGTACTGTTAATAATATCCCCTCTGCTCTATTTTCTCAAGGCGGCGTTCAATATTTTGTCTTTTATTCAGATCTTACAAAGGAAGTATTAATCTATAAAATTCAGATTGAAACCAAAATATGCTTGGAGTAAAGAACATGGTTGAAAGCATGAGAAAAGATGCAATTTTTACACAACTGCATCCCACTGTGTACCGATATGACCCAGAAAATTTTGAACGATTTTATTTAAAGAAAAAAATAAATCACGAGTGACTCCCCTCGATTTTCCAAACTTTAAGTAACTAATGGTTATATAGATAAAGTAAGAAAAGTTATTAATGTATAAAGAAACAAAAGAGAAAATTATAATGTGATGTTTCAGAATTTTTCTCTACTTAGTATGTTGTTCAATTTCATTGTGTTGTACTTCAAATAACTTGAGCCCATGTATCATAATGATAAAGAATTTTTGTTGTTTCCCTGTAGAAATCTATAAGTGCTAGATTCATCAAAATCCATACAGTTCTTTCAACAGTGGTAACATGTATATCCATTTTCAGCTCCATCGGATAAGGCATTTAGACGCTATCACACTTTAAATAATTTCAGCCCATAGACCCTAATGATGAAGAATTTTTTGTTGTGTTCCTGTAAAAGAAAAATTTTAACTGCTATATTCTCTGAAATTCGCACAGTTCCTATGATGATGGCCTATAAAATGTATATACATTTTCAGTTCATTTGAAAATGGTGTTTGGACGCTATCGCACATTAAATAATATGAGCCCGAAGGCCAAAAGAATAAAAAATTTTCTTTGTTTCCCTGTAAAAATCTGGGGCTGCTAGTGTCAGCAAAATCTACATAGCTTGTGCGATGGTGACTTATAACACGTTATTAGCTCAATTGCGTAAGGTATTTAGATGCTATCGTATTTTAAATAATTTCAGCACGTAGGTCGTAATGTTATAGAATTTTTTTGTCTCGTCCCTGAACAAAAACTAATTGCTATATTTATCAAAATTTATACAATTTATCTGACGATGACCTGTAATATGTGTACAAGTTTTCAGTTTAGACGAATGAGGCGTTTAGACGCTATCGCACTTTAAAGAATTTGGGCCCATAGGCCATAATGATAAAGAATTTTTTTTGTGTCCCTGCAAAAAAAAAAAAAAAAAAAAGCTAAGTCCTAGATTCGCCAAATTCAGTAGCGCTCGTGCTTATAGTGACCTATAATATACGTACCGACTTTCAGCTCATTCGAACAAAGCGTTTAGACACTATTGTGTGCATGCATATGCACACACACACACACACATACATATCGTAAAAATAGTAAAAATGAACTCAGGGGACCTTAAAATGCATAGAAATACCAAAATCTCAAAGTCGGATTTTCGACAATATTACAATACTTTCCCTTACATATGTACACTCTGTAACAAAAAAAGTGACGCACCAAGGAGTTATCCGAATGGGACAAAAATTGGTAAATGTGATGTACATATAGAGAAAAACAATTGATTGCAGTTTCAGAAAATTTGAATGATTTAATCAAGAAAGGGCCTCACAAAGTACAACAAGTCAATAACGCGTTGGTCCACTTTTGGCCCTTAGGAAAGCAGTTATTCGGCTTGGTATTAATTTATAGAGTTGGCACATGTGCTCCTGTGAAGTATCGTGGCGAATTCCGTCCAATAGGTGCATTAGGCTGGTAAAATCCCGAGCTGGTTGTAGGACCTTTTTTATGATGCTCCAAACACCCTCAGTGCAAGAGAGATACGGGGATTGAGCTCAACCCGATTTCACTGAGCCTATTATTGGTCTTTGAAGTCTCTGAAGTACTAGTTGCACGTAGGATCGATGATAATGATGAATTGTGGCTTTGAGTACTGCTTTGACGATTGACTGGTTCCCTCTATCGTCTTTAGGCGGAACGTTTTCTCCCTTACGCTGTGTTCGATCATGGTTCACCCATTCCTGTCAATGTTATCTAATAGTGGTACCGCTCCTATCCAATCGTAAAAAAAAATCGCAGATTAGACCAACCGGCTTCTTTGAACCCAACTGCACACAACACTCAAATGCTGACATCTGCGCATGTTGTTTGCGCACCTGTATGAGGCATAGTTACTGTGTTTCTGGGAAGATGAAATAAAATTTTCGAAGAATTTATGACCTGGAATCAAAATTTCTCATTTTTAATATTCTGCCAGTTGCGCAGTCGAGATGTGCTGCAGCGTCTCATGCTCTTTCGATGGCAGCCAAACTTTAAAATTTTGCTTTTTCTCTCGAAAACTGTATGTATGTCAATTTTTGTCCAGTTTGCATTACTCCTTCTTGGTGCGTCGCTTCTTTTTTGTTACAGAGTATATATTCGGAAAGTGAAAATGGCCTCGAAGACAGGAATGTGGGGACATCTTCAATAATTCGTTTGATTCATGGATGGTAGGTCTAGCACGGCAGGATTTTTTTTTTTTTTTTTTTTAACTTAGTCATTTTCAACAAATTCATAAACTTAAAACTTAATTTTCAATTTGAAACATAATTTCCTTTTCTATAAGTAAACAATTTTCTCTTTTTTCTTTGCTTATATTTGTCATATTGAGTTTTTATAATCATTATTATTATTATTTATTAATTATACTTATTCTTAATTTTCTTAATATTAAAAAGAAAAAAAAAATATATATATATTGGAAAAACCATTTAATAGTACTCTCGCCGAAGATTTGGTAATAATGTGCAAATAGTTTTTTTGTTAAGTCAACAAGCCAAACACGTCTTGAATAATAACAGGTAACACATATTGGTCACATCTAGCCCACCTACGTTCTACTGTTCCCGAAGTCGGTAAACGGAAGATGCCGAATTAGAAACCAGGCCGCGCTTGTCGAACATTTCCATGGAAACTCAGAAACTCCCCCCCCCTTTCTTCATAAAGGTCTAGCTGCCTCGTGCAGTAAATTGGCTTTAATTTCCAACACAACCACCACTATATTTTGAATCATTTCAGTTATGCAGTATTTGTCGGGCTTTTTTCTAAGCTCTCAACTATGCTCTTCGATTTAAGCTTGGTTTGGTTTCATTACGATTTTTATAGAATCACGCTTCCCTTGTCCGTTTCATTTCCCCTATTCTGGCAGGCTCACTGAGCGAAGTAGTTTAATTTGCCACAACAAAATCATGAGCTTGAAACCGAAGTTCGCAGCCTTGATACCAGCACGGTTCGAGCGGGGTGGTTGTACAAGGTTTTCAGGGTTTTCCTTGTACGAGTACGAGAACGAGAATTCGGGCCACCTACCCTTTAAAAGTCCTCCCTGAAGGCACTATGACCCTCACCAAAAAGGCCCTTCCCACCTATTCGGAAAGCAATTTTAGCATAAAGCTTGGAGAGAGAGAGGCATACCCCCTCTACACCCCCCCTCAAAAGAAAAAAAAAAAAAAAAAAAAAAAAAGGGGAGAGACGAAGCCTACCGCCTCGTGGTTCTCCCTGGAAACGTTACATGTGGAAGACATGTAACGGCTAAAAGGCTTCTGCAGAACAGCATCACAAATGACTGCCATATGTAATTTTTTAATTCTTAAAAAAATCTACAAACAAGAATCCGTTCAATTATTTCATTCCCCCCCCCCCTTTTTATTTACTAGGGAACTCTGCCGGCTGTTCACTTCGCTCACCAACCCCGCAGGGCTTTATTCTAGTTCTCCAAGATATTTCTGTGTAAAAAATTAACTGAAATGCTATTATAATTATTTTATATCATAACTGTAATTTCTGTTTGTTTATGATCATTTTAATTTTTTAATGACTTAAGTGTTACTGTATATGCATATATGATATCGCAAAATAATATTAAAAATGTGTTCAATTTTCTTTTCCCCTTCCATACTTAACAACAATTACGTCCATATGAGTAGTATCGGGGAAATCCAAGATGAGTGGATAGGTTCGTCCCTATTAGGCTTTTAATAAGACAGATTCTCATTAAAAACTTATCATATTATATCTATTTGTGATAAGCAAATTTCTTGCAGATTCAATTTTAATAGCTCCTTAGACAATATCTTCCCTTTTGCTAAAACTAGATATACTAGGGGCTAGGGTATCTTTGGGGCGTAAATATGGGGAATGGAGAAGAAGGGAAAGAGTAATTTCCACTTTAAAAAGTTCAATTAAATTACTAATATACATATATGTAATCTTTTAATTTAAATATTTTTGATAAAATGTGACATAAATTCAGTAAAATATCTTTACCTGTATTCTACGAATGTTTTAGAAAATTGTTTCACGAATATTTACAGATCTCTGAATTTAAAACCGAAAGTAATGAAGACTCTAATTACGTATGCTTTGAAAGAAGAAAAAAAAAAAAAAAAAAAAAAAAAAAAAAATGAAATCGAAAATTAGTTACATATTGCACACCACAAACAAAAATACATAATTTATTTCAAATTTTAATTGTTGCCGAAAATGATTACGAGTTCATTTTAATATATTTTTTTTTATTATTATTAAATTTTTACTATTTTGTTTTGAAGCCGTAAAAAGCTAATTTTCTCTAAGGGAAATTTTACAATTTCAAAATACATTTGAAAAAAAAAAAAAAAAAAAAATATATATATATATTGGAAAACTGGAATTTGTTTGAAAGTCGTGAATTTTCAGGATGGGAAAATGGAATATAATAATAGGTGTTATATAATGAATAATAATCGGGAATTTTCTTTATTAGAATGGAGTGGGATTAACATACAAATAATTATAAAATAAAATTAAAAAAAATTATATACCATGTTTTAAGATATAATATCAATGAGATAATATCAATGTGCATAAAAATTTTAAAGTGATAATGACGTCAATTTTTGTGAGATGCATCATTTAACATTTTATATATTTTTTTAAACTCACGTTTATTTATTTTTATGTCGAAAGAAAATTAAATCGTATTATTTATTTATTTATTTTATTTATTTATTTATTTTTTACCAACAATTAAATTATAGCTAATATTCTAATGGTAATTTTAACGCTATTAGGATGTTATTATTTTCATATTTTAATTAATTATATAGAAACTAATCAAAAATTCGAAAATCGGACTTCGAAGTATTGTGCTGTCACCGGGTTCTGAGCTACTGTGAAAGTTTCAAATGGCTAGCTAGTAGGGAAGTTAGTTAAAATTCGATTGCAAGATTTGTACCGGACAAATAAACAAACAAAAAAAAAAAATAAAATAAAATAAAATAAAATAAAATAAACAAACAAGAATTGATATTAATAAAAACATGATAAAATATGTTTAATGGGAAATGTATATAATCATAGAAACATTAGCTGTCTAAAATACGGTAAAAATAGTACTCATAGGATTAAATCTTTTTCCTGCATCAGTTGTACTGTTGCAATGAAAGTAGTTTTACAGGCAAAGTGAAAATAAAAGGACAGTTCATTCACTTCCAGTGGGGTCAGCCCTGGCGACAAACTTTGCGAGTGGGTGACCAAATTTGGGGAAAAGTGGTAGTTTAGGTTCCCGAAGTTTCAAAGCTCTCCGACATACGGAAACATAAATATCGAGCTTTCCATGGGATTCTCAATATAATCATCGCCGAGCCCCATCGCGAAAAGTTGTAAATAGGAATGAGTTGATTTCTGTGAAAGAGTATGTAGTCACTGCGATTCAGAATTATTCAGAGACCTACACTGGTGGACAAAATTAAAGCAATCACCTGTTTTCTCGTTTTATTCTTTTGCACATAAGTTTTAAACAAATAAACATATGAACGTAAAATTTGGATGTCCTGTTCGTTATCCTATTATTAACCGAATTTTATGTAACTTGAGCATAAGAATAATTTTTAAGCTGATAAGTATTCATTTTTCTCTCAAAAGTAAGCTTTGGAAAAAATGAAAAATTTCAATAATTTTAGGAAAGAACACTTAATGAAAAGTGGTGTTAAGGATGCATTAGAGAGAGGTAAAGATGCACACGCATCCATATGTTTGATTACCGCCAACTCGTTCTACCTGTATTCACTTTTCTATTTCTTATTTTTACTTCTTTTTTTCGCATGTGAATAGGTTTTTAAAAAATATACATACAAATATGAAAACTGAATAAGATGTTCATTATAAAACTGTTTATCGACCTTTTTATTCTGGTCATTCTCATAGTTTACAAATTATTAATTATTATTATTTTTTAAGTCCATTATAAAAGCAAAAGAAAAATTAATACAGAAAGAAAAATCGAGATTTAGTTTAACATTTCAAGGCATGTGCGTCTTTACCTATCTCTAATGCATCCTTAACACCCCTTTTCATTAAGTGTTCTTTCCTAAAATTATTGAATTTTTTTTTTTTTCCCAAAGCTTATTTTTGAGAGAAAAATGAATATGTATTAGCTTAAAAATTATTCTTATGCTAAAGTTACATAAAATTTGGTTCATAATAGGATAACGAACAGGCCATCCCAATTTTATGTTCATACGTTTATTTGTTTAAAAATTATGTGCAAAGGAAGAGAAAACAGGTTGTTGCTTTAATTTTGTCCACCAAGTGTATTCTGTGTGATTGCACTCTAGGGATTGAGCTCTAAGCGCCTGGACATTTTTCGTGAGCTAGCGAAAATTTCTGCTCCGGAGTATTTGATGTTATTTGCTTTACTCCTGTGGAACAAGTGACTATTTTTCCGACTGTTCCAGAACATTCATCGAATAACGAATTTACTGTATGAATAACAGCTTCAACTGTTTCCAGAATATTCGAAGAATTAACACTACTATTGGACTGTTTTCGAGAATAATCGTTTTAATAATAGTTTTGTTGTACAGATTCGAGAAGTTCAAAAAATGTTTGATATTGCCAAGGAGGTCCTATACTAAAGCTATGGCGCGAAATACATTTATTTAAATGTTTCAATTATTCATTTAAAAAGAAATCCTTTAAATATAGTGCCCAGCGAAGCGGACAAAGCCTGCTAGTTTTTTATTCAATGACATAAAGACTTTGACTACTGTGGGATGGAGATTCTAGGATTAAATAACATAATTATTACCATGCAGTAATGATGGTATACATTGAAATATTAAACGTTAAATAAAATTAAAAAACTTTTTTTTTTAAATTAAAGACTTTTTCTATTAGCTTGATCCGCACTAAAAAAATGTGAAAAGATTAAATAGAAGTGTTTCCACCTAAATTTCATACTTTAGTCAATTTAAAAAAAATCTAATTGAAAAACTGTTTGGGCCCCTGGATTTAGAAAAATCGACCCCTTTCATTTGGTACCAAATTTGTAACGATAGGACTGATATTTTTAATTTATTTTCCCCTTTTACCGTTTTTAACCAGGATTCGGCAGAAGGTTTATGACAGAAAATGTAAACAAAAAAAAAAAAAAAAAAAAAAAGGCTTTAATTAATAATAATAGTAATAATAATAATAATAATAATAAAATCAAAAGTTTAAACTATATAACAAAATGCAACCAACATCGTTGCTTTCTTTATTCTATTAGTCTAAGATCCCGCTGCAAAATTGCTACATTCATCGAGTATGTAATCAAAATCAGATTTTTATATTCAATTATAAAAGGGACAATATGTTTTGGCTGGGTTGCCTAATAAAATGTGGCCGCTAGTATTTTTAATTAAATTAATATTAATTGACTTTTTGGAGAGAAATTTCATTCATTTGTTATTGAAATAAACTGTACTCCACATCACAGACATATACATAGTGAACTTGAAAAGTAATGGTTGCCGTTGGGCGTTTGGCCGCTACCTCTTCGCAGCCAGGTGCAAACAGGTAGTTTTTTGGGGCGTTTATACGTTCATGGCGTATATTCATCATTTATATATCAAATTAAAGCTAATTCTTTTCTGCACATGGTAAACTTCATCTGCCAATGTAAAAGTGGCCGCAAGTAGGGGTTGCCAGCTGTTAAAGATTGCTTAGAATGAAAATTAGCGCGCTACATCGTTCGTCAGACAAGGATGGCGATAGCCAATTGTACGCGTTTTTGAAGCTTTTGCGCATGCGTCGATTGATAGTATTCGCAACCAATGGCACAAACAGTTGTAGAAAAGAATTTCAGAACTCCAAAAGAAATATAATTAATAAATTTTTGTGTGGTTACATTTAAAATTCCTTATAAATATAAAACATTTATTTCTCAATAAATAATCAAATTGTCTTTTATCTACATAATTAGAACATAAATTAAGTATTTGTGAAAAATAATAACCCTGGTTATTCATGTAGACGAAGTTTATATTATACCTGTAATGTTTTAGGAAATATTTGATTTTTTTTTTTTTTTTTTTTAATAGATTACATATTAATTAAATATTCAGTAAATAGGACAAATTGCTTGAGGTATACAAATTAAACGGAACATTGAAAAAAGAATTAAATATTTAATGAAACCTATATTACATTTTTATATAATTTATTCAAAATCTGAATCATCGCTACTCTCACTTTCATTGCAGCCATCACTTTCATCGTCACAAATATCAAAATCCTCTTCATTATCAGTACGAATGATAATAGAATTATATAGCACACTTTCAACATGCATTGGCGCTGAATCTCCTAAGAACCATGTTGGTTTGAGAAAACCATCTAGGATCCACCCATTATTTTCTGCGTTAAACTTAATACAATTCGACTCAGTAGCATTTAGCCACATCGAATTAACAAAGATCGTCCGCAACAATTTTTGCTTTAAAGATTTCCAGCAAGGTAGAATATGAGTTGAGTTGAAGCCCTTAAGTTTTTTCAAAAACTTTTCATTGTTTTTTTTTTTTTTTTTTTTTTTTTGTAGCATACGTCTTATTGAACAAAATGAATCTTCCAGTATTAACATTTTGGCAATCAACGATACCATACATTAGGCACGTAAACTCTTGGACTACAGCAGTTTTACTTTCGTCAAAAATGTTATTAGGGTCAGTCAAAGATGCGAAAACTGGTTGAATTCTCGGGTGTTTAACAAAAATGTTATAGGGCCTTACTTTCCCTTTATTGAAGAATGCAGTCGTATAGTCACAACCTGTGAATGCGTGAAACGTTGGCAACGCAATACATAAAGTTGGGCTCAATTTTTTTGACAATTCCGTACAATTTATACATATTTTGTCTTTACTATTCTTTTTTTTTGGATGTATTATTTGCCAACCAAATTTGTAAATGAGGAAATTTGTGCAGATTACCTGGTAGAATTATTAAAATATCAGTGTCACTTGCTTTCACCAATATTTTAGACTCTTTACCTACTTTGCTTATCTATATATATAAAAATGAATTGCTGTTCGTTAGTCTCACTAAAACTCGAGAACGGCTGAACGGATTTATCTTATCTTAGTCTTGAAATGTTCGTGGAGGTCTAGGGAAGGTTTAAAAGGCGAGAAAAAAGCGAATAATTTCCGGGAAACCCCTAAAAACAGCCCTTTTCTATTTCCCATACAAACGTTTTCTAGAGTCAATTTGAACTTTATTGCTATTCAATAAAGTTTAGGTGTGTTCCTAACGGCTGATGGCTGAGCTACAAAAATTTGCATGTTGATTCGTAATGACCTCCCCTGATGCACCTCGAAGCCCGATTTTCGAATTTTGTTTTAGTTTTCTTTTAATTAATTAAAATGTTAAAATAAAAACCTTCTAATAACTGATAAATTGGCCATTTAATTTTAATCCTTAATTTAATCCGCGTTTGTAATGATCGATAGATGGCGCTCTCTGAACACTGCAGTTGTTAGTAAACATTATAGCCACGTGTGTTCCATTAGTGTTCTTTTTGTTATTCTACTTAATATTCCGCCATTACATCATGGAAAATTGATTGCTTTTGGAAAAAAATATTTCAGATTATTCAAAGTTCGATCGGAAATAGATTTTAACTGAAGCTGAACAAATATTAGTTTCAAATCATCTGATTAATTCTTTACTTCCATTAGCCGAAGCAACTGAAATTTTAAATTTGTCATTTGGAAATAAATGGAAGCTCAATTCTGGATTTCTTGATCCTTTGGAGTTAGATTGTAGCACACAACAGTATGTGTTATCTTTTTTACCGTATTTATTCATTTTTATTCTATAAATATATGTGAAACTAAATATCGTGAAGCAATGGCGGCTGTATGGAATTCGAATTAAACCATGTTTATTGTAATTTCACCTTAGCCCACCAGAGGGCGAGCATTTCATTACAATCGCGGATTGTTGCCAAAAAAAATTATTCTTTTTTGGACAGAAAAAAAAAAAAAAAAAAAAAAAAAACGTGAACAATAAAAATTACATTTATTTAAAATATTTAATTTTATTCCTTAATTTAATTGTTGCCAAAAAAATTATCATTATTTTTTCGACGGAAAAAAAAAAAAAAAACGTGAACAATAAAAATTACATGTATTTAAAATGAGGGAAGTAAATTAAAAAAATTAGAAATATCAGTCGTATCGTTACAAATAAGATACCAAATGAAAGATGCAATTTTTGTGAATCCAACGGATTAAACAGCTTATCGATCGGACAATTAGATTTTTTAAAATTAACTAATGTATGTATTTTATAAATTTTCTTTCACAAACACAAACGTGTAGTATACAGCCTGTACAACACTAGACCAAATTGAAGTTCAAATTTCATCAATATTTAAATAAATAAATGAAAATAAAAATATGCTTAATGGGAAATATATATAACCATTAAAAGTTTAGTTGTCTAAAATATGTCAGAAATAGCGCTCATAGCATATTGTTACAAGGTATATATTAAGTCTTATTTTTACAAGGGGTAAAATCTAAAATGGTGACAAAAATTCAAAAGTCGCCAAAGAGAGCTATATTAAGGCGGTACTATGATCATGCTTACAAACCATGAATACTAATAACCACAAAAAATTAATTGTCTCATGCAACAGACGTAGCCGGTCATAGCATATTATAATATTTTGCGTGAAATTGTTATCATTTTTATGGTTGATCGGGGATAAACAAAATAAACATAGGAAATAACGTAAAAGCAAATATTATGTGCACCACGTATAGTGTTGTTCATATGTAACTGGGATTCAAATATAAAGGGGATACTTCATTTTTTTTTCGATACTATCTATTTCGAAACTGTTATCTAATAAGGACTTAATGCAAGCCTATTGGTAAACCATTGTCTCAGGTAATAGGGACAAGCGCCCGAGTTTTAGCGGATGACCAAATCGCTACCGAAGGCAGCAGGGATCCGAAGCGAGCTTTTGAGCAATTTTAGTATTTTATTTTATTTTTATAAAGCTATATAGAAAAGAGTTTCCTTTAAATTTAGTGACCAGCGAAGCGGGCAAAGCCAGCTAGTATGAAATATTATTCTCGTATCTGCTTCCTCATGTTGGCATTCTAATTCAGTTTCCTCTTGTTTCACAACGCAATTTCCAGAAGAGCAATATGAAAAACATTGTTCTCCAACAGTAATAAAAATTTTTTTGTTTCCTAATACTGAAACAAAAGAGTTGTTCTCCCAGTGAGAAGCTAAAAATTTAACTAGAGCTTCTTTAAAACAAAAATTCTTTAAGCTTTTTGTAAAATCACTGGGTCTCGTTTGTAACGGACCATTAATTGTATATGCAGAGCTGCCAACCTAATCCGGCAAATTGTTAGTAACGCTTCTTTTTCTACACCAGTTCATTTCTTAGTTTTTTTCTTCTTAATTAACCGCAAATATATTTGAAGAAAATTACTTTAAAAATTAAGTGGTGTAGAAAAATGGGCGGTACTAACAATTTGCCGGATTAGGTTGGCAGCTCTGTATATGGAATATCAATTTCCTGTCGATCTTGTCTTTCACAATCTTTGATTGAAGGCGTTAAATATCTATCAAATATGATATGTACTTCGCGAGCGCTTTTTGAACAAAGCTTCACCAATATCGATTCAGCTAGCTTTCCAAATGTTTGCGGCCAATCTGATACAAATAGTAGAAATCATCAATAATTTCTATATCAATTTGTCCGGGATTGGCTGATACAATCTGTGATGTTAATTGTTTACTTAAAGCAGACTTGTCCGTTTTGAGCATGTAGCCTGAACAATGGAATAGTGCAGGCGGTATTGGTGCAAGAGGATATGACAAACAGTACTCAATGTCAATCTTGTTATCTATAGCTATTGCCAACAGCCGTCCAAAAATGTCTCGTTCCATTTTAATTAAAGCTTTGTTGTCTCCGGTGTTACTCTTGATCCTTTTTTTTACACAATCGGATGCAAAATTATGTATTTTATTACGTCTAATTGATTTCACAAATCTTGTAGGATCTTCAAAACATTCAAAGCAATTTATGCTAAAAATGTAAAAAAAAAAAAAAAAAAAAAAAAACATATTTGCAATGTAAATTTGGTCTAATTTATACCAACGAAATTTCTACATGTCTTATTTCCTCGACATTCTACATAAAATAAATAAATAAATAAAATATACAGACACGACATTATTTCATTATTTAAAACATGAAAATCTGACATTGACAAATTTTAATTTAGTGCCAGAGGCCTACTGCTAAACTTGTTAATATCGACAAATTCTTCTTTAGTTAATTCGTGACGATCTAAATTCCATGATAAAGTTTTCATTAAATCAAACCAATGTGTTTCAGCTGCAGATACTATAACAAATAACGTTGGAATTCCAAACTGTCTTATAGCCGCAAAACAACGTTTTTTCTCTTTTTCCCAATGAGGGGGAGGTGTGCCTTGGGGGGGACTCATGTCAAAGTTGTAGCTTGGGGGGGGACTCATGTCAAAGTTGGGCCTTGGGGGGACTCATGTCAAAGTTGGGCCTTGGGGGGACTCATGTCAAAGTTGTACCTTGGGGGGAACTCATGTCAAAGTTGGGCCTGGGGGGAACTCATGTCGAAGTTGTGCCTTGGGGGGGACTTCATTCAATAAATCCCCATTCAATAAACCGACTGAAATAGGCCCTTAGCACTATTAAGAGTGACGTATAAAAATTCGACAACGCTGTACCGGCTGAAATAGGGGTACCTTGGGGGGCACTCATGTCAAAGTTGGGCCTGGGGGGGGGGACTCATGTCAAAGTTGTGGCTTGGGGGGACTTCATTCAATAAATCCCCATTCAATAAACCGACTGAAATAGGCCCTTAGCACTAATTAAGAGTGTATTATAAAAATTCGACAACGCTGTACCGACTGAAGTAGGGGAACCTTGGGGGGGACTCATGTCAAAGTTGGGCCTGGGGGGGACTCATGTCAAAGTTGTGCCTTGGGGGGACTTCATTCAATAAATCCCCATTCAATAAACCGACTGAAATAGGCCTCTAGCACTAATTAAGAGTGACCTATAAAAATTCGACAACGCTATTCCGACTGAAATAGGGGTACCTTGGGGGGGGGGACTCATGTCAAAGTTGGGCCTGGGGGGAACTCATGTCAAAGTTGGGCCTTGGGGGGACTTCATTCAATAAATCCCCATTCAATAAACCGACTGAAGTAGGCCTCTAGCACTAATTAAGAGTGTATTATAAAAATTCGACAACGCTGTACCGACTGAAATAGGGGTACCTTGGGGGGGGGACTCATGTCAAAGTTGGGCCTTGGGGGGGACTTCATTCAATAAATCCCCATTCAATAAACCGACTGAAATAGGCCTCTAGCACTAATTAAGAGTGACCTATAAAAATTCGACAACTGTACCGACTGAAATAGGCCTCTAGCACTAAAAAAAAAAAAAAAAAAAGAAATTAAAGAATATTTAATAAATTTAAGCTCACATTTTTTCCCCAAATAAAGCTATTTTTTGAAAAAAAAAAAAAAAAAAAAAAAATCTTCCAACACATTACTTTACTATTTCAGAAATAGAATCCAGAATCAATGCATTATCATCTGATACAATTTTTTTTTTTTTCCGGTGCGGATTTTAAGTAAAAGTAATTGCCAATTTTAAAGAAAACCCCATATCCCCCCCCCCCACCCCAAAAAAAAAAAAAAAAAAAAAGAAAAAAAAAATCATTTCCTATAACTACGCCCCACGAAATCTCTGCCCCCAAACATTTTCCCCGAAGCTTCAGAAATCCCCGAAATCGAGAAAAATCCCCAAGTCTGGCAACACTGATGAAAATGCAGCTGAATAGTTGCGAACACTATCAATCGATGCATGCGCAAAAGCTTCAAAAACGCGTACAATTGGCTATCGCCATCCTTGTCTGACGAACGATGTAGCGCGCTAATTTTCATTCTAAGCAATCTTTAACAGCTGTCAACCCCTACTTGCGGCCACTTTTACATTGGCAGGCGAAGTTTACCATGTGCAGAAAAGAATTTGCTTTAATTTGATATATAAATGATGAATATACGCCATGAACGTATAAACGCCCCAAAAAACTACCTGTTTGCACCTGGCTGCGAAGAGGTAGCGGCCAAACGCCCAACGGCAACCATTACTTTTCAAGTTCACTATGTATATGTCTGTGATGTGGAGTACAGTTTATTTCAATAACAAATGAATGAAATTTCTCTCCAAAAAGTCAATTAATATTAATTTAATTAAAAATACTAGCGGCCACATTTTATTAGGCAACCCGGCCAAAACATATTGTCCCTTTTATAATTGAATATAAAAATCTGATTTTGATTACATACTCGATGAATGTAGCAATTTTGCAGCCGGATCTCAGACTATATTCTATTTCTTAAAACAATTTTTATAGATGCCACACGCACCCCATAAACATTAAATTTTACATCTTTTTTTTAAGATAGCCCGCGACCATGTTTTATATAAAAATTTAAAAATTAAATTATTAAATTCATTTTTTTACTTATTTTTATTTCATTTTGCACGCGCACATTTTATTTCCTAATTCAAAATATTTTTAAAAAACTTTTTCGATAGAGTTTGTTTCGACATTGATTATTATTAATTTTCTTTTTCTTTCCAAAAAAAAAAAAAAAAAAAAAAAAAAAAGATTTTCATGTAATTCTGGCAAAAGCAGAATTTTGTTTAGGACTGATAACTATTAGTTTTTTTTTTTTGCAAATTATAACATTGCTTTCAAATTCTTCAATTATATTTTCGATAAATTTTAGGTTTCGATAAATGTCCAACTATCGAAAAATGACACCGCAATAATCCCAGATTGAGACTAATAGTCCTCAGTCCTAATAAAAACTGTTAATGTGTCAAGTGAATATGCCAAAGCTATTTACACTTAGCCAACCGTTTAAAAGCGTTTTGAGTTTGAAAACTAAATATTTATACACTGTGAAAAAAAAATATAAAATCGCGGAATTTGACCGTATTATTTTACGGCAAATGGCTGTTTTGCGTGTCGATCATAGCACGTAACTTGATGTCATGAAAGTATAATTTTGGAATATTGGCATTTTTTTGCGGGCAAAAGCCGTTAATCTACGCAATTTGCCCAAATCTGCCACCAAGCTGTATTTTTACGATCAAATCTCTTCAAATGTAAAATGTTAGTTTCTCAGTGACGTCATACACTGTAAAAAATGGTTGTTTCTGGTGTAAATTACTTCTCTCTAACTTTTTTTTCCCCATGCACCCATATTGCCAGCACATTATGCTGTAAATCTATCGCGTTTTTTTTTTTTTTTTCACTATATAAGAATCATGCACTTCATATTTGAAGCTGAAAATATAATTGTTTTTCTTATTTTTTGAGAGAGTTTATTTTTAAATTCATACACATAGCGATTCATATAAAAGAGCTATTGTTTTTCTAATTTAATTCAAAGTTGTATGTTCATCACAGCGTAAAATTACGGCTGATTATTTCTAGTTCAAATTTTCTTTCTTTCTTTCTTTTTTTTTTTTTTTTTACGGGCTTTGCTTGGAATTTCTGCTGCCGGAGTTTGCCCGTATAATGTAGCCACGTTTCCTAAAACTAGCAATGAGGTGAAGATGAGTCCAAAAAGTTGGAGGGGTGTCAATTTGACCGACAGGTTTGGATTTGGAAAACATCCAGTAATTCTGCGCTCTGTGTTATCGCTAATTTTCTCTGAATCGGATGACTGTCACCCCTATTTTTAAAAACTGGACTCGATGAATCAGCACTTAGGCTTCCATGGTTTCATGAAATGGGGTCGAAGAATAAATTGGCTTGAATTTTTCTAACTCTGTATCAACAACCTGATCTACGTTGGTGTCTCTTAAATTTCATTTTGAAAACTTCTTTTCTTAAAAAAATTTTTTTCGCCTGACGTTCAAATAAAATAAGACCAAAACTAATGTTCATTTCATACGAATTAAGATTTTGTATAATATTTTTCTATCGATTATTTTTAGATGTTCCCTTTATTCTAATATATATTTCTGAAAAAATGCCATATTTTCGATTTATTTTATTATTATTTTTTTTTTATTATTAAAATAATAATTAATATATATAATGATCCTAATCCTAATCTGTCATGAACGAATCCAGTTAGTACCGCTTCAAAACAGAAACTTTTGGCAGCCATTTTTTTTCCGTTTGTTTAATTCAACTTAGGAAACATACATATCATTTTCATACATGTTTTGTATCGCACATATTCTTATTTCCTATAAAACCTTCAAAAACTATTCAATTGTAATGTTTAAAAGTCTAAATTAAGTATAACGGATCACTGGCTATTATAAACATGAACCTATAAATAGAATTATGTAACTTCATGATTAAAAACAAAGCAAGACCAAATAAAAACAAACCAAAACTGTTGCCATTCAGAAAATACAAATTCCAAATGGACAACTTTTTAATTCCGAATGAACGACTCTTTGACTGTTTCATTAAAAAAACGCTTAAAATATTTCTAAAACATAATAAAGCCTTAAAAATCTTAAAATATTTGTAAAAACGCATTATTGCCTTTAAATATTTTTATCAAACTTCATTGTTTGTTTACATTGTAAAGTATGATTGGCGTCGAGTTTAGTACGTAAATGCCGCCAGTTGATTTTAGTTTTGAAATTAGTGTAAAATGATAGTTGGGATAGAATGTTTGGTTGGGCAAGTAAAAGTCACCAGTTGAAATGAGTATTGAAATTAGAGTAGTCTAAGGTGATAATGTCGAGTCAAGGTAAAATGTTCGGTTGAGAATGAGAAAGTCCCTAGCTGGATCCTGGATATTTTGGCGATTTTGAGCGTGAGATAGCTGGTTGGAGGTATCGAGTAGAGGTGAATTTGGGTTAGCATGGAGTGTCTGTAGTAATTGGATAGTTAGTTAGAAAATTTGGAAACAGAATCTACGATAGTCCTAAAAAAAAAAAAAAAAAAAAAAAACCATGAAAATCTGACATTGACAGATTTTAATTTAGTGCCAGAGGCCTACTGCTAAACTTGTTAATATCGACAAATTCTTCTTTAGTTAATTCGTGACGATCTAAATTCCATGATAAAGTTTTCATTAAATCAAACCAATGTGTTTCAGCTGCAGATACTGTAACAAATAACGTTGGAAGTCCAAACTGTCTTATAGCCGCAAAACAACGTTTTTTCTCTTTTTCCCAATGAGGGGGACTCATGTTAAAGGTGTGCCTTGGGGGGGGGGACTCATGTCAAAGTTGTACCTTGGGGGGGACTCATGTCAAAGTTGGGCCTTGGGGGGACTCATGTCAAAGTTGTACCTTGGGGGGGAACTCATGTCAAAGTTGGGCCTGGGGGGGGACTCATGTCAAAGTTGGGCCTTGGGGGGGACTTCATTCAATAAATCCCCATTCAATAAACCGACTGAAATAGGCCCTTAGCACTATTAAGAGTGTATTATAAAAATTCGACAACGCTGTACCGACTGAAATAGGGGTACCTTGGGGGGGACTCATGTCAAAGTTGAGCCTGGGGGGGACGCGCCTTGGGGAGACTTCATTCAATAAATCCCCATTCAATAAACCGACTGAAATAGGCCCTTAGCACTATTAAGAGTGTATTATAAAAATTCGACAACGCTGTACCGACTGAAATAGGGATACCTTGGTGGGGACTCATGTCAAAGTTGGGCCTTGGGGGGGACTTCATTCAATATATCCCCATTCAATAAACCGACTGAAATAGGCCTCTAGCACTAATTAAGAGTGACCTATAAAAATTCGACAACTGTACCGACTGAAATAGGCCTCTAGCACTAAAAAAGTATTTTGGTAAAATGAAGTGAATCGTTTTTTTCTTATTATGAGGACTTTAAATACGCAAGCGAAGTGATGACGTCACTGGCCGTTCGTGAATACAAGAAAAATATTTCCTATGTTAAACGCCCAATGGATTTTTCGTAAAAAAATATTAAAAATCGAGGGAAATTATTTCCCGATTTTAATCCCCATATTTAGGTTTAGATATGTAATAGTTATCATGTGCATGCGTTAGATTAAGTTGTTTTTGTTTAAAATTGATAAAATTTGAATTTTAAATTTCAAAACTCTAGATAAAAAAAAAAAAAAAAAAAAAAACTTCCATATTCCATTGAAAACATAAACATTTCATTTCAAAGGACGATATTACACAATAAATATCCAACTAATATACTAATTAAAAGGAAAATGATAAATATTCTATCATAATTTGAAGTGAAATTTGTTTTCAAATGTCTAAATAAAGTATCTGATATAAGAGACTAATATGTTGCAGCGGAATAGATTTGATATCGGTCATCCTTGGCAGAAAGAAAAAAATATATATATCGCCAAATTATCTGGCGAATATAATTTAATTCCTTTCAAAAATCATGGTTATTTTAAAAATTTATATTAAGAGAGTAAGGAATAATATGGAACAATATTTCGCATAACACATATTACGAAAGTATACATCTGGCATGTATATTTTCGTAGTACGTTTTTGATCGCCAAATACAAAAACGCCAAGGACAACAGAGTTTTGAAATTTAAAATTAAAATTTTGTCTCAATTTGGCAGCAAAATAACTCAATCTAACATATGCACATGATAACTAATACATATATATACCCAAATATGGGGATTAAAATCGGGAAATATTTTTCCTCGATTTTTAATAATTTTTTACAAAAAATCCAATGGGCGATTAACATAGGAAATCATTTTCTTACATACACGGACGGTCAGTGACGTCACATTTCGCTTGCGTATAGAGCACTTAATGGAACACTGGGATGTGTTGTTGCTGTTGTGTTGTCGGGCCTATATTTTTTGTCAACCAGCAGTTTTTTTATTGTCATTCATATTTATTGATCGGGTAAAATTTTTGAAGTGAAAACTTCTTTGGGCGCGTTGAGCACTTTTGGGTGAACAAAAATCATTGAACTCCCGTCATCGTCAGCTAACGCTTTCCATTTGAAGTGAAAACTTTTGGGTGAAGAAAAATCATTGAATTCGCGTCATCGTCAGCAAACGCTTTCCATCCTTGTATGATACAAATAATGTATCACACAATTAACTTGCTAATGTGATGTGTTAATAATTATATACTGTATATTGCTTTAAAATCTGGTGCGGCGTTACACGACTTCTCTCGTCTCCGGGCACTGTCTCTATTGCAGTTAGACCTCACAAAACCGTGAGAAAACCCAAAGCTGCCATTTTTTTCACGTTTTTACAATCTGGTTCGGCTCTACACGACTTCTCTCATCTCCGGACACTGTCTCTTAAAGATTGCAGTCGGAAACGTTGCAGTTAGGCCTCACAGAACCGTGAGAAAGACCAAAGCCTCCATTTTTCTCACGTTTTTACAATCTGGTGCAGCTCTACACGACTTCTCTCATCTCCGGACACTGTCTATATTGCAGTTAGACCTCACAAAACCGTGAGAAAGGCCAAAGCCGCCATTTTTCTCACGTTTTTACAATCTGGTGCGGCTCAACACGACTTCACTTAACTCCGGACACTATCTCTTAACGATTGTATCCGGAATCGTTGCAGTTAGACTTCACAGAACCATGAGAAAGACCAAAGCCGCCATTTTTCTCCCGTTTTTAAAATCTGGTGCGGTTCTACACGACTTCTCCAGAGCTTCCAACCTAATCCGGCAAATTGTTAGTACCGCCCCTTTTTCTACACCACTTAATTTTTAGAGTATTTTTCTTCTTAATTCATCGTAGATATATTTGAAGAGAATTTCTCTAAAAATTAAGTGGTGTAGAAAAAGAGGCGGTATTAACAATTTGCCGGATTAGTTTGGCAGCTCTGCTTCTCTCATCTCCGGACACTGTCTCTTAAAGATTGCAGCCGGAAACGTTCCAGTTAGACCTCACAAAACCATGATAAAGGCCAAAGTTGCAATTTTTCTCACGTTTTTACAATCTGGTGTGGCTCTACACGACTTCTCTCATCTCCGGACACTGTCTCTATTACAGTTAGACCTCACAAAGAACGCAAATTATAAAATATCGAAACACATTTGATTTATAACAAAAATTGAAAATACATTTAAATGATCACGTGGTAAACAACATGATCTAAACATTGTTTTCAAGATTTATCGTTCACATTCCGTCATTTTTGACGGGGTTATATACTAGTAATAATAATAAATGGATAACATTTTACTTTCCCTCTTGACTGTGACGTTAAAAACTTCAAAAACAGTGACTGAAGAAATTGTTTGCAAGTTGGAAAATAGAGTACTTTAAATATTAGAGTACTTTTCTATTAATTAAAGCGAGGTTTTTACTTAATAGAAATTTCAACATCTTAAGTGATAGAAATGAAAGTCCAAGATAAACACGTTCCTTGAGTAGTTGCTGTGCAAAGATCGGTACCTCTCGTGACAATGAAGAGTGAGGACTCCCTGGTTCGTCAGGAGATAGAGTTGCAGGCAGATACACAAAATGAACACTGGCGGCAGTAAATTAAAAAATATATATATAAAACAAAGAGACATTATAACGTGAAACGTTACAAAATGAGCATATATTTTTCAGATGCATTAAAAGTTATTTCTTGTAGAAATTTGTTTAATTATTGTCAGTGTTTTTTGTTTTTTACTTTCTTCTATATGTAATATAGAGAAAGTATTGGATTCGTAAAAATTTTCGACCTCGGGTTTTTGATTAATTTACACGTTTTGAGAGCTGTAGAACACGATTTGACCATTTTTAGAAAATGTCTGTCTGTCTGTCTGTCTGTCTGTCTGTGTGTGTGTGACAAAATTTTGTGGCAACTGTATCTCAAGAACTACTGCACAGAATTTCATACAAATTGGTATGTAGTTGTACCTTGACATAAATTAGTGCCTATCAACTTTTGGTAAAAATTGTCTTACAGGTTGCGTTGCCATCCCGCTTTTTCTAAATTTTTAACATGGTGATATAGGACAAAATTTTGTATAAATGTGCATAAAGAGAATTATTTTTTAGTAATCATTATGAAATTTACAAGAATTATTTAAAATAGAGATGAGATAGTCAACTGGGAAAAAAAATTTGTATGCGTAGGAGCCTCGCCACCCCCCGTGGGGGGGAAGTCCCCCCTCGAGGGGAGTAAATTTTCAAGATGGGTATCTTTCGAAAGGTCTCGTCAATACCTTTAAAACGAATGGTTGAACTATAAATCTGTGATAATTTAAAACAAAGTTATCGATTTTTTTTACTTTTAACGAAAAAAAACTTAGAAAAAAAATCGTTTTTTTTTTTTTTTTTTTTTTTTAAATATTGTTACTGCGTGAATTTGTATCGAAAAATATAGAAGAAAGTCTTGTGGTGGCCACAACATACTAGTTTACACAAGGTAACGCAAAAAATATTGAAATTTACGAAGAGAAATTGCCAGAAAAGCATTTTCAGTTTTATTTATTTTTTTCCACAATAGCGTCGAAAAGTTATCATTTATGCTGAAACGGTTGAGTACATTTGAAGAGTGTTTTATAGTCCAAATTTTAAATTGCATGGAAATAAATTCAGCTTCAGGCCGCAAAGTTTTACGTCCATTATTATATATCAACTAGTTAGTTGTAGGGCGACTAAGGAGCCCGTTGAAAAATGATTATATCATTTTATTTATTTCTCACTGCTCATAGTTCATCTGCTAGCAAGCCCGTGTGAAAATTTCTCACTTTATTGATCTCTTCGTTACCTTTAAAATTATTATTGTTATTTTATAGACGTCATTTTTTCATATGCATGAGTAAATTTAATAGTTTATAATTTATATATATATATATACCGGGTGATTCAAAATAGATGTTACAGCGATTATCTCGTAAACTAAGAAAGATAGAAACAAACTTCCAATTACAAAATTGGTGCAAATTAAGAGTAGATTTCAGATATGACATTTTTTTGTAAAAGGGGCTGTATACATATTAAATAAGAAATTTAATTTTTATACGGCCCCTCCTATCATATGACTTATATTTAGAAAAATATTCTCCTCGCTCTAACAATCAAAATAAAAGAAAAATCATCTCTCTAAGTCAAAATCTCGCTGAGTTATTGCAATTTGAAAATTCTAGCATTTTTCGCCAAGTCTTAAGGGGTTGTATCAAAAGTGAGAAATTGTAATTACTATTGCTTTTGTAATAAGACACACGTTGATCAGCGTTTGGGGGGGAAAAAAAGAAAAAGAAATCATTCAGGGAAAGACGGCTATTTTAATCTGTTATGTCTTCTTTTCCCTAGTGAATACACAAGAGAATACTCATTGATAATTTAACAAATAAAATATATGAATAATTTATGTACTGAAAGGGAATTTTCAAATTCATTTTTCTTTCTTTATACATTCTCTTACTCATATACACGGTGTAGAGAAAGAATTGTTTTTGAGTCAAATTTCCGAAAATTAGCTTTTGTTATATTTGCACGTTTTCAGATCCTCTGAATTCAAAAATCATGTTTTTAGTGGTTGGTCTCTCTCTCTCTCTCTCTCTTGGTGTGTGTGTGTGTGTGTGTGTTATTAGAATATCTCAAGAACAAATAGTAGCAGAAAATCCAATTCGACATTCTAAATCCGTATCATATTGCGGTGCTACACTAAAGTATTCGTTACGATCAGACAATTGTTTGTTTACAGGGTCATCCAAAAGAATTCAAATACATTACGTCTGTGAGCGAAATTTCTCATATGTACAGTGTGACATGTACAGACTGTCTTAAACAAAATGAAAAGAACAAATTTTTTATACGCATAAAAGCATGTTTTATGTAGATTTGGTATAGCAACCATTCATCATTCATTTACAGAGTTACACAGCGTATTTCGATATATTGGAGCTATACTTGGGAATTGCTGGAAGTGTATTTCATTTTGTGTTACTTGTTTTACATATAGCACTAAATTTACGTACACAAAGTCATGTGTATATAGTTTATAGACAATATACAGGGCTACCCAAAATTAAGGTAAACATTTCTTTATTATTATTAAATGTAATTGGTGTAAGTGTTTGCTGCATTTTTTTTTTTCGAAGAACACTGCTGACACAGAACGCAAAATTAATTTCTCATAGCCATACTGTAAACAAAGTAGCTTTTGGAGAGCGATTTTTTTTCTGTATAATATCACATTTTGAGGCCTCCTGAATACGAAAGGTAAATTTTTATTCAATGATCTGTATATATATATGAATTATTAGCATAATTTAACAACAAATAATCTGGTGTGCCACTCACACGACTTTCTATTACCCTGAAATTTAATACCATAAATACAGGTTGGAAATTAAGAGGTAACATAAAGAGTACTGTTATGTAAACCTACGTTAAAATAATTCAAATTAGGCTTCGGAAGAGTTTTAATGATAATCAGTTCTGTGTGTGTGGGGGGGGGGGGACTCCGGAAATTATTCGTTTCCTGAAATTATTCGACGCAGGCAATAATCAAACATTAAAAAATATGGTTTTGGTAATAAGGAAGCCTTAACACGTGTAAATACACAAAACTCAAGCGATGCATATTTAGCTTAAAAACATACATTATTTATCATAAATCTATGAGGAATTCATTTCCATTCCTGAGCAGCTTTCCTGGACATGGTAAAATATTATAGTAAAGCACTTTCACTAACAATAAAAAAGAATATTATAGCTTAAATATTTGCAACCCTGTATATCTTTTGAAGAATATGTACAAACCACAAAGTGCACCTAAATATAAACCTATAGTAATAATATACGGCACAACCTAAAATGCACTTCCATCAATTTTCAGCTATTGTCGCATTATAATCTAGTTATTTTGTGTAGCGCTGTAAATGAACAGTGAATGATTTCCCTACCATATTCTACATGAGGCATGTTTTTATGCATATAAAAAATATAATATTCATTTCATTTGGTTTAGTATAGGTGTTAAACTTTACTTACCTGCAATTTTCCCCATATACGTAATGTATTTGAATATTCTTGAGTGTCTCTGTACACGAACCATTTGCTTCGTCTCAATGAAAAGCTTAGTGTAGCATCCTTATATGATACATATTTAAAATACCAAGTTTGGAATGTCTGCTGCTATTTGTTCTTGAGATAAACTGATAACAGACAGATACACACACAGACCAACCGCTAAAAACACGATTTTCATATTCAAGGTACCTCAAAACGTTTAAATATAACAAAAACTCACTTTCGAAAATTTGGCCCAAAAACAATACTTTCTCTACCTTATGGGTATGAGAAAGTAATAAGTACAGGAAATGCGATTTTGGTACTTTGAATTCGATATCTAGTTGCCACTTGAAAAGTTGATGAAGGTTTGCAAGTTTCAAGGAAATTGATAACAGACTTGATTTTTGTTTTGATAAGTATAGGCACTATAATTAAACGGGGGTTGAGAAGGGCGGTAACCCCCTCGCATAGAATTATACATCTGTACCATATCAAATTCTATACAAAACATTATTTTAGAATATTAACAATAAATATGAATTTCCTTATGATTTTTACAGCATAAAGTAATTTAAATGTATTCATAAGCATATCTGTCCCAAACCGCAATACATTGGCATTTTTCGTGCCTTCCTGTACATAAACCAAGTGTAAAGAATTAATTAATGTCATTTTAAATAGGGAATATCATATAGTAAACCTGAATAGCATATATCATTTCTGAAAATTTCTGCAAATATTTACAGACGCTGGGGGCGGGCAGACGGACAGATAGACAGTCAAACAAACAACAACAAAAAAAAAATGCAGATTGAAATCTTATTCACAGTTAAAAATTGTTAGAAAATGTTTAATGTAAACGAAAATACAATTCCAGCACATGTCCAATAATAACCCTTAACGTAACTGAATATTTTTGCGTGCCCTGTAAATCTAATGTTAATCGAACTGTACAGTATAGAAAGCATTCTTTTGTGCATATGAATAACATATTTCAATTTCATTAAGATTTATGCAAAGTAATTAAATTTTGGTTTATAGAAATATCCTCACATGGAACGCAATGCTTTGGAATACTTTCGGGTGTCCCTGTATACAAACCAGTGATGGTGTTTACTCCATTTTCTATAGAAAATATTCGATAGAAAACTACAATAACGTATTTCAATTTTATTAATATATGCATAAATTAAAGGTATTAAAATATGGTTTATAAAAATACCTCTCATAGAACACAATGCTTTGGAATACTTTCGGGCGTCCCTGTGCACAAGCTAGCAGATGTATTCACTCCATTTTCAATAAAGAACATCCGATAGTGAACTAAAATAACATATATCAGTTTCAGGAAATTCTATGAATATTAACGGGAGTTAGAGCGCAGACACACAGAAAGACGGATGGACAGACAGACAAATCGAAGTCATTAACACTTTTCAATCTTGCTGGAATTGTTAAAGAGCCGAAGTCATTAAATTTATCAACCATAATGGAAAGTGGTAAAAATAAAGCGCGAAAATTTCACACGGTTTTGCTAGT
This sequence comes from Salticus scenicus, assembly GCA_963930645.1. NCBI lineage: Eukaryota > Metazoa > Arthropoda > Arachnida > Araneae > Salticidae > Salticus > Salticus scenicus. Next base: position 17,523,351 of record OZ005652.1, on the reverse strand, counting down.
CTTTTAGTCTTTTCCCTCTCTTAACGTGTTTTAATTTGCAGGTGACCCCTAAGAAATTTAACTATTAAATTTTTTAACAATACGAAATAATGTAAATTTACATTAAATTCTTAAAATTGTTGATTTCACGTGTTTGAACGATTTTAGTTGCTATTTTAAAAAAAAGGATCTTTTTTTAATTTTTCTCAGCTCATAGATAACCCCCTAAAGTGAGCTCGTTGGCGTCGAAAAATAGATGCCAAAATTGAAAAAAAAAGTGGTGTAAGTCATCATTTTCAAATTGCAATAACTCAGCGAGATTTTGACTTAGAGAGATCATTTTTTTTTTTTATTTTGCTTGTTAGAGCGAGGAGAATATTTTTCTAAATATAAATCACATGATAGGAGGGACCGCATAAAAATTAAATTTCGTATTTAATATGTATACAGCCCCTTTGACAAAAAAAAAAAAAAATGCCATATCTGAAATCTACTCTTAATTTGCTCTAATTTTGTAATTGGAAGTACGTTTCTATCTTTCTTAGTTTACGAGATAATTGCTGTAACACCTATTTTGAATCACCCGGTATATATATATATATTTTTTTTTTCACGTGAAAGCATGTTTCATTTTATGCTGAAAAAAATTGGTAACAATTAAAAATTTAAATATCTGTTGTAAAGCTATGTCTATTTTCATATTTTAATAATTTTTTTAAAAATCTAATCAAAAATTTGTTGCAAATAAGGTGCCCAATGAAAAGGGACGATTTTTCTGAATCCGTCGTATTAAACACCTTATAGATCGGTCAATTAGATTTTTTAAAATTAACTAAATACGAAAATGAGGTGGCAACTTGCGTTCACACACAGACAAGAGTGAAAGGAAACCTCTTAGCCTTTTTAAGCGTGACAGAGTCAATCAGTCAGTGACGAGCATAACTATATAGGCTGATAACAAAAACTAGCGAAATTCTTATTTCAGCATTTTAAAAAAAAGGTCTACACTTCATTTAAAAATTATTTATGACTATTTCGATGAAGAAAGTAACCAAGGCCAAAATGTAACCGAAAACTAACAAAAGAAAAGCTCCTTGAAGATCGCCCATTGATATTTTATGAGAAATCGTCTCACTCGCTATGAAACGGTGCGAGCTCAATTCTAAGCCGAGGTATTCCTCTTGCATTAATTTCAGGAATACACCTGCTTCGAAAAGACGTCCAACGGCTCTGTTCAAACGATTTCGACACTTAAAGTTTCTTGAAATCGGAAAGGCCAACATAATATTAAAAAATGAATCGCTTGAAATTAAGTATTCTTTATCGTATGGAACCAAATAAACTTTTCCGGCAAAGAACGCTTTGTTGGGAGGTGCCTCGATAAATACTTCTTCTGGTTCTCCAAAGGAATCCACATTTCGATCCAAGCATTTCCCAATCGATCTCCATGCGTCTAATTCCGATTCGAGAAGAGTATACCAAAACGTCACGCCTCTAAATGCATAGCATCTGATTGAATTTTGTTCTGCGGCTTTGGCTAAATCTTGAATATCTCGAATTCCAACGAGTGTCGGAACTGTGAGAAAGGACAGCAAATTGGCTTTATAACCGTTGGTAATGACGAAGACAAAAATGAGCCACGTACCTAAAAGAAATCTAAAACCCAGTTTCTGTACTTCGAAATGGATGTCGTTTTCGAGAAAACTTCCGATGACCCTGAACAGGACAGTTCCATACGTTTCCTTTCTCTTTGTTAAAACAATCAAGAAAAGCGAAACGAAAAATACGACTGCTACGATTAAAATCCACAGTTTTATTGAAAATGGATACAGCAAAGCCAGTTCGGATGATAGGGTTTCGGTTTATCAGTCATGAAGGACATTTCAGTGTAAAGGAAAGGATGACTGAAATGGACGACATGAGATAATTCATCAAGTATCGGAATGCCGCCTACTGCCAAATCGACTTCTGAACGTTTCACCATTCCAACGAGTCCAGTCCAGTTTCCATCGGGTAAAGGCTTTCCGAATTCACCATCAGGAGTTATTTTGACTCTGTAGGGAGCTTGGAAAATTTCCGACAGAATACGTATGTGAAGAGCGTCGTAAACGTGCATCCGTTTTCCATCTTGCGTTATCGAGTAAACTTCTAATTCAGGCGCTGCAAGAGAGGCGACAGTAATGACACTCGGCGCACAGTTTTCATTCATTTTTATGCTTTAGATATTGGACGTAGCGAGACTAACCGTAAGTCCTGTGGATAATGATTTCGAGAAAAGATGAAATGTATTATTAGACAAAGTGATGCATTGTATTTTTAATCGAATTTTGATGCCTATTTAATTACAATTGTCTGAAAAACACGTAAAAATTGTACAAGAACTTGCTTGGAAAGAAAATCCTCTTTTCTGGAAGGGCTTGTTTACTAGAAATTATTTTGTTCCTAAATTGTATAGGTAAATAAAGTTTAAATATCAAAACACACAATTTTCCTCAAGATATACTCTTTTTGTGTGACTGTTTTTCAGGTTTTTAAAATTTTAAACAATCATTTATATACAGTTAAGGATATCTAATTAGTTATCTATCTCAGGCGTAAGAAAAGAAGCAATAGAAATAAAAAGTGCTGTTTAACTTTTCCACCTGTTTTAAATGTTTATCATTTTATTACTAAAAAGAGTAGTACATGTAACTATTTTGATATGGTATGAAATCTGCAAGGTAAGATTATGCATTGTGAGTTCTATTCACCGAAGAAACTGGTATGCATTTAATAAAAATTGAATTCATCTATACAGGGAACTACCTGAAAACACTGATCAGGAACAGAACTGTTTCGGTAAAATTTGGTTATCTAATCCTATTTTTGATTAAACTTATCCAAAGCCTAAATATTTCATTCTCCTCAATCTTCGTTTAGTGTACTCGTTATCGAAGTTTCTTTCAAAATTGAATAATGTTTAAATAGTTAATTATTTTTAATTAAGAAGATTCTAAATACATTATTAAAAGTACGACGCAGTTTCAATAAGAAAACACTAGGAATCTCTAAAGAAGAAATAATTATGTCACATAATATCTATAGGAAGTAGGATTCATTTTAAAAATCAGCTTTTATGTCTTGAGATCAACAGGTGCAAACCCCGATACACAATAAACAAAGCATTCAATTGCACATCTTTATACTCGAATTATGTACGTCACTCGTACGGATGGGTGTCAATTTTCCAATAAAAGTTATTCAAATTCAACTTTCCGAAAGTTATTCAAATGAATTACAAATGTTCAATACATATAATTTGTCGATTTCTATCGACTCGTGTCATTAATATCTGTCCTGGATTCCACACATTCTCGATATATTGACTCTAGCAATGTGAAATTTGAATGTGTATGACAGGAAATTTTGTCAAGGTCTCCCTCGTTATAGATTATATATCCAAGTTTGTTTACATTTTAATGGTATTCCAAAGTTAAATTTAGAATTCATGGTTCTGTTATAAAATATTTATTCTCAGAAGCATTTATGCAAAAAGAAATTTTTGCACACGCGATACGATTAATCAACATACTGTGAACGAATATCTCTCACCTCAAAAAAATCCATCGAACATGACGATCCCTGGTCCTGTTTTAAAGGAGGTGAGACTGTTGATAGCAGTTAAGTTTTTCGGTCAGCCCTGATAAACCCCGATAAGGCTCTTTAGTTTCGGGCACGACTGATCGTCGTAATTTATACCTTATTCTACTTTCATTAAAATAATATTCCGAAGGTAAACCTATAATTTATGGTTCAACCACGCTGAACATTTTTATCTCAGAAACATAACAACTTAATCATTATGCAACTTAATCATTCATTAACATGTCGTGAATGAAAAACTTCTCCTCTAGTAAAATAGGCATTATGCAACTGTAATTAAACGACTACCAGATGGAGGGATGTGAGAAATTTTTAGGACGTAAAATTGGCAAAATGCAAGCAAAAACGAAATTATTTTTAAATGCGCGTTTATTAAAAGTCACTGTAGTCATAGAAAAGGAGGCTAAAACTGCATATCTATTAAATGGAAATTTAGTTAAATATGCAGTTTTTTCATATCGCTACTGTAAAATTAAATAAATGATTGAGCGTTTAAAAAAAAAAAAAAAAAAAAAAAAAAATGGTTTATTATAAATATGTATTTTTACCATCCTGTTTGGCTGAATGTTAATTAAAACTTTTAGAAGTATTGAGTTCAAAATAAACATACTTTGTTTGTCTGGTATTTTAAACGACTATTTGGATTATTTAGGTAGCACGAAGAAGAAAAAAAAAATCTGTATATTTAATGATTCGCTTTTGTGAGATATTAGAAAAGCAGGGAAATCGTGTTTATTTCATTTAAAATAATAGTCAGTTAATAGATATTGAGCGTTTGCCGAAAAATAGATAATTTCCATATTGAATCGCATTTATTGATTGTAACATTATTTAATTCATGTTAATGATGCTTTTCAAAAAGCAAAGTAAATTCCGTTTTAGAAATAATGCTATGAATAAAAATTAACTGTATGCTGAATAAAGAATATTTTTACGCATAGGAATATATTATGCACGCATGCACCAAATCTCAACACCTCTGACGTTTGGACAATAATTAATACTGAGATAGTAATTTGTAATATGTTTGCTAATTTATATCTTAGTCTGATGGACACTTCAAATAATTAGACTGCAATGATAAATAACTTTTGTATTCAGTCGAACGTTTGTCAAAATCTACACATTTCGTGCGACTGTGACCTGAAACATACGTAGCAACTTTCAGCTCATTTGAACAAAACGTTTAGACATTATCGTGTTCATTCACACATGCACACACTCACACATGCAGTGTTATTATACTTAAAGTTACGATTTCAAAACGCTATAATTTTAAAACTACCCATCACAGCGATTTGATATTTTACGAGAGCAATCGGGAAGCAATGATATTTTGTTTGTCAAAAGAAAAGAAAAAAAGTTCCAAAATGTGCCGTAAATTATCCGTAAAGTATTTGCTTCATGAAGCTCCTTTTTTCTCCTTTTACTATGACTGTTTCCGCTGTAAACACGTATTCTTGTCTTTTTGCTAAAAAAAATTTATGGCGCCCCACGTTGGGCGCCATTATAATAGATATTCCACGATAGAACATTGAAGAATGGTATCTGGAATCCCATTACTTAATACTTTAATTAAAACAAAACACAATTACAATAACTATATACATCGCGCGCAGTAAAACAGAATATAGTTGAATATAGGATACATAAGGCGAATATAACTTCTTACAAGCCACTGCCTGTGGCCCATGGCCACACAGGCATCTTACACGAAAAACGTCTACATCCTTCAGCAAGAACACACGAACTTCTGACTGACTTCTGAAATTAAAATGTTTTCACTTCACTTTATGGATTGGCAAAATATCATTAGATATTTAGCCAAGGATGGCAACAGCGCCGTCTATATTATTTTAAAAGATAGGGAAGATGGCTCAATATCGATAGGCTATTTAATTTATTCGTAAGAGTTTGAATTTAGCGCTACATTCTTCCCCTCTGTTCCCGAGCCTACGTCCCGAGGCGGGAACAGCGCGTGTTTCCGATACCTGCTGCCTTCAGCAGCGTTTATGCGATTCAACAGAAAATTTATTTAACTAACTACCCGACTAGCTAGACATTTGAAACTTTCAGATTAGATCAGAATACGATGAAAATGCATTTTTAAAATACTTTTAGCCAACTGTATAGGGTCCCTGCTGCCTTCGGCAGCGTTACCAGTTCAAATCTTGGAATCGATTTGTAACTAGCTTCCCGACTAGCTAGACATTTAAAACTTCCGGAAAAGCTCAAAATACGGTGACAATGCATTTTTAAAATATTTTTGGCCAATTGTTTTGGGTCACTGCTGCCTTCGGCAGCGTTTACATGGTTCAACAGAAAATTTATTTAACTAACTTCCCGACTAGCTAGACATTTGAAACATTCAGAATAGTTCAGAACACGGTGAATATGCATCTTTTTAATACTTTTAGCCAACTGTTTCAGGTCCCTGCTGCATTCGGCAGCGTTTATATGGTCCAACAAAAAAATTATTTAACTAACTTCCCGACTAGGTAGACATTTGAAACTTTCAGAATAGTTCAGAACATGGTAAAATTCCTTTTTTTAATACTTTTAGCCAATTTTTTCGGATCCCTGCTGCCTTCGTCAGCGTTGCCAGTACAAATCTTTCAATCGGTTTTTAGCTAACTTTCAGAAAAGCTCAGAACACGGTGATAATTCATTTTTTTTAAATATTTTTAGCCAACTGTTTCGGGTCCAATGTCAATGTTTTTTAACATTATGTATATTTCTAAAAGTGTATAAGGAAGTCACGTGGTGCCCACATCAGATTTTTTATTTTTAATATTTAACTCATTATTATTAATAATGCGTAATTGAAATAAATAAAATTTGTATTTTTAGCTTGTAAAAATATTACGTAAATATTTTTATAAAATAATAAAAATTAATTTCTGTTCTTCTGCCGTAGTTTTACATTTATTCATGAATTACTTGACAAAAACTAAGATTACCATATTTTTGTTAAAAATTTTCTAACTTTTTATACATAGAATGTATGTCCTCAGAAAAAATAAGGTAGAATTACTTTCACAATCAACGTATTTTGTTTAATATAGAAATATACAACAAAAAATTCCTCTGTTTTCCGATAGGAATTGAAAAAGTAACCATGTCGAAGGTTAAAACAAAATTCGTTTTTCTTCAAGTTCTTTTTCTCTAAGACGAAAAAAACTACATATTTATATTCTGCATTACTTTCTGCACAAATTTAGCACAATTTCCTTTCATTTATGTTGTATAGTAAAGCGTCAATCGCGAAGAAAAAAGCATTACGTTCTACGGGGATCGCTCCGAATTGGCACTAAGATGGCCGACTTTCGGTCAATGTCCAGTCTCTCTCTATATAGGGTCCCTACTGACATTACCCTGACAGCGCCCTCTGTAGGAACATGTTGGAACTACATTTTTCCTCCCCAAAACAAAATTTCACTGCCTCACGATTGCTCTAGTAAAATAAAGTTGTGGACCAACATGCAAGTTGTTCCAAATAGAGTCAAAATCAAACTCATTTATAAATCTTTTAATTTCGCACTGATAATTTTTTAACATTACGGAATTTGACATTTCTGGGACACATTTCATATTTCTAATTATGGCAAGACAAAAATTCGTCACCTAAAATGTGTAGGCAACAGAAAAAAATATAAGTATTTGGAAAAAGTACAGGCTTTAGATTATAAGTACTGGATTTTCTTCTTTTCTTTCTTTCATTTTTTTTCTTTCATTTTCATTTTTTTTTTTTTTTTTTTTTTTTTTTTTTTAACAAGCAATTACACCAAAAAATTCATCGCCAAATACTGACAAAATATAAAAGTTGCCAAGGGGGTCATATGTAATAAAGTTAACACAAAATGATTTATAAATATTATGAATTTCTTTCCATTCTTAAAAAAAAAAAAAAAAAAAAAATGGTATTAAATATTATGTATTTCAATTTGACATTAAATATGGGAATTTGTATAAAATTTTTCTGCTTTTGTCTTGTGTTATACACTATTAATATTCATATTCATTGAAAAGCCTCACAGGGATATTAATAAGTGAAGCGAACCGGAGGTTGGTAAACGGAGCGAGCAGGGGGCAGAGCCCCCTCGTTATTTTAAAAGGAAGCAAAGAAAATTATTTATCATTACGGTCTATCGATTCGACTTAATTGAAGTGCACTAGCCTCTAAATTCTACATTAGATTGAGATATAAATTGTTAGGTATGTTATCATCGCACGAAACGTACAGATTTACACAATTAAAGGAATCAGCTTTTCTTTTCTTTCTTTTTTTTTTTTTTTTTTTCTCCATTAACCTAGAATTTTTAAACTTTACAGTTTATGGGCACAAACTACTTAAAGCTCGTTTTTATAATGTAGTAATATCTTTTTTTTTTTTTTTTTTTTTTTTAGTACGGAGGACTATTTATTAGTCTCAATCTATGGATAAAACGTTGTCGCCAGTTTTACGATGGTTGATCATTTATCGAAATCGAAATTTATCGAAAATATAATTGAATAATTTGAAAGCGATGTTACAATTTGAAAAAAAAAATAATAATAATAATAGTCCTCCGTACTAAACTAAATTCTACTTTTGCTAGAATTTTATCAATTTTTTTTTTTTTTTTTTTTTTTAAAGAAAAAGAAAAGAAAATTAATAATAATCAGTATCGAAAAAGTTGAAGAATTTCTTTTTTAGACAAAAATACATAATTTATTTTAATTTTTAATTGTTGCCTAAAACTTTTATGAGTTGATTTTAAATTTTTTATTATTAGTATCTTGAATGACCGAGTTCACTCGGTCTCATTGTAAGAATTATAATTAGTGTAGATACACTGATTTGTTTTCATGTAATTATATATATATATATATATTTATATTATACTAAAAACAAACTAGTATGTTGTGGCCACCACAAGACTTTCTTCTATATTTTCCTATACATATTCAATCAGTAACAATATTTAAAAAAAAAAAAAAAAACGATTTTTTTTTCTTTTTTGTTAAAAGTAAAAAAAATCGATAACTTTGTTTTAAATTATCACAGATTTATGGTTCAACCATTCGTTTTAAAGGTATTGACGAGATCTTTCGAATGATACCCATCTTCAAAATTCAACCCCCCTGGGGGGGGGGTACTTCCCTCCCAGGGGGGGAACCGATGCCCCCCCATGCACAAATTTTTTTCCTAGTTAACTACTACTATTATCAATAATTCATATTAATTTTACAATCACAAGTTTAAAATAACTCTCATTATGCCCATTTATACGGAATTTTGTCCTATAAAATGCGATCACAGCGCCACCTGTTGAGCTATTGATCCCCAAATCTAATGGGCACCAGTTCATGTCAGGGTGCAACTAAATACCAAGTTTGGTTAAATTTCATTCATTGGTTCGTGAGATACAGCGTCCACAAAAAAATGATACAGACAGACAGACAGACAGACAGACAGACACACAGACAGACATTTTTTAAAAACTATCAATTCGTGTTCAGGACATCCCAAAACGTGTAGATCCGTCAAAAAACGGAGGTCGAAAATTTTCGCGAATCCAATACTTTCTCTATATTACATATAGAAGAAAGTAAAAAGATAAAAATTAGATATTACGAGTTTACTCTTACTAGCTCTTTTGCAGGGGTGCACAAAAGAATTCGGATACAGGACGATAAAAACAACGTATAACTTGGAGAGAAATGGGTTTTTTCCCTTTTGTTTATTTAATTTTTTTTTTAAACATCTAGACTAAGAGCTAGCGACCGCCAGACATACGGAAGAGTATGAAAGCTGATATTTTTCATGAGTATTTACACTGTACACTCCTTCTCATATTTATAAGGACGATGTGTTTTGAAATAACTAATGTAAAAATAATTGTGAACAAGATTATACTAAGTGCACTTAATATATCTAGTATTCTAAAAACCAAAACTGCTATACATTTTTTAATATGAAACAAAATTAATAAAAAATAATGCAAAATATTTTTTTCTCCACGTTTTTAGATGTTCATAATTATAGGGACAATCAAGATTTTGTCGTTTTGTTTAAGTTACTAGCAGATAAATTACAGTTGACATGCGAATTTGTTAACTACTGGGCTAGATTCATTCATATATAAGCCATCAACTTTTTTTGGAGGGACATTACTGATAATTCCTCGAAAAAAAAAAGAACGTTAATGTAGTGAAGTATGATAAATGTGCTTTTTAAGTGGAAGGATAATTTCAATCCGCCGAATTTCTAATGAAATTCGAAGATCTAAAATTGCTGAAGGAAATGTGATCAAACGTTGAATTAGAGGTCTGCACGGGCCGGGCTTTCGGGCCGAGTTCGGGCTCAATATTTTTTGTGTGTACTCGGGCCGGGCTGGGTCTGGAGGAAATTTTAAGCCCGAGCTCGGCCCGAATCTTTTTCTAAATTCCTCGTTAATCAACGAAAAAGGAATATGTAAAATACTCTTTCAGTCATTTATTTTACATAATTTTACAGTCTGGTATGTCACATAAAATTTTATTTTGTTAAAAGGTGTCTGTAACTACAATTTAATTGTCTATTAGCTTGACTGTTCGCGATCTGATTTTCCGCAAATATTTTAAACATGTCTCGAAATTAATATATTTTATTTAAAGTAATATTAGATGGTTTCTAATTCAAAATAATATACATGTTACTACCAGTTTGCGTACATGTAACAAACAAAAGAAATTAGATACGTTAGTGTATATAAGGCTTTGTTTTCTATGGTCTATAGTATTTAGGTGGTATGAAGGCTATAAAAATCCTTCCGCTGTAACTTTTCCTCTAAGGCTTCTTTTTCTTTTCTCCGGGGCACTGGATAAAAGTAGCATCAATTTTAGCATGAGCAAAAGCATCTTTTCTATTGAATATGGTTCGATTAGCATTAAAGTTTTGTTTACCGGATCACATGAAAGGTTTGGATACATTACGGTATATAACAGGAAGTGGTTGAAAGTGTATTTTTAGTACTATTAACCCTTTTAAATATCTTCCTATATTATTTGAGGAATGTTAATATTATCGATTTGACTTTCTGCCTGTCTTTGTGCCTTCTATACGTCTGTAATAATGAAATGCCGTTTATATATAAATATCTTGTAAACATTCAGCAGTTTTGTTAAAGAACATTCTATTGCTTAGCTATATAAAACCTCTGTAAAACACATATGAAAAATCTTTTTCGTAGAAAGGCATGCTTTTATTTTTTATTTATTTTTTTTTTTTACATATTTTTGAATCGGGCCGGGCCGGGCCGGGCCTGATTTTAGCGCTTTTTGTCCGGGCCGGGCCGTACACTAATAAAAAAAAACGGGCCGGGCCGGGTAAGCAAACCTTTCCAACGGGCTGGGCCGAGCCCGAGCCTGAAAATTTCGGCCCGTGCAGACCTCTAATACAACATTTTACCATTTAATATTGTCTTTATTCAATTTTAACACAGACGTTCTTTCCCCCATTAAATCCTTATTGATTATTACAATTTTTTGTTCATTTTAACATATTATTATTTATTTTAAACATGCATAAATGTGGACCCCAACCTTTCGTTAAAAATTAGGAGCAAATTCAGCAGCAGTCATTATGAGTAGAACAGTAAGAGGAATTATGAGTCTTCGATCTCTGTAAAACAACTCTGATTTTGCATCAGATCTCTCTCCTATCGAACCAGCAGTTCAACGTTTGATCACGTTTCCTTCAGCAATTTTAGATCTTCGAATTTTATTAGAAATTCGGCGGATTGAAATTATCCCTATTACATGACGATTACATAAAAACTGCTCTTCTCACTGACACAAAGTGAACTATAGTTCGTTTTCTAGGCCCAGTGAAAACGATTAACATGCTTCCTATAAGTTGTAGCTCCGTACAGATGATATGTAAAAGCATTCCATTTTACACTCCATATTCCCCAAGGTTCCCTTATATGTGTGTATGTATACGAGTGAACACGATAACGTCTAAACGTTTTAATCAACTGAGCTCAAATTTGATAGGTATATTTTAGGTCACAGTCGCACGAACTGCAAACATTTTGGTGAGTTTTTTTTTTACGCTTATAGTTTTGACTTTCTTCTATATTCAATAGAAGAAAGTATTGGATTCGTAAAAATTTTTGACTTCAGGTTTTTGATGGATTTACACGTTCTGAGAGCTGTAGAACACGATTTGACCATTTTTAGAAAATGTCTGTCTGTCTGTGTGTGTGTGTAGTAAAAAAAATTTGTGGCAACTGTATCTCAGAAACTACTGCACATAATTTCATACAAATTGGTATGGAGTTACACCTTGACATAAATTAGTGCTTATCAACTTTTGGTAAAAATTGTCTTACAGGTTTCGTTGCCATCCCGCTTTAAATTTTTAACATGGTTGAAAAGAAAAAAAATTGTGTAAATGTGCATAAAGACAATTATTTTTTAACAATGATTATGAAATTTACAAGAATTATTTATAATAGAGATAGTCAACTGGGAAAATTTATTTGTATATGTAAGAGCATCGCCTCCCTCCTGGGGGGAAAGCCCCCCTCGAGGGAAATAAATTTTCATGATGGGTATCTTTCAAAGGAGCTCGCCTTTAATATGAATGGCTGAACCATCTATCTGCGATAATTTAAAATAAAGTATTTGATTTTTTTTTTTCATTTTTAACATATTATTTATTCATTTTTTATTTATTCATTTTTTTGTTTGTAATATCGAGAATAAAATGAACCTTTTTTGGATATTTAGTGTTATACTATTTCTCTAATGTGGAAATTGTACTGCATTATCATGGAAGATAATTTTATGAAGATAATTTTTACTGAGTGAATTTGCATAGGAAAATATAGAAGAAATATGTGGTGGTCGCAACATTCTAGTTTTTACAAGGAGACAAAGAAAAATTCTTTAACATTACAACCTATGGATTCAAGTTATTTCAAGTGCGATAACATTTAAATGCTTTATCCATTTGAGCTAAAAAATGTTGGGAATGCCATGGATTACTCTCGACCGAACTGTATAGAGTTTTAAAAATCTGATTTATAGTTCTTCATCAAGGGCACAACACACACACATGCAAACAAAAAAATTTTTATTACTGTGGCCTTCAAATTATTTAAAGTGCGATAACGTTTAAACTCCTTATCCGATTGAGCTAAAAATTGGTGGATAGGTTATTGGCCACCGTTGCACAATCTGTATAGATCTTTTACAGGGACACAAGGAAAAATTTATGATTTAATAGATTCAAAATGTTTGAAGTGCGATCGCGCCTAAATTCTGTTACATTCTCTTGATATACATTGATAGGCATATTGTAGGTTATTATCCCTAGAACTGTACAGATTTACATGAGTGTAACACATAGAGTTTTTTTTTTTTTTTTACCGGTACAGAAAGTAAAATTTTTATACTTTGCTGTCTATGGGCACAAATTTTTTAATGTTTGCTTTAATGATGTTAAAATTTTAAAACTTTATATATGTACTAGCAGGCTTTGCCCGCTTCGCTGGACATTGAACTTAAATAAGTTGTTAAAATCCCATATCTTTATTAATAACCTAAGTTCTCGCTGTGATTGGTAGAGGTTTTCTCGCTCGCAACATGAGGAGTCTAGGTCTCCACTGTCTTCGGCACAACTTACCCACATCTTACTTTCCCTTCCTCCGCGGGTGAGTTCGAAATTTTGCAAAATCACATTAATGTACATAATGCGCACACTTTATCAATATCCAGTCTGGGTCCCCACTGCCTTCGGTAAACTTACCCACTTCTTACTTCCCCACCCTCAGCGGGTGAGTTCGAAGTTTTGCAAAATCCCACTAATGTAGATAATGCGTACACTTAATCAATATCCAGTCTGGGTCCCGACTGCCTTCGGCACAACTTACCCACTTCTTACTTCCCCTTCCCCAGTGGGTGAGTTCGAAGTTTTGCAAAATCCCACTAATGTACATAACGCGTACACTTAATCAATATCCGCACACCAAAATTCGCCATTCTAAGATAATTCAAAGCGAATTCAAACGGAAAAACATGTTTTTACACATGTTTATTGGGAACGACTTCAGTATAACCCCACAACGATATTTGGCGATTTTTTTTGTTGGCGATTATGGCTAAATCATAAATCAAAAAATCATAAATCATATATGATAAAATCTTAATCCAAATCATAAATCATAAAATCATAAATCCAAAATAAACAACATATTAGGCTGCCATATTATATCTCAAACAGTCCAGAACGGCATCGTTATCCTTCAAAACGGCGCCAAATTAAAATCGCCAAATTCAGCTGTGCGGTTATACTGAAGTTATACCGTTTATTGCCCTCCGACTCCGAGAAGGAAGGGGGGGGGGATTCCTTTGGTGACTTTAAATATTTTAAGGCATTTTGCGATGAACTCAGTTGGCTATCTCAATTGTGTAATTAAAGATCTTGGCGAGAAACGTCCGAGCAACTTCGGTTCCGAATTTCAAATTTTGCCAAAGGGATCCACTACTAAATCTGTTCCATACACAAAATAAATAAATAAATAAAATAAAATAAAATAAAATAAAACTCTTTTCTGGTATTTACAAAATAAAAATAAAAAATCTTAATAAAATCCAAATTATAATCATTTACAATTAAGGGGAGAACATACAAAAAAACCTCATAAGGTACATAATAACAACAAAAAATTTTGTTTTACTGCAGGAAAGAAAAGTGCTGCTTAATTAAATAAAAATATTAAACTAATGCCAAATATCTCTATGAAAATATTTATCCACATACAAATTCCTGATTAAAAAAAAAAACTTTTGTAGGTATTTTTCTCTCTAATTTTTATTATTATTATTAACGTGAAATTGAAAATATTTCCTTTTATTTCTGGAAAATAAAAATATATATAAATATAAAACCTTTTATCGAATCTGGGTTGAAAACGGAAAAAGGGTAAAATAAATTAGAAATATCAGACCTATATTTATACATTTGATACCAAATGAAAGGGGCGATTTTTCTGAATCGAGGGGTGCAAACAGTTTTTCGATGCGACAATTCGATTTTTTAAAAATAACTAAAGTATAAAATTTAAGTGGCAACGGAAAAACGTAAAAAGGGAAAAATAAATTAGAAGTATCAGACTTATCGTTACAAATTCAGTACCAAATGAAAGGGATAATTTTTCTGAATCCTGGGGTGTAAACAGTTTTTCGATACGACAATTAGATTTTTTAAAATTAACTAAAGTATGGAACTTAAATGGCAACACTTCATTTCAATCTTTTCATAATTTGTAGTCCGAATCACGCGAATACAAAAGTCTTTATCTTAAAAATTTATTTTACCATGTTTTTATTAACTTCGATTCTTGTGTGTTTGTCAGGGACAAATCTTGCAATCGATTTTTAACTAACTTCCCGACTAGCTAGATATTTGAAATTTTCAGGACAGCTCACAACACGGTGACAATACATTTTTCTAATAATTTTAGTCAACTATTTCAAGTCCCGCTGCCTTCGGCAGCGCTTATATGATTCGACAGAACATTTATTTAACTAACTTCCCGACTAGCTAGACATTTGAAACTTCCAGAATAGTTCAGAACAGGGTGAAAATGCATTTTCTTAAAACCTTTTGCCAACTGTTTCGGGTTCCCGCTGCCTTCTGCAGCGTTATCAGTACAAAGCTTGCAATCGATTTTTCACTAACTTTCCGACTAGCTAGACATTTGAAATTTTCAGGACAGCTCACAACACGGTGGCAATACATTTTTCTAATAATTTTAGTCAACTATTTCAAGTCCCGCTGCCTTCGGCAGCGCTTATATGATTCGACAGAAAATTTATTTAACTAACATCCCGACTAGCTAGACATTTAAAATTTTCAGAATAGTTCAGAACACGGTGAAAATGCATTTTTTAAATACCTATAGCCAACTGTTTCGAGTTCCTGCTGCCTTCGGCAGCGTTATCAGTATAAAGTTTGCAATCGATCTTTCACTAACATTCCGACTAGCTAGACATTTGAAACTTCTAGGACAGCTCACAACACGATGACAATACATTTTTCTAATAATTTTAGTCAACTATTTCAGGTCCCGCTGCCTTCAGCAGCGCTTATATAATTCGGCAGAACATTTATTTAACTAACTTCCCGACTAGCTAGACATTTAAAATTTTCAGAATAGTTCAGAACACGGTGAAAATGCTTTTTTTTTTAATACCTTTAGCCAACTGTTTCGGGTTCCTGCTGCCTTCGGCAGCGTTACCAGTACAAAGCTTGCAATCGATTTTTCACTAACTTCCCGACTAGCTAGATATTTGAAACTTTCAGGATAGCTCAGAACACGTTGGCAATATATTTTTTTTAATACTTTTAGTCAACTGTTTCAGGTCGCTACTGCCTTCGGCAGCGTTCATATGATTCAACAGAAAATTCATTTAACTAACTTCCCGAGTAGCTAGACATTTGAAACTTTCGGAACAGTTCAGAATACGGTGAAAATGCTTTTTAAAAATATTTTTATCCAATTGCTTCGGGACCCTGCTGCTTTCGGCAGCGTTTCCAGTACAAAACTTGCAATCAACTTTTAACTAACTTCCCGGCTAGATAGCCATTTGAAACTTTTATAATAGCTCAAAAGACGATAGCAAGGAATTTTTTTAATACTTTTATCCAATTGCTGGGGTTCCGGCTGCCTTCAGTAGCGTTTATATGATTCAACAGAAAATTAAAAAACATGGTTTATAAAATTTTTTTTATCTTATAATTATTTATATTTTATTTTTCCATTCAGAGCGTTTTAGTGAAAAAATATTTATGGCGCATGCGCAGGCGTTTTTTACCCATAATTTAAACACTATTCATATTTTTGAAAATTTCTATAGATATAATTTTAAGTTAGGTGAGGACCTAAGTTTCTGCCAAGCGCCGTTAAATTCCGTCCAGCCGTTCTCGAGTGATGCCCGGACAAACGTGTTTTAGTTTTTTACCCCCCCCCAGGGGGGAATGGGGGGGGAATTTCTGAAAAGTTGATAGATATAATTTTAAGTTGGGTGAAGACCTAAATTCCTGCCAAGCGCCGTTGAATTCCGCCCAACCGTTCTCAAGTGATGCTCGGACAAAAAAAGCGACATACGGACACGATGACACACACACACACACACACACACACACACAGGCAAAATTTTCTGAAGTCATTTTCGGCTTTCATGGGGTGTGAAACGTGAAGATATTGCAAAATTTTTTGATTCCGACAAATTTACAGACAAAAGTCTGATTTTATTAATATAGATGCAGATAAATATTTGATATTGCGAGCTTATTGTTTATAGTTCTTTCAAAGGGACGCACAAAAGAATTTTGTTACATTACGATCCATTAAACTACATGAAACTTGGGGGGAGACACGCAAAAACCCTATTTCCCTTTTGTATTTTTACTGACTCCGCTTATTTAAATTAATTTAGGGTAAGTGCTCCAGTGATTGGCATGCTCCAGTCATTGACATCTATCCCGAAATAATTAATAAATAAGAAAAATAATAAAATCATATATTTTACATATAAGAATTTTAACATTTTATGTCAAACACTGGAGCATAGGGTGCTAATAACTGGTAAAATGAATAACTAGCAGTGTGAAACACTGGAACATAGGAATCCAATTACTGATAAACGGAAAAAACTGGCAGTGTCAATTACTGGAACACTGAGTGGATGTCAAATAAAAATTCATAAAAAAATACAATTGTTATCAAATGTAAATATTTTAACTTATATGTGGTTCTGAATGTCTTTCATACCCTGTGTACTAACTTAAGATTATTTTCTGATGACCAGAACATTAAAAACGTCAGAGATTGCTCTAAAAGTGTCAATCACTGGTGCACTTACCATAAATAACCGTTAATTACTATTTGTTCGGAACGTCAAATAAAGGCACTCCTTTTCTTTTCTTTTTCTTTCTTTCGTTTTTTTTAACACTTTCCAACAAGGCTGAAAAGTGTTTATGACTTCGGTTTGTCTGTCTGTCTGTCTGTCTGTCTGTACGCGCTCTAACTCCCGTAAATATTGATGGAATTTCTTGAAACTGATATATGTTACTCAAGTTCACTAGCGGACGGACCCTATTGAAAATGGAGTTTATACATCTACTGGTTTGTGTACAGGGACACCCGAAAATATTTCAAAGTATTGTGTTCTATGAGAGGTATTTCTATAAACCATAATTTCATACCTTTTCAGTAGACATACATTAATGAAATTGAAATATGTTATTTAAGTTCACTATCGGACGTTCGCTATTGAAAATGGAGTCTATACCTCTACTGGTTTGTGTACAGGGACACCCGAAAGTATTCCAAAGCATTGTGTTCTATGAGAGGTATTTCTATAAACCATATTTTCATATCTATATTGTAGATATATCTTAATGAAATTGAAATATGTTATTCAAGTTCACTGTCGGACGTTCCCTATAGAAAATGGAGTTTATACCTCTACTGGTTTGTGTACAGGGACACCCGAAAGTATTTCAAAGCATTGTGTTCTATGAGAGGTATTTCTATAAATCATATTTTCATACCTTTACTCTAGACATATCTTAATGAAATTGAAATATGTTATTCAAGTTCACTATCGGACGTTCCCTATTGAAAATGGAGTCTATACCTCTACTGGTTTGTGTACAGGGACACCCGAAAGTATTCCAAAGCATTGTGTTCTATGAGAGGTATTTCTATAAACCATATTTTCATACCTTTACTGTAGACATATCTTAATGAAATTAAAATATGTTATTCAAGTTCACTATTGGATGTTTCCTCTGTCAAATGGAGGAAATACCACCATCGGTTCATGTACAGAGACACTCAAAAGAATTCCAAAGCATTGCGTTCTAGGAGAGATATTTCTATAAATCAAACTTTAATAACTTTACTATCCACGAAGTTTTAAGAAATTGAAATATGTTATTTACACGCACAAAAGAATTCTTTGCATAGAATGTAGCATGATTAGCATTAGATTTACAGGGTGGCACAAAAATATCCAGTTATATTAAGAGGTATTAATAAAAAATTGCTAGAATTGTACTTTCGTTTACGTTAAGCGTCTTTAACACTTTCTAGCATTTTTTAAGTGTGAATTTTCAGTTTTGTGTATCTGCCTGTCCGTCCGTCCGTCCGTCTGCCTGTCTGTCTGTCCGATCTCTAACTCCCGTAAATATTTATAGGATTTCTTAAAACTGATATATGTTATTCAAGTTCACTATCGGATGTTCCCTATTGAAAATGGAATTTATACCTCTACTGGTTTGTGTACAGGAACACCCGAAAGTATTTCAAAGCATTGTGTTCTATGAGAGCTATTTCTATAAACCATATTTTCATACCTTTACTGTAGACATATCTTAATGAAATTGAAATATATTATTCCAATTCCCTACTGGATGTTTCCTGTATAAAATGGAGGAAATATCACCACCGATTTATATACAGGGACATTCAAAAGTATTCCAAAGCATTGCGTTCTATGAGAGATATTTTTATAAATCAAATTTTAATTACTTTCCACGAAGCTTTAGGAAATTGAATTATGTTATTTATCTGCACAAAAAAATGCTTTGCATAGAATATAGCATAATTAGCATTAGATTTACAGGGTGACAGAATAATATCCATTTATATTAAGAGCTATTAATAAAAAATTGCTAAAATATTACTTTCGTTTACATTGAATGTTTTTAACACTTTCTAACATTTTTAAGTGTGAATATGATTTCAGTTTGTGTATCTGTCCATCTGTCTGTCTGTCTGTAAGCCCGCGCTCCAACTCCATTAATTATCTATGGAATTTCTCGAAACTGATATATTTTATTGAAGTTCACTATCGGATGTTCCATATTGAAAATGGAGTGAATATCTCTTCTGGTTTGTGTACAGGGACACCCAAAAGCATTCAAAAGCATTGTGTTCTATGAGTGTTAAACATTATCCTTATAGAATTTTCTCCATTTAGAATGACATTAATAGGTCCTGTACAACTAGTTTGTTTACAGGGACAAAAAAAAAAAAAAAAAAAAAAAAAAAAATATGCCAATGCATTACGTTTTAGGACAGAATTTTTTGAAAATTATACTTAAAAGTCTTTCTACTGTAAAAATCATAAAAATATTGAAATTTATTGTTAATACTCTAAAATAATCTTTTGTATAGAATATGATATGATTAACTTTCTGATTTACAGGGCTACACTAAAATATTCAGAGAGATCAAAAGCTGTAATTATAATCTAATGGCTGCATTTTTTTTTTGCGTTAAGCCTTTTTAACCCTTTCCAAAATGCCTAAGAGCAATTTTAAAATCAATTAGTCTATCTGTATATTTTTCAGTCTTTCTGTCTGTTGTGTGATAACGTAGGCAAAGAATAATAAAAGTTATTCGATACAACAATTACGTACAGTTGGAAAGTGTTACTAATCAATGCGTACTGCATGATTTTTCTTTCTTGTTTTAAACCCTTACTATTAAAAAAGAAAAGGAAAAAAAACAAAACAAAAAAAAAACATAGGCTATACGGACGAAATAGAGTTCATTTTTCGATTCATCGAAAATATAAAATTTATCAAAGAAAAATTTCATGGAGAATTTTTTTTTTTTTTTTTTTTTCAGACTTTTGTAATTTTAACTTCAACCTAATACAAATTTTGATGGACAGGCCGAATTTGTTTTTGCAGAATAATTATTTTGCCAGCAATAATTAGTCATGTGAATACATATTTTTTCAAGTAATTCCAAGTGTTTTACTTTATTTAACGTTTCATTCTGACAATGACGTAAAAATATCCATTTTATCTCTTCCCACTTCACTCACATTCAAACATTTATCGAGGAGGAATCCGAGTTGTAATCACATCTCATGAATTATTCAAGATATATTTTAGATTACGTAATTGTTACCGCAAGTTTTATGTTCCGTTACAAGACAGCTGAGCCGAATTCCTAAAATTGTGAAATTTTGTCAAGGATACATGCATGGATCATTTTTTCATACTGATTGTTTATTTTTACCTTTATGCGTACGTTTACATAGAAGAATCATTTCCTAGAAGAAAATAATTATTTCTTTCTTTATAAGAATAATTTCATTTATTTAGAATTTTACTTTTCCACCCACGATAAGATGATTAAAAAGACAAATAGAAACTATACATACCATATCAGACTAAGAAAATATTACATGTTCATATTTGTTTCCAACTTTATTATTATTATTATTAATTCTAAAGGTAAATGTAATTTACTCATGATAATTTTCCACATTCAGTTCTTGAAAAATTTAAAGATTTGACGAGTTCTTGAACATTCTAAAACATTGTAGGAACTGTGACTCAAAAACTTATTCACATAATTCGACGAAATAATATATCTTGACATAAATAGATGACATAAACTATGACACAGATTTTGTTTTGGACCCCCTTTGCGAAATTTGAAATTTAGCACCGAAGTAGCTCAGACGTTTCTCACCAAGGTCTTTACTTACGCATTTCAGTTCATCGCAAAGTCCATAAGGGGGGGGGGGGAGAGGTACCATACGAAAGTTGTGTCGAAAATAGTCGCTAATCGAAATATATTTAAACGTTTCGATTATTCATTTTTTTTTTTTTTTTTTTTTAAACAAATTATTTAAATATAGTGATGAGTGGAACAGGCAAAATCTACTAGTAATAATAATAAAAAATATAAAAGAACGAAAAATCATGCGGTACGCGCTGATTATTAACACTTTCCAGTTGTACGTACTTATTGTACCGTATAACTTTCAATGTAATTTGCCTACCTTATCACACAACGGAACAGATAGAAGAACTGAAAGGCTTACAGATAGACTAATTGAAATCACAAGCATTCTTAAATATTGTTGGAAAGTTTAAAAAAGGCTTAACGCAAAAGAAAATGCAACCCTTAATGTATCTGAATATTTTAGTGTAGCCCTGTAAATCTGAAGGTTAACCATACCATATTGTATACAAAAACATTATATTAGCCTATAATTAAAGTTTTAACTTACAAGCCAAATTATTATTATAACCAAATAAATATTGTGCAATAGTGAAACCAGAATCATTCAAAGAAAAGTTTCAAAATAAAATTCATGGTTGAAGACACAGTTTTCACACTTCCGCAGGCAGTACAGTTTTAGAAAAGGACCCCCCATGACGCCTTTTAAAGGTTTATCGCCAAGAATGCAATGACATTTTATTTATTTTGGCGTAATTTTTTTTTCTTTCTTTTTTTTAAATCCTATTTTGATTATACTTTTTATGATTGCGTTTTTTTCAGTCAACTTATGATAATAATTCACATTCTGTTCATATCTTTAAAATATTGCTAGGTTTAAAATGACGCTTACAAAGATTCTAACTTTTAAAAATACATTTTCCATAAAGTAATGTCATCATACAAATGTCGTTATGTTTTCTTATTAAATCATAGAGCTGAATCCGCGTGCTTAAATATTGTTCATTTTTAAATATTATTTTTTATCCTCGCGTATTTTATTAATTTCACCACTATCGTATCGTTTCGACAAAAATTAATTGGAAGTGGTCCACGTTAGAGAAATATTATAGAGATGATTTATAAAAATGTCTGTTCTAAAAAGCAATGCATTGGCAATTTTTGAGTGTCCCTGCACACAAACCAGTTGTACAGGATGTATTAATTCATTTTAAATAGCGAACATTCTATAGTGAACTTGGATAATATATATATATATATATATATATATTTTTTTTTTTTAAATTCTAAAAATATTTACGGACATTGGGAGCTGGCAGATGGACAGATAAACATATGGACATTATGACAGACCCGAATCGAGCTTTTGAGTAATTTCAATGTACTTTCTTTTTATATTTTGTTTATAAAGCGATGATTCTGATTTTAATTTCCTTAAAAATAGTGACCAGCGAAGCTTGTGAAGCCTGCTAATATTAAAATATAATACAATGAAAATAAATGAATAAAAAGCTCTGACAGATTACTAATTTTAACTAAATTATTTCACCGCATTATGTGATGAAGAAATGCCTTCTCTAACGCCCAGATCTGATGAAATTGGTTGACAGTGAAAGCTTTGGAAATCAACCCCTTAAGGGCCCTCTTCACTCACGCCGCCGGAAGCCGAAGCTAATGTTATTCTACGGGATTTTTTTTCTTTACAAATATTAACTAATACATATTTTTAAATTCTGTTTTCACATTCTGAAAATTCCCAGCTTTTAAATGGATGGACCTTTAAAAAAAAAATATATATATTTTTTTAATTTTTTATATTTTATTTTAAAGCTGCAAAATACGAATTTTGAATATGTGGAATTTTTTCATTTTGCAATTTCAAAATAAAATATTAAAAATTAAAAAAATACATTTTTAAAAAAGGTCCGTCCATTTAACAGTTGGGAATTTTCTGAATGTGAAAACAGAATTTAAAAATATGTATTAGTTAATAAATTATTTGTAAAGAAAATTTCTCCATAGAATAACACTGGCTCGGGCTTCCGGCAACGGTAAGTGAAGAGGGCCGTTAATGAAATGTCTCACAGTCAACGTTTGGTAGTTAACCACGGCGAACCTGAGTACGTCATTCACTCTTTTTTTTTTTTTTTTAAATACTGTAGGACGTTTGTTCTAGAGCATACTCTCACTAATGTATATGATGCTTAAGAGATTAATTTTCTAGGAGAGAGTTCTTCTGTTATGAACGATGAATTGTGAATCAGGTCGGATTCTAACAGCATTAGTTTATATCTTATATATACAACGGGATGACTGTAGGCCGATAAGAAGGAGCGCTGATAAGACGTTTGACCAGAATAAAAAAAGAGAAAGAAACCTATCTATCTAACTAGATATCTGCTGCACTATCTATCTGTTCATTTGAATAATCTATCTATACCCTTATTAGACAAAAAGTCTTTAGCATAAAAATATAAACATCTTCTACCCCTCAAAGTAAGTAATTCTTTTTTTTTTTTTTTTTTTAAACATCAGGTATATGAACCGTCAAGATCAAGAAATGGTATAAGGTCACATTAAAATATTCTATGGCTATTCCAGAACTTTCTTTTATATCATTTTTTGTAACAGCGCCACCTGCTGGTTAGAGTGTTTTTCTCTGAAACATCCGTAAATACGGACTAGGACAACTTAGAATGAATCTCAACGAACGAACCTCCGTAAATACGGACTTACATTGTTGCCAGACTTGGGGATTTCTCCCCATTTTACGGAGTTTTGAAGCTTTAGGGGAAAAATTTGGGGACAGAAATTTAATGGGGAACAGTTTGGGGAAAAGAAAAATGTTGGGGAAATACATGGGGATTTTCTTTAAAATTAGTAAAAGATTATGACATTTTCAGTGATGGAACACGGGCTCAGAACTCAAACCACTATCAATGTAAGAAAATTTTTTACATCTTAAATCAACGATATAATTTGTAGAGAAATTTCTTAAATAAATACCGGTATGAGTTCTGCGCCCATGTTCCCTCCCTGCATTTTCCTAAAATACAATAAAAACGAAAAAATGGCAATTCTGGATGCTATTTGTATTTCAGAAATAGAAAAAACAACTTATTCCTCTTTCTGATTATAAAATTTGTTCCTTTTTTTTTTTTTTTTTTTTCCCGTTTTCTCCCACTTGTAATCTCTTATTTCAGGAATTATTTGGTTTATATGTGCTGTAGCGAGTATAGTGAATACTAAATACTTATTGATTGTTTCTTCGCTTGAATAATCAACTCAGAAAGTTAGACAAATAGACAAAAGTTGCACTAATTTAAAATTTTCCAAAAACTAGTGTATTGAAATTTATTTTTGTAAATGGGGATTTTTTCTATAAAGAGCTTCAATTGGGGAAATATGTGAGCTTAAATGTATTAAATATTTTTTAACTTTTTCCAAAGAATTTACATTTTTAGTATAAATTGAGTTGGGGATTTGTTTGGAAAAAAGCCTTGATTTGGGGAAATTCACCTTCGACCATCTTGCAAAATTTACGGACTAGTATAACTTAGAATGATGAACCCAAACGAAGTGCATTTCCATTCAGGTTTAGGAATCTAGCCTAGTCGATTGGCTTTAACCCACACAACCACAATCTAGCGTTTAACTTGCACAAAAATTCAATCAATATAGCTTCTCATATTAAAGGTTTTACATATGCAGTTTGGTTTTAAAGTTTTAACCCATAGATTATCAAATATAGACTTGCGAAAAATTGTACAAAATGAATAAAGTCACCGTCACCTATGGAATGATGCACACCCATAAATATTTTAGAATTTGAGATACTGCCTTTCTGTAAACCGGAAATATTACAGCCTAGCAATACCGTCAGTTATCCGATGTGCCCTAAAACTGAAACAACATAGTTTACTATAATATGCACCTGATATAGTAAGTTTGGTGGATTTATATATCGTTGGAGATGTGACATTTTCTTCCTGTAAACGAGGTTAAATTGGAATACAGCAGTGTCACCTATCAGTTTAATATGCACCTAAACTGAATTAATATAAGTTTTACTTTCTACTATATGTATATATAGATAAAGTATTGGATTCGTTAAAATTTTTGAACTCCAGTTTCCGATGGATTTGCACGTTTTAGGATGTCCTGAACACGATTCGACAGTTTTTAGAAAATGTCTGTCTGTGTGTGTATGTATCACAAATTTTGTGGACGCTGTATCCCACGAACCAATGGACGAAATTTAACCAAACTTGGTATTTAGTTGGATCCTGACAGAAACTGGTGCTGATTATATTTGGAGATCATTCGCTCAACAGGTGGCGCTGTGATCCTATTTTTTTTCTAAATTTTTAACATGACAGTATACGACAAAAATTCGTACAAATGTACAAAATGAGAGTTATTTTTAATGTGGGATTTTAAAATTAATATGAATTATTGATAAGAGTAGTAGTAAACTAGGAGAAAAGTTTGTGCATGTGGAAGCATCGCTTCCCCACCGTATAAATATATACGGTTGTGTTCCGTATAAATATATACAATTTTGAAAAGGTTACTACATAATTACTATTCAAACGGTCCTTACTAATCGCCAAAAATTCGCCATGAGAACCCGGAACTTTTAAGCAAAAATTAACGTACCATGTTATAAGACAAAGAATGCATTCAAGGCGACAAACTGACCTTTATTTTGAAAGATGAAAAGAAACCGAACTAGGAAAAGTCATAACAAGCTATTGCAGATCTGTATTAACGTTAAAGAACGAATAATATATGATCAAAGGTTTCGATAGAGTTGCAATTAGCAAAAGATACATATGTGGGAAGAGGGAGAATGTAAAAATAAAAGAACATACTGTATGTGAATTTAAGTTGCAATTTAGAGGTCATAAACATGTATTCGTTAGTTTAATTATATTTTATTTTTAATATGATTATATATTTTTTAGAATATGTGATTATCGACATCACAAAGTTATGGTCAAACGTATATTTTTCTGTACATGAGTTAGGCATCAAAAACATTCATCTTTTGACAGATAAAAATGAACAAATTAATACGAAAACGTGGGCTCTGTTCTTATTTGTTATCTAAGCCTAATTTTCCATTCAGTTAAAAGATTTAAAACTGGTGGAGCATGCATATATAACGTATCAAAGTTCTTTTTCAGCACATCAAATAAATGCCGCCCACAGGCCGCAATATATCGAAAGACTTTTATGTAACCCAGCACACGAGCTACAAACGCACGATATACATTAAAATCTATACAGCAACTTTCACGTAGCTCATAAATATTTGTACCAATTTTCAAGTCAATGAGAGGTTTTTGTGGCCATTATGAACAAAAAGGTGTTAATGACGTTTTCGTTAGGATTTTTCGTTACGAAGAACGTTATTCTCCAACCTCCATCGATATTTATATGCGAAAAAT
The DNA here is from genome assembly GCA_963930645.1 of Salticus scenicus. NCBI lineage: Eukaryota > Metazoa > Arthropoda > Arachnida > Araneae > Salticidae > Salticus > Salticus scenicus. The sequence goes on along the minus strand of OZ005652.1, from coordinate 17,496,749 downwards.
TTAGATTGACTTGCCATTGCAAAAAATAATATATAAATTAAAAAAATTCAGAAACACACACTTTTATTTTAAAATGTTGTAAAAACTACAGTTCAGCGGATGTGGATCATGTCTGTAGATTAATCCAAAACTTCAGCCTGTTAGGACGATAGGAAGTGGATTAAAATTCGAAAACAAATTTTGAACTGGAGTTAAGGGCCCAGGTCTACCTCCCCTCATACCTACCTACCAGACCTACCTACACTGAGAAAAAATTCTGTAACTGACATCTAGAATCTAAATTATGGCTCTAGATAAAATAGTTCCATGTCATCCTTATAAATTCTAGTCCCATTGGAAAGCGAGTTCTAGAAACCACTATTAGAATTCTAGAGCGTTTGCCCATATTACCGAGGGCAAAGTTATTTAAAAATCGCTGCAAATAAATGAGACTACAAGAGACGGGTTTCAGCAGCTATAATCTTGGTTTATGACCCAGTTCTAGAAAATCAAGCGAGAATTTCTCGCAGTACAAAAGATTCAGAATATTCGGAATATTCAGAATATTATAATTAAAGATATACCTTATAAAGCTCGGGATATAGATTGAAGTACTTTCTGGGCGGATCCGCTCTTTCATCAGCAACCATCAGTGTGGTCCGCTGCCGTCGAAACTGTTTCTTGATTTCTCTGTTGTTGAATCTTTAAAAGGTGGCGCCACAATCGATCTAAATCTGCTCGCGACTCGTGCCCGTTACAAACTGATTGGTTATGGTTACTGACTATTTCTATGGTTTCGCGATAATACGCGTAATCCGTATAAATAATCAATAACCAATCAGCTTGTAACGGGCACGAGTCGCGAGCAGATTTAGATCGACTGTGTCGCCATCTTTGAAAGATTCAATAACAGAGAAATCAAGAAACAGTTTCGACGGCAGCGGACCACACTGATGGTTGCTGATGAAAGAGCGGATCCGCCCAGAAAGTACTTCAACCTACATCCTGAGCTTTATAAGGTATAACTTTAATAAAAATTAAATATGTTCTGAGTAAAATTAAATTTAAGTATTCAGAATATATTGTTTCACCATCTAGAAATGTGTAAACTAGAAATTCTCGATCATTTCGTCTCTACAGTTTATTGGCGTGCCTTATGCGCATAGCTCGGAAATCTATATTTTTAGTTAAGGGATTTAGAAAATGGCCACTTATTCATTCTAGGGGAAGGCGGTATATATTTTTTTTCTCAGTGTACCAGGCCTACCTACATCCCCTCATTCCTTACTAAGTTTGTTATTGCTTGAGCGTGTATTGGCGTCGGAATTATTCATATATGAAAATTTTCAACGCTGTCGTTTATGATAGTGTCGAGTTGGTTTTCACAGTATCTTATGAAGTTTATTAGCTGTCTGAAATATAAAATATTGCGTTGGCCGATCAGGACGTCATTTTTATTTATTTTTTTTATTTTTTTGAGATGCATTATTCAACTTTTTATAAATTTTTAACGTTCACGTTTAATTAAATGTATTTATTTTTATGTCGAAATAAAATGAACTCATAATTTTTTTTTTTTTTTTTTTTTTTTTTTTTTTTGGCAACAATTAAATTACAGCTAACATTTTAATTGCTATTTTTATTGCTATTAGGAGCTTATAATTTTCATATTTTAATTAATTAAAACAAAACTATTCAAAAATTCGAAAATCTGACTTTGAAGTATTGTGTTGTCACCGGGTTCTGAGCTTCTGTGAAAGTTTCAAATGTCTAGCTAGTAGGAAAGTTAGTTAAAAATAGATTGCAAGATTTGTAACGGACAAACAAACAAGAATCAAATTTAATAAAATCATGGTAAAACATTCATTCCTACTGAAGGCTTTAAGCAAAGTATGCCTACATGATAAACACATTTTACCGTAAATCACTTTTATTTTCTAAGGAAAAAAAATCAAGGTTAAATTTTACCATTTTAAAATGAAACAATACGAAAAGAATATTGACAGAAACTACGTAAAAAAAAAAAAAAAAAATATCCACCTGTGATGTTAAATTTGTACAAGTACTGTACGATTATAAAACAAGTGAAATGTAAATGAAATAAAAAGACGTCCTTCCAAAGAAAGTTTCTCATTTATAATTTTCTGTATATTTGTTTCACATTTGTTACTTTCTTTTATATTCAACTGAAGTAAATACTAGATTTGTGAAAAAAAAAAAATATATATATATATTTCATGTTTTTTCGATGCATTTATACTTTTCGAGAGGTTCATAACACAATTTGACCATTTTTAGAATATCTCTGTCTGTGTTAAAAAAATTCTACCAACTCTATCTCTGTAAACTAATGCACAGACTTTCAAACAAATTTACATATAATTGTACCTTTGATGTAAATGGGTGACTATCGACTTTTGGTGCAAATAGTCCAACAGGTGGTGCTGTCATTCCGTTTATAGAAAATTAAATATTTTTAATCCTATCAATTAAAATATTGACTAAACTTTTTGTTTTAGATGTGCTAAAAGAAATTAATTGAAATATTTTAAATGTATTAAAGTAAACCTTAAAAGTGAAAAGAATATTTACAATTTCTTATTATATAAGTAATTTATTTTTTCTTATAAGCCATTCACCAATCAACGCTCTACGTTTTCTAATGTTAGCTCATTAAATTTAATTTAAAAATAATTTTCTCATTTATTTCGTAATTACTTTCTTCTAAATATACAGTCGGTAACAAAAGTGTCCGAACACTAGCAAAAATTCCTATATAAAAAATGTACACTTCACACGGTTTTGTTAAATAAATCCTTATCGAATCCTGTTTTTAGTCAGTGTAAGAACATGATTCGATAAGGATTTAACAAAACCGTATGAAGTATACTTTTTTTACATAGGAATTTTTGCTAGTGTTCGGACACTTTTGTTACCGACTGTATTTAAGAAGAAAATATTGAATTCGTGAAAATTTTCAAACTCTGGTTTTCGACGGATTTACACGTTTTGAGATTTCCCGAACATTATTTGACTATTTTTAGAAAGAGTTTGTCTGTGTGTGTATCACAAATTTTGTGAACGAACCAATGGACGAAATTTAACCAAACTTGTTATTTAGTTGAACATTGACCTAAACTAGCGCTGAGTACATTTGGGGACAAATCACTCAACAGGTAGCAGTGTCATCCCATTTTTTCAAAATTTTTAACATGGCAGTATAGGCCAAAATTTCGTATAATTGTACATAATGAGAGTTCTTTTAAACGCATGATTGTAAAAATTAGTATGAATTATTGAGAATAGTAATACACTCTAAGGAAAAAAAAAAAAAAAAAAAAAAACGACGCACCAAGAAGGAGTAATGCAAACTGGACACAAATTCACATGCATACCTGAGGTTTAGATGAAAATGCAAAATTTTAAAGTTTCGCTACCACCGAATGAGCTTGCGACGCTGCAGCGCATCTTAACTGCGCAATTGACAGAATATTAAAAATGAAATAATTTTGATTCCAGGTGATAAATTCTTCGAAAATTTTATTCCGTCTACTCAGGTAGACAGTAACTATATACGGTAGCATACAGGCGCGCAATGTGTTTGTACATTGAAATTATTTGTAAAATACTTTAAAATCAGAGTATATAACAGGTATAAAGTACAGTGGGAAAATGTTTTATGCATGATTTTTCTGTCTTTTTTTAAATTCTTTTATTGCATTTATTTTATGTTTTAGCACTTTTCATTCTACATCATTTGTTTGAAAGACGCCCCAAATTAAATTAGGCTGCCAGATAAGATAGAGAGAAAAGAATGTGAGGGCAAATAAACCAATATACGTCTCTATCTAACTTTTGTGTTAAATCAGGTTAGGAGTCCGACCCATAAAACCACTTTCTCTGCTCTTAAATAAACATAATAAAAAAAAAAAAAATAATAATAATAAAAATTATACAGACACGACATTATTTCATTATTTAAAACATGAAAATCTGACATTGACAGATTTTAATTTAGTGCCAGAGGCCTACTGCTAAACTTGTTAATATCGACAAATTCTTCTTTAGTTAATTCGTGACGATCTAAATTCCATGATAAAGTTTTCATTAAATCAAACCAATGTGTTTCAGCTGCAGATACTGTAACAAATAACGTTGGAAGTCCAAACTGTCTTATAGCCGCAAAACAAAGTTTTTCTCTTTTTCCCAATGAGGGGGAGGTGTGCCTTGGGGGGGACTCATGTCAAAGGTGTGCCTTGGGGGGGGACTCATGTCAAAGTTGTACCTTGGGGGGGACTCATGTCAAAGTTGTGCCTTGGGGGGACTCATGTCAAAGTTGTGCCTGGGGGGGACTCATGTCAAAGTTGTGCCTTGGGGGGACTCATGTCAAAGTTGTGCCTGGGGGGGGACTCATGTCAAAGTTGTGCCTTGGGGGGACTTCATTCAATAAATCCCCATTCAATAAACCGACTGAAATAGGCCCTTAGCACTATTAAGAGTGACGTATAAAAATTCGACAACGCTGTACCGACTGAAATAGGGGTACCTTGGGGGGGACTCACGTCAAAGTTGGGCCTGGTTGGGACTCATGTCAAAGTTGTGCCTTGGGGGGACTTCATTCAGTAAATCCCCATTCAATGAACCGACTGAAATAGGCCCTTAGCACTGTTAAGAGTGACGTACAAAAATTCGACAACGCTGTACCGACTGAAATAGGGGTACCTTGGGGGGGACTCATGTCAAAGTTGGGCCTCGGGGGGGGGACTCATGTCAAAGTTGGGCCTTGGGGGGACTTCATTCAATAAATCCCCATTCAATAAACCGACTGAAATAAGCCCTTAGCACTATTAAGAGTGACGTATAAAAATTCGACAACTGTACCGACTGAAATAGGCCTCTAGCACTAATAATAATAAAAGAATAAATAAAAAAAATTATACAGACACGACATTATTTCATTATTTAAAACATGAAAATCTGACTTTGACAGATTTTAATTTAGTGCCAAAGGCCTACTGCTAAACTTGTTAATATAGACAAATTCTTCTTTAGTTAATTCGTGACGATCTAAATTCCATGATAAAGTTTTCATTAAATCAAACCAATGTGTTTCAGCTGCAGATACTGTAACAAATAACGTTGGAAGTCCAAACTGTCTTATAGCCGCAAAACAACGTTTTTTCTCTTTTTCCCAATGAGGGGGAGGTGTGCCTTGGGGGGGACTCACGTCAAAGGTGTGCCTTGGGGGGGGACTCATGTCAAAGTTGTACCTTGGGGGGGGACTCATGTCAAAGTTGGGCCTTGGGGGGACTCATGTCAAAGTTGGGCCTAGGGGGGACTCATGTCAAAGTTGGGCCTTGGGGGGGACTCATGTCAAAGTTGGCCTGGGGGGGACTCATGTCAAAGTTGTGCCTTGGGGGGACTTCATTCAATAAATCCCCATTCAATAAACCAACTGAAATAGGCCCTTAGCACTATTAAGAGTGACGTATAAAAATTCGACAACGCTGTACCGACTGAAATAGGGGTACCTTGGGGGGGACTCATGTCAAAGTTGTGCTTTGGGGGGACTTCATTCAATAAATCCCCATTCAATAAACCGACTGAAATAGGCCCTTAGCACTATTAAGAGTGACGTATAAAAATTCGACAACGCTGTACCGACTGAAATAGGGGTACCTTGGGGGGGACTCATGTCAAAGTTGTGCTTTGGGGGGACTTCATTCAATAAATCCCCATTCAATAAACCGACTGAAATAGGCCCTTAGCACTATTAAGAGTGACGTATAAAAATTCGACAACTGTACCGACTGAAATAGGCCTCTAGCACTAATAATAATAATAATAATACAACGGTTGTAGTACTTTAATATTAATATATAATTTTCTATTTTACCATGTTTTTATTAGCTTTTATTCTTGTTTGTCTGGTACAAATCTTGCAATCGATTTTTAACAAACTTCCCTATACATTTGAAACTTTCAGAATAGTTCAGAACCCAATGACAACACAGCACTTCGAAGCTCGATTTACGAAATTTTGATTAGGTTTTTTTTCTAATTAATTAAAATATGAAAATAATAACCTCCTATAATAGCTTTAAAAATAGCCATTAAAATATTAGCTATAATTTAATTTTTGCCAAAAAAAGGAAAAAAAAATGAGTTTACTTTCTTTCGACATAGATATAAATACATTTAATTAAAGGTGAACGTTAAGAAATTGTAAAAAGTTAAATTGGGCATTTCAGAAAAATGGACGTCATTATCACTTTAAAAATTTTATACGCATTGATAAAGTGCTAATGTAGTTTTATAGCTATGATTCAACAGAAAATTTAAAAACATGGGTTATAAAAAGTTTTTTATCTTATAATTATTTAGGGTTATATTGCAAATTTTATAAGCTATAAATATAAACCAACAGGACAATTGGTAGTTTTCTACAGAAATGCACGGAAATAATACTGAAAAAAATATTTAAATTTCTATTTGATGTTGAAATTGCGTAACAACGTATTGTTACTAAAGTTTCATAAGATCCAAATTTATGCAATGACCACTAAATCATATATTTAGCAGGTTTCAGTAGTTTGTGAAATACAGTAACAAGGATTTGTTTGCTTCCTTTATTTTCTTTTAACTTTCTTCTATATTCAATAGAAGAAAATGTTTTGATATTCGCAAAAATTTTTGATTTTCAATTTTCGATCGATTTAGACGTTTTGAGAGGTAAAGATCACTTTTTGAAAATGTGTGTTAGAAAATTCTGTGGCAGCTCCAGTTCAAGAAGTAATGCACGTGCACAAAATTTCATATAAGGTCATATGTAGTTGCATCTTGACATAAATTGGTGCCTGTTCCTATCAACCGTTGGCGAAAATCTCTTAACAGTGATTTTGCAGCCCCACCCCCTTTTTTTTAATATAATTTTTAATATGGCAGTATGGGGCAAAATTCCAGCACCACCAGTGACCTAGAGGTTCTACCTCGAAAATCGGCGGGATATACCGGGTTCGATCACATGCCGATCACATAGTCCACCTAGGCGTTCGGGGATGACCGTCGTTTTCCCCGAAACTCGCTTGATGCGAACTAGAACTCCTTAAAAAGAGCTTTCTATTAAAAATGTTCACAATGAAAATTAATTTTACCAATCATTGTGAAATTAAAAAGAATTATTTATAATAGTAATTATATTAGTATTAGTAGTAATAATAATAGCATTATTGATAATAGTAATTGTGAACCGGGAAAAAAAAAAACTGTATATAGGAGCATTGCCTCTCTCTCCCACCCCCCTTCCGTGGGGTGAAGCTCTTAACCGGACGATGTAAATGAGTATTTTTCAAAAGAACTCTTCAATATCTTTAAAATAAATTTATTTATTTTTAATTTTAAAAAGGTGGGGATGGGATGGATTGTGAAGAAGATGAGCGGCCGTCGTAACAGAAAACATATTTTTGCTGATGGCTTTAGCTGTAAGGTAAAAAAAAACATTATTAAAACTGAATTTCGATTAAAAGGTCCAGGCTCGGAATTAACTCAGAGACATATTTTGTTCTCATGCCAGTTTATTGCAGATATTCCAAATGTACGTGACCATAGTCAATTAACAGAATATACTAAGTTTTTTTTAACGAAAAAATTCTGGAGTGGGGGAAACAGTACCGATGATCCGGCCGGGCCCTAGGCCCGAATCTCTCTTGAGCTCTTACATGTTTTGTGTTCAGAAAGGAAGTCTCCGCTCCTAAACTGAAGCAAAACAAATGACAATGCAGTTGGCGTTTAATTACACGCCAAGTTCAAAGTGTGAAGATAGAGAATGGTTGCTTTACTTTAGGAATATTCATATGTATATTTTCAAAAAGTGACGAGCAATTCATTGACCGTTGTTAGTGATTGTTGGCATGATTTCGCCAAGCTTTAGACCCTGGGAAAAATAAGTAGCTAAGCAAATATTCTATTTAACCGTTGATGTAAAATTGGTGACAAGAGGTTACAGGAGTTACATTTCGATGTAAGATTAAAAGAGACCGAATTTATTATTTTCTGGTTTCCCAAAACAAAAGGATAGAAATAAGACAAAACATTATCATCTACAGAGCGAAAAGAATTTTCAGTACGTTAAGCTTGTTAAGTGAATACTGGGAACAGATCAAAGATTTTTGTTTCAGTTACATAGAAAAAGACATGAAAGGGAAGATATAAAAATTAGAAAATGCATATTGTAAAATTTATTATTTATAGGATAAAATCGTTATATTTTAAGTAGTTGTTTAAGATTAAGGAATCTAATTTATAATTTAATTTATTTAGATAATTTACCTATCCCTTTAAAGAGAAAAATATAAATTTTATAATAAGTGATAATCTATATCACATATTTTCTCCGACCCTTTCGGCACCAGTATGTGAAGAAGATGAGCGGCCGTCGTAACAGAAAACATATTTTTGCTGATGGCTTTAGCTCTAAGGTAAAAAAAAAACATTATTAAAACTGAATTTCGATTAAAAGGTCCAGGCTCGGAATTAACTCAGAGCAGAGACATATTTTGTTCTCATGCCAGTTTATTGCAGATATTCCAAATGTACGTGACCATAGTCAATTAACAGAATATACTAAGTTTTTTTTAACGAAAAAATTCTGGAGTGGGGGAAACAGTACCGATGATCCGGCCGGGCCCTAGGCCCGAATCTCTCTTGAGCTCTTACATGTCTTGTGTTCAGAAAGGAAGTCTCCGCTCCTAAACTGAAGCAAAACAAATGACAATGCATTTGGTGTTTAATTACACGCCAAGTTCAAAGTGTGAAGATAGAGAATGGTTACTTTACTTTAGGAATATTCATATGTATATTTTTAAAAAGTGACGAGTAATTTATTGACCGTTGATAGTGAATGTTGGCATGATTGCGCCAAGCTTTTGAACGTGGGAAAATATCTAGCTAAGCAAATATTCTATTTAACTGTTGATGTAAAATTGATGACAAGAGGTTGTAGGAGTTACATTTCGATGTAAGATTAAAAGAGACCGAATTAATTATTTTCTGGTTTCCCAAAACAAAAGGATAGAAATAAGACAAAACATTATCATCTACAGAGCGAAAAGAATTTTCAGTACAAGGATTTTTGTTTCAGTTACATTGAAAAAGGGATGAAAGGGAAGATATAAAAATTAGAAAACGCATAATGTAAAATTTATTATTTATAGGATAAAATCGTTTTATTTTAAGTAGTTGTTTAAGATTAAGGAATTTAATTTACAATTTAATTTATTTAGATAATTTACTTATTCCTATAAAGAGAAGAATATGAATTTTATAATATGTGATAATCTATATCACATGGATTTTCTTAGTTGTGGTCTATACCGTAGAAAATTGACTTTATTTAGTTTAATACTCCTCTGAGATGAAGAGAGTCTGTTTTTACCCTTAATATATATATTTGTGTGTGTGTGTGTGTGTGAATCTGTATAGGAAATTTAGAAGAAAATTTTGTGATGATCACAAAATACTAGTTTTCTCTCTCTGTCTTGTTTTACTTCTGATATAGGACACATTATGACACCTTTTTCTTCTTAAATTCTGGGAATTCAATGTCAATTTTTCACCTGATTTATCCGTTTTAAGGCCTCCTGAGTCCAAAATAGTAGTTTTTGACAATTGGACAGTGTGTGTGTGTATGTATGTGTGGAATCTTCTGGCTATCATATCTCCGAAACTAATAAAGATAAAACTACGAAACTTCCGAACTGATACAGGCCTGATGTACAGATGAATGTTCCAAATTTTGGTGAAAATCGGAAGTGGGTCATCGGAAACCGCAAGTGGGATCGTAAGTACGTGTCTCAAAAACGGCTCTAACGATTTTCTTCAAAGTTGCTATATAAATACTCTATTAGATGTTCTTTCGAAAATATAGTTGGTTAGTTCAGGAAATTTGATAGCTAGCTCAATTTTAGGTCTCGCAAGTGCGTTCCTTTCAAAACAGCCGCAGGTTTTTTTTTTTTTTTTCAAACTCGACGTATTAACTCCCTTTTAAATAACCTTTTGTATGTAATTATTGTTTTCCGGTCAATAACTGAATATGCCAAGTTTGGGTAAAAGATCTCAAAAACGGCACTAACGATTTTCTTAAAAATTGTTACATAAATCAAATTTAGATATCCTTTCTTATGTATTACGAGCTTGTAACAAAAAATTAACAGCCATCCTGCTTAGGTAGGTTAATTTTAGATCTCGGAAATTTGTGTTTCAAAAAATAACTACCATTTTTTAGTTCCCCATCATACTAACTAGGGTAACTTAGGTAATCGTGAAAAATTTCGACCTCGGTTTTTTGACTCTTTTATACGTTTTCAGGTGTGAGGAATCCGAAAATGACAAAATTTGTCTGGTGTCTGTCTGTAGGGTGTCTGTTAGTCCGTTAGTGTGTTTGTACGTTAATGTGTCAGTCCGTTAGTGTGTTAGTGTGTTAGTCCGTTAGTTTGTTAGTCTGTTAACACGATATCTCACGAACAAATGCTTGCAGAGAGGTCAGATCAGTTTTAAAATATTACTTTCGATACTGGCAAGAACCCTATTCATTTGCAACATTCGAATTTAAAAACTTCGTAAGTTATGAGAAATTTACGATTTTCTTAACATGGAAGAATAGGAAAAAATTTCACTTAAACTTGCATTAAATGGAAACTTTTTACTCTAAAAATGTCAGACCAGTTTTAAAATATCAGTTTTGATGCCGGAATGAACATCACTAACTATAAATATGCTACTTTGAAAATTTCGCAAGTTATTGGAAATTTACGAATTTCTTAACATGGCAGTATAGGGCAAAATTTCACATAAACGTCTATTTTTGAGAGATATTTTCATCGTAAAGATGTCACACTACTTTTGAAATATTATTTAGAACACTGGCATGAATATCATAGACTATGATTTTTCCAATTTAAAAAATTCGTAAGTTATTTGGAATTTACGATTTACTTAACATGTCAGAATAAGGCAAAATTGAGCATAAACTTCCATTTTTAGGATCATAAATACATTAGACAACTTCAAAATTACATTCATGATACTTGTTTCAACATGATTGAATACAAATATTCTAATAATAGGAACATTTCGTAAATTATTCGTAATTTACGATTTTATCAACATAGCAAAATTGTAAATTTTTCATATATAAGTAGGAATTTTGAGGATTATTGCACTGGAAATAGTAGCATGAAAACTAAACAGAATTGACCCTGATAAAATAAATTAATAGATTAGAATAAGATAAATATATCGAAGTGAAAGGTGGATAGCCTATTAGACGGGGATTTCATTCTGTCACTATATCAAGCTTTGGACAAATTCATTTCTTTTAACATGATTATAATATGTCTCGCACTAGAAATGTATGAGAACATAAATATGATGGGGAACTGAGCAGAGTCCACCTATGCCAACTAGTTTTCTTATTTTTTTAACTTGCTATGTAAACTTTGCTTCATATGTCTTTACACGTACGTTAAGTTTCCCATATGGGAAAAAATTTTAGGTTTCTACTTCGTTAGGTCCCTTTTATGTCTTATCATCACATTATCTCCAAAAAATGTATATGATGTGTGTAATAGTGGGTAATGGAAGTCATGCGGTTGTTTCACACCAGATTTTTTTAATTTAAGTTCATTAATAATATTTAAATCTAAAGTTATAATATGAGCATGGTCTTTATCAACAAAGTTTTTGTAATTTGGACCACTGCATTTTCAGGAATGAGAATCAGTTGAATTTGACAAATTTGAAAAAGAGTTATAATTTAAAAAAAAATATCCAATAGGTAAATTATACATAAAGGTTCGTTTAATAGGTAAGTTATTAATATAAAACTGTCAATATTTATCATTAAATAATGAACTGCGGTTCATTTTATTTAAAACTGGATTTATGAAATTAATAATTATTTGAGTATTATTACTTTCTTCTATATGCAATATAGAGAAAGTATTGGATTTGTGAAAATTTTCGACCTCCGTTTTTTGATGGATTTAGAAGTTTTGGGATGTCCTGAACACGAATTGATAGTTTTTAGAAAATGGCTGTCTGTGTGTGTGTGTAGCACGAATGAATTTCGTGGACACTGTATCTCACGAACCAATGAATGAAATTTAACCAGACTTGGTATTTAGTTGGCCCCTGACATAAACTGGGGCTGATTAGATTTGGGGATCAATCAGTCAACAGGTGGTGCTGTGATCGCATTTTTTCTAAACTTCTAACATGGCAGTATAGAATAAAATTTCGTATAAATGTGCATAATGAAAGTTATTTTAAACTTGTGATTGTAAAACTAATACGAATTATTGATAATTGTAGTAATCAACTAGGAAAAAATTTTTGTGCATGTGGGAGCATCGCTTTCCCCGCTTGGGGGAAGTACCCCCCGGGGGGAGTAAATTTTCAAGATGGGTATCTTTCGAAAGGTCTTGTCAATACCTTTAAAACGAATGGTTGATCTGTGATAATTTAAAAGAAAGTTATCGATTTTTTTTTTTTTTTTTTTTTTTTTTTAATATTGAGAATAAAATGGACTTATTTTGGATATTTAGTGTTATACTACTTCTCTAATATGGAAATCGTCTGCATTATCATGGAAGATAATTTTTTTTAAACAATAATTATGTACTGATAAGTATAAAGGATTTAAGTCCATATTCTTGATTTTTCAGGAAACGAAAAATAAAATTAAACTGTTTAAAAACAATCAGAAGAATCGATTAGGGAAAAGGGATTATGTTGCTTTATACCCTTTATACCATTCAGTGATTGTCAACCTTCATTTAAAAACAGGAAAAAACTGAATTAAATATTTTATACCATACATGAATGGTAAATTTCTGATTTGAACCTTTTTTTTTTACCAATGGATTTTCTCAAAGACTCAATGACATAGACTTAAATCCTTTATACCAGTCGATTGAGAATATTTTTCTGAGTCTGACTATGTACTTAACTCAAAATCGACATTTTTGGACTTAAACCCTTTATACTTATCAGTACAGAATTTTAATGATTTATTTTTACTGAGTGAATTTGTATAGGAAAATATAGAAGAAAGTCATGTGGTGGCCACAACATGCTAGTTATTTGTTACTTTAGATTTTTAATTAATTTTAAATTTGAATTCGTTAATTCTTTACATTATGAGATCAGAAAATTGTTTATTCGAAGTTAATTGAATGAAAATGATTTAAGTAATTCTACACGTGAGTGTTATAGTACCAGATTATTTAAATTTGGTACAAAATTTTTATACTAATTACCAATTTATTACTGAAATCCTAAAGGATAATAATTAATAAAGGGTAAATCCTAAAGGATCTAATAATAAAGGATCTAAAGGATAAATCCTAAAGGATCTAATAATAAAGGATCTAAAGGATAAATCCTAAAGATAATGAACCTCTCTCTCTCTCTTTTTTCTCGTATCTTAATCACTTAATAGATGATTAAATCTAACATTTTCTATTCAAATTCTACTAGAAAACTCTGAAAATAGAAGAAAAAAGGATAAAAAAGAAAAAAAGATAAATGTTTTATCTGTAGCATAACTCAGCTGTGATTGTTTGAGGACGCATGCGTCGTGACATCTCTTTCATTAATGAGAATGAGGTTTCTGAATACATCATTTTACTCCCAGACCTCTGATGCAACAGGTGTGTGTATTGTTTGTTTTGGTTCTCGTCCATGGCTGTGTCACTCGACTGTTCAAAACTTCAGTGCTCTGAAGGTAATAAAATTGTGATCAACGAAACCAATCTTTATACGGAAAATAAAAGTATGTAATTTATACATTATTTATTTGCATTGTTATTGTTGTAAATCAACAGTAGAGACTAATAATAATAATTTATAACTACATATTTTTTTCCTCTTAAAATCAATAAGCTACAATGAAGTTGGATTAAGTGTGTCTTTGTATCTTCCGAAGCTTTCCTTGTAAATAAAATTAATGGTTACTTTATCTTATTTTTTCCCCCTTCGTTTAAGGCATGATTTTATTTATTTATTTACTTATTTGCTTTCGTATTCCTTAATAATACAAAATAATAATAATAATAATGTCATAGCTATCTTAAATGCAGGAAAAAAAAAATTAACTAATATATAAAAAATCAAATCTTAAAATATTTTGTTTGATGTATTTCCATATCCACTGCTTCCCCCCCTCCCTTTTGAAAACAAATATGCTATTGGTCATGTAATAATAATAATAATAACAACAACTAGCAAACCCGTGCGAAATTTCCGCACTTTTATTTCTTTTCTTATTTACCTTCAAACTTTGAAACTCATAAGTATTATGCTAATTTCACCACCAAATTAAAATTTTACTTTACACGTAGCCAAATTATTATTAGAACTAAATTAACATTGTACAACAGCGAAACCAAAAACCATTCAAAGAAAGGTTTTAAAATGAAATTCATGGTTGACAACCCAGTTTTCACACTTTCGAAGCAGTTCTGTTTTAGCATAGGACCCCCACGACGACTTTTAAATTTATTTCGCCATGTTGGCGACAACTTTTTATTTATTTATTTTGGCACAGTTTTTTTGTTTAAAAAAACTAATTCTTCTTTTGATTACACTTTTCAGGATTGTGTTTTTTAGTCAATTTATGATGATAATTCATATTCTGTCTTTAAAGTATTGTTATGTTTAAAATGATGCTTGCAAAGATTCTGAAGATGCAACTTTTAAAAATACATTTTTTCCATACAATAATCTCAGCAGACAAATGTCGTCATTTTTTCTTATTCGATCAATCCGCTGAGTCCGCGTGCTTAAATATTATCCATTTATTAATATTATTTTTTATCCTCGTGTATTTTATTAATTACATCACTATCGTATCGTTTTAACAAAATATAGTCAGAACTGGTCCACGTTAGAGAAATATTATATAGGTAATAATGTTTTCGATAAGCCATACTACATCCTTTCTAATTATTTGTAGACAGTTAAAACTGACACAACAGCAATTTAACTAAAGTGTTTTAATAATGGAATATAAAAATGATTCTTCGAAAAAGAATTAGAATTCGAAAATGGGTACGAACTTTCTGAATTTATGCGTAAATTTTACTAGCGATCTTTGTCCGCTAAGATGGTCACTCTGTTCGAAGGAATTATTGTATCATTTTTATAAAAAGTTCAATATATATATATATATATATATATATATATATATATATATATATATATATATATATATATATATATATATATATAAATCTGCAAAAAATTTCATTGAAATCGGCGGGAACCTTGGTTCAGGTCTCCATTGCCTTCGGTAGTATCTAAATTTAAAATTAATTCTTTTAAAATCGATCAATCAGTTCTCGAAAAACAAATTTGTAAACAAACAAACATCGAATCGGGTCCCCGATCGGCAAAATCTGTCTGCCTCTCTCATAGATATATAATAATTATATATGTACTATATATAATAATAACTTATATAATAATGATAACATATAATAATAACTTGATTATTAGAGTATGGTTTGGCTATACCATGCCGGGTACACCAGGCTACAGGTCCCAACTGCCTGCAGCAGCAACTTACACGAAACCGTATCATCGAAAACTTAGGAATCCAAAAAGAATCACGAAGGGATATGGTTTTTTATACATAGATTTTTCTTATATTAAATATAGCCTTTATCTAAGCGAAAAAACGATTTTAGGTACACGAATGTTTATATAACAAACAATTGAAAATGACTCAAATTTAGATAAAATATTCGTAACGTCGATTCACACAAACGGTTAAAGGGGAGAGGGAACATTCAAAAAGAATATTAAACTTCATAATTTTCTAACAACACTTAAGTTTCATATTTGAAGTAAATCTCTCTCATCTAAAGAAAAATACCCAAATAATTTTTTATTATTTTTTTTTAAATTTGCCCCATTTTTCGCAACAACGCTAATGCATGAAAAAAAAAAAAAAAAAAAAAAAAAAAATAATAATAATAAAAATAAATAAAAATATAAAAATAAAATGCTTTCTTATATTATTTCTAAATTTTTTAATAATAAAAGCCCGAATAATAAGAGCCAGGTTTCCCGAAACGAACTTTGAAAATATGTCATAGCTAAATCAATGCAGTGGATTGAAAGAAGTAAAATTTTATTCATTGTTTTGTTTTCCATGCATGCATTGCAATTGAATAAAATAATGAAAAAGGATAATAGGAAAATTTAACAGAAAAACGACGTATTGAGATAAAGATATAATAAGATTTTATCCATGTTTTTGGAATTTTATTTGCGGAATTTTAATACGTCAAGAGAAAATAATAATAATAAATTATTTATGTAGAATTCAATGACATCACGAGAAATTAATAATATAATTAAATAAATAGACAACTTGAATTAAAGGATTACGATGTCAATTTTAATTTCTTGGAGACTTTTGGACTTTGAAACATATAAATATCATGATGTAAAAGGTGAAGCCATTTGCTTTAAATATTTTTCAAACCAATTTTAAATAATTTGACCTTGGCATGGAAGAAATAAATTTGGAAATACATGTGTAAAAATCGAGCGCTATACAGGTGCAGACCTACTAATATTTAAATATTTGAAGGATTATGCCAATATAAATTTTGTGCTTATTTGAACATTTCTTTAAAAAACGGACATTTTATTAAAGAAAAAAAGGAAGATTTTAATATATATATATATATAAACACATATTAAAACTTCGCACGTATTATTGTTTCAAAATTTGGCTAGAATAATTCCAAACAATCGCGTAAAAATATTTTAGGATATACATATATATATATATAACTTGTCCTTCACAAATTTCCAGGAATATTTTATAATTATATTAAAAAAGCCAGGAAGAAAAATCAAATGGTTTGCATAACGTTTTTCAACTGTATACCTACTCAACTTCTAACTCCTTTATCATTCATTATGTGTTAACGTTGTGATGACTTCTTATATTCTAGTTTGTTTTCAGCTGTGGAGAAGGTAATCCTCCAAAACTATAACTCTGTTTTAAAAGATATATCATAAAATAGATTGCTTTTGTGTAGCTCTGTTATTTCTAAAAATTGCAAATGCGCCGTCAGCCGTATAATATACTACAAAATGGGCTGAATAATAACAACATAAAAATTTATATTGCGTTGAAAATGTTAAAATTCTCTAGAAATTTCCGCCTATATCCCGCAATGCATTTGAATAATTTTGAGTGGACTTACAAACTGGACTAATGATACAGTATTTTATAGGAAGCATGTATTTGTGTCTCTGAAAAACATAATTTTATTTTTTTATGTTTAGCGCTGTACAAAAGTATTCAAATGTACTTTACAAAAAAAAAAAAAAAAAAAAAAAAAATCTTCCAATGGTTGTAATGTGCTCTGCGTGTGTCGTGTAAACTTGACCTGCACCCGACTCAAATTCACAGCCTCCGACTCGCAACCCAAACCGCGACCCGCATAAAATATTCTTAAATTTATGTTATATAAGACTTTTATATAAGAATTATGTTATATTTGTAGTCAATCATGTTCAAACAAGTATCATAAATGTTATTTTGAAGTTGTCTGATATATTTATTATCCTCAAAATGGACGTTTATGCTCAACTTTGCCCTATTCTGCCATTTTAATTAAATCGTAAATTCCAAATAATTTACGAATTTTTTAAAATGGAAAATTCATAGTTTATGATATTCATGCCAGTATCCTAAATAATATTTCAAAATTGGTCTGACATCTTTACGATGAAAATATCCCTCAAGATGGAAGTTTATGTGAAAATTTTCCCTATTCTGCCATGTCAAGAAATTCATAAATTTCCAATAACTTGCGAAATTTTCAAAGCAGCATGTTTATAGTTAATGATGTTTATTTTGACATCAAAAATGATATTTTAAAACTGGTTGACATTTTTTCTGTAAAAATTTTCCATTTAATGCATGTTTAAGTGAAATTTTGTCATATTCTACCATGTTAAGAAAATCGTAAATTTCTAATAACTTCTGAAGTTTTTTAATTCGAATGTTGCAAATGAATAGGGTTCTTGGCAGTGTCGAAAGTAATATTTGAAAACTGATCTGACTTTTCTGCAACTATTCGTTTTTGAGACATCGTGTACACGGACTAACAGACACCATACAAATTTTGTCATTTTCGGATTCCTCACACCTGAAAACGTATAAAAAAGTCAAAAAACCGAGGTCGAAAATTTTCACGATTACCTAAGTTCCCCATACCTAATAGTATGATGAGGAACTAAAAAATCTGATATGAACACCACAAGACTTTTTTATACACCCATTTGAATATATATATTGTTAACATTGACATTTTTGTGTGAGGTAACTAACTGATTTGTAAATAAACAGGCAGGGTCCAGTCCCCGAACATTAAAAAAAAAAAAAAAAAGGCCACTCAAAACACAAAAATTACGATAGTAGGATTAAGTATACCGCCGAGACAAATATAATAGTTCTTTTCAGTACTTCACGGCTAATTAAGGAATCTCTCACTGGCAAATGCAAAACATAGAGTTCAATGACACTCACTCGAGTGATGGCTTACTTTTTTCCTCTTTGCCGCAAATTAGTGGCGAGAAACGATACACTTTATCAAAACAATTAAGTCCGTTAAAAATGAAAAGTGGTTTACTATTTCTGGCTATCCTGAAATATTTGTCCCCAAATTTGATTGCTAATCTCGCTAAGCTGCCAAGTTTGTAGCCAGTGCAGATTTTGGCTTTGTCATCCATGTTGACAATTTGGCGCCGAATTCGACGAAAATTTGTAATTTTGAGTTTTCAAAGTTTGGAAGCTCAAACTTCAATAAAAACCAAGTTCTGAATTTTTCCGGAAAGATTCATTGGTTTATACCGTAAATTCTTCGAAAGTTCTATAAAGATTGTGAAAAGAGAAGAGTGATTATTGATGACTGTAGACTAAAACTTTCCTATATTTTTACTTGTTAATTTGTATACGGTATTACAGTAAACGTGGAAACAGATGGTAATTTTTTTATTTCACGAAAGTAGCCGTTAACTTAGCGTCAAATTAGGCATTTAAATATGGCGAAAAGTGATAGTTCAAGATTTCCATAGTTTGGAAACACTAACTTCAGTAGGAGCCGAGTTCTGGAATTTTTGTAATGATTCATTGGTTTCTACCGCAGAACTACCTCAAAACTTCTACAAAGCACTAACAATACTCTCGATGAATTCAAATTCAATTCAGACTTCGAAATTTTCGGTTGTTCCTGAATTAGCGAAATTCCTGCTCTGTAGTGTATTTAACAAAGTTTATTTGATTTCTGTACTAAGAATGACTGTTTCATTGGATTGCTTCGAGAATATTCATTGATTATTGATTTTTGTGGCACAAAATAGTTTTATTCAACTGTTTCCTGAATATTCCTTAAATAAAGTGTACTCATGTGGATTAGAACCCGCTTATGTCTTTTAGAATTACTTTCTACACGCAAAAATGTCGAAAACTTTCATAACAATATCATTATGGGCTGTATCTACGTGCTGAATACTTAATAAATAAACTGCATTCGTCGACTATAACCTTCTTATGTCTTTAAAAATTACTTTCTACCCGCAAAAATTTCGACAATTTTTATAACAATATCATCACGGGCTCTATCTACGGGTTGAATATTCATTAAATAAAGCGCATTCATCTACTAGAACCTGCTATATGTCTTTAAGAATTACTTTCTACACGCAAAAATGTCGACAACTTTTATAACAATATCATTACGGGCTGAATATTCATTAAATATAGTGGATTCGTCGACTAGAACCTGCTTATGTCTTTAAGAATTACTTTCTAGACGCAAAGGTATCAGCAACTGTCATAACAATATCATTACGGGTTGTATCAAAGTGCTGAATACTTATTAAATGAACTGCATTCGTCTACTAGAACCTGCTTATGTCTTTAAGAATTATTTTCTACACGCAAAAAGTTTCGACAACTGTCATAACAACATCATTACGGGCTCTATCATTAGCTTCTTTTTGAAATCTCTATAATAGTAGGTCATGTATAACGGATAAACCTTTGTATTTTTAATAACTATGAATATAATTTTCTTAAATATTTAAAAAACAGAAAGTTATACAAAGAGCAAAAAAGGGAGGTGCACAACTAGATGTTATAAAAATAAACATATATACCATTTTGCAACATTCTACATTCAACCGTTTTTAAGTTATGCGAAATACACACATACATACAAACAACACATACGTACATACAGATGTCACGAAAAATCGTGTAAAGTAGTAGATATCTCTAAGACGGGAGCTGGTATTAAGACCGACATTGCAGGTGTACAACTAGACATAATGATAGGCACATTTATAATTTTTCAACATTCTACGATCATTCGTTTTTACTTTCTTCTATATGTAATATAGAGAAAGTATTGGATTCGCGAAAATTTTCGAAGTCCACTTTTTGATGGATTTACATGTTTTGGGATGTGGAGAACACGAATCAATAGTTTTTAGAAAATGTCTGTCTGTCTGTCTGTATCATTTTTTTGTGGACGCTGTATCTCACGAACCAATGAATGAAATTTAACCAAACTTGGTATTTAGTTGCACCCTGACATAAACTGGTGCTGATTAGATTTTGGGATCAATCGCTCAATAGGTGGCGTTGTGATCGCATTTTATGCAAATTATTAACATGGCAGCATAGGACAAAATTCCGTATAAATGGGCATAAAGAGAGTTATTTTACACTTGTGATTGTAAAATTAATATGAATTATTGATAATAGTAGTAGTTAGCTAGGAAAAAAATTTTGTGCATGGGGGGCATCGGTTCCCCCCCCGGGGAAGTAAATTTTCAAGATGGGTATCTTTCGAAAGGTCTCGTTGATAATAGTAATAGTTAACTTGGAAAAAATTTTTGTGCATGTGGGGGCATCGGTTGCCCCCCCACCGGGGGGGGGGAAGTTCCCACCCGGGGGGGCAAAGTTTCAAGATGGGTATCTTTCGAAAGATCTCGTCAATACCTTTAAAACGAATGGTTGAACGATAAATCTGTGATAATTTAAACCAAAGTTATCGATTTTTTTAACTTTTAACAAAAAAAAACAGAAAAATATCGCAATTTTTTTTTTTTTTTTTTTTTTTTTTAACGAAATTTAACCAAACTTGGTATTTAGTTGGTCCCCAACATAAACTGGTGCTGATTATGTTTGGGGATCAATAGCTCAACAGGTGGCGCTGTGATAGCATTTTATCTAAATTTTTAACATGGCAGCATAGGACAAAAATTCGTATAAATGTGCATAATTAGAGTTGTTTTAAACTTGTGATTGTAAAATTAATATGAATTATTGATAATAGTAGTATGTAACTAGGAAAATTTTTTTTTGCATGGGGGGGCATCGCTTCCCCCCCCTAGGGGGGGTAAATTTTCACATTGGGTATCTTTCGAAAGATCAGGTTGATAATAGTAGTAGTTAACTAGGAAAAAATTTTTGTGCATGTGGGGGCATCGGTTGCCCCCCCACCGGGGGGGGGAAGTTCCCACCCGGGGGGGCAAAGTTTCAAGATGGGTATCTTTCGAAAGATCTCGTCAATACCTTTAAAACGAATGGTTGAACGATAAATCTGTGATAATTTAAACCAAAGTTATCGATTTTTTTAACTTTTAACAAAAAAAAACTTAGAAAAATATCGCAATTTTTTTTTTTTTTTTTTTTTTAACGAAATTTAACCAAACTTGGTATTTAGTTGGTCCCCGACATAAACTGGTGCTGATTATGTTTGGGGATCAATAGCTTAATAGGTGGCGCTGTGATAGCATTTTATCTATATTTTTAACATGGCAGCATAGGACAAAAATTCGTATAAATGTGCATAATTAGAGTTGTTTTAAACTTGTGATTGTAAAATTAATATGAATTATTGATAATAGTAGTATGTAACTAGGAAAAAAATTTTCTGCATGGGGGGCATCGCTTCCCCCCCTGGGGGGGAAGTACCCCCCGGGGGGGATAAATTTTCAAGATGGGTATCTTTCGAAAGGACTCGTCAATACCTTTAAAACGAATGGTTGAAGTATAAATCTGTGATAATTTAAAACAAAGTTATCGATTTTTTTCACTTTTAACAAAAAAAAAAAAAAAAAAAAAAAATCGTACTTTTTTTTTTTTTTTTTTTTTAATATTGTTACTGATTGAATATGTATAGGTAAATATAGAAGAAAGTCTTGTGGTGGCCACAACATACTAGTTTGAGTTGTGCGAGATACGAAATTCATTTTACAAATCGGGATTACAGTACTTTCTTATATACTTTGTATAAGGAAGTACAGTAAAGAACCGTTTATACGTCTCTTGTTTATACGTCTTTTATATTTATACGACCTTTTAGTGAAGTCCCGATTCATTCTTATTTATTCTAACGCAAAAATTCTTCGTTTATACGCCGCTAATATCGGTTATACGTCTTTTCCGCTTTACTAAAATTCGCAAAATTTCTCGACCTGTCATTATTTTCCATTCCAAATAAGACGGATTTTTCCTAGAAAGCATCTTATCTAAGAATACTGATCAAAGAATCCATTGAATTCGCAGTAGAATTTTTAACACTCATGGACAAGCAGCAAATCAGACGAATATTAAAGATTTTTAATGTTATTAAATAGC
Source organism: Salticus scenicus (assembly GCA_963930645.1). NCBI lineage: Eukaryota > Metazoa > Arthropoda > Arachnida > Araneae > Salticidae > Salticus > Salticus scenicus. The sequence goes on along the minus strand of OZ005652.1, from coordinate 17,474,035 downwards.
TACCTGTATGGGAATAAATCGTATGCTTATTGTTAAAGACACACAATATATATAATTCATATTCAAAATGCGTTAATATAGATCTTAAAAAATGTAATGTAATATTCAATATATTGGGTTGTTCGATAAATAATGTCGTTTTTTAAAACCTTCGCTTCTGAAAACCAGGACTTCTTCGAACATGGAATTTTTCAACTTACCGAAAGATGGCAAAAGGTCATCCAACAAAATGGTCAATATATCATTCATTAATGTTTGTTGTTAATACAAATAAATTCACTTTGAAAAACATGAAAAAAAAAAAAAAAAAAAAACGACATTATTTATCGAACAACCCAATATGATATATGTATTTATTACCCCGTCACTTTTTAAAATAAATATTTTTATTATTTTTATTATTAATTATTGTCTTTAAAAAAAAAAAAAAGTATAATAAACATTTAGTAACTTAAGAAACTTTATTAATTAGTATTTTGATATAAATTTTGCTTAAGTTTCATTAAATTTCTAGTAATCAAAGTGTTATTATTAAAATTTCGTTTATACGTCTTTTCATTTATGTTCCTTGAAAGACGTATAAACGGTGCTTTACTGTATGAGGAAGTAAAAAGTAAGCTCAGGTAAATAAATAATCATAATAAAACTGCTCCTGTACGTCATCGAATATGTATCAAAAGTTGAGGGGAAAATGTTTATGAACCACACATTGAAATCTAGATTAAATGTTGCTGTTTTGCATTTCGAACATTTGCCTGTCTGAAATTTAATTGCATCGGAATCATGAACTATAATTCTTGACGATGCTATATTGGTTGGCGATAAACAAATATTAACATTTTTAAAAAATAAATAAAATTGAAAAAAAAAAAAAGTGTTTAGATAAATAAATAATTGAAATAAGTACCTTTAGGCAGCTTCGAACCTGGGTCCTACAGACAGATGTTACGCATGTTACCAGCGAAGAAATTTATCTTTAATTTATTACTGAAACTTTAAAGATTTTCTTCTCGTGGATATTTGGATAGTGCTGCTTTAATATGATGTTATTTTGCTAGTGTACTAAAAATTTGCGCAAGATCGTCCCCGAGTTTTCCGTGTGTGACCTCATCTTCTTCTAACTGTGATTGAAAAGATGAAATAAAATAAATACCAATCACTAAAATATTACATTTTATGAGTGTTAATAAATAAAACACTTTAAAACACGTATATAAGTTTTAAAAACATCTCCTTATATTTCATTAAAAGCCGCATATTTCAAAGCTTTTCGCCCTGAAAATCAGGGCATCATCAGGGAGTCTACATGGTTTTACACAATGTGCAGCTGTGTTACAAGTATTATATATATTATAAATCAGGTTAAAGCTACAGTTACATCGCTACTTTAATACAAATTTTTTTTTATTTCATTGGTTGGAGCCATTCTACATTAACACTGAGGCAACACTTGATTACTGCAACTTGCGTTGGAAAAATCAGTTTTGGATGGCTATTTGGAAAGGCTGGCGTGGTGGTAACATCAAGGTGAAACTAGTATGTTGTGGCCACCACATGATTTTCTTCTATATTTTCCTATACAAATTCACTCAGTAACATTTAAAAAAAAAAAAAAAAAAAAAAGATTTTTTTTCCCAAGTTTTTTTTTTTTTTTTTTTTTTTTTTTTGTTAAAAGTAAAACAAAATCGATTACTTCGTTTCAAATTATCACATATTTATAGTTCAACCATTCGTTTTGAAGGTATTGACGAGACCTTTCGAAAGATACCCATCTTGAAAATTTACCACCACCCCTCCCAGGGGGGGGGGGACATTTTAGACAAAATTTTGTGGCAACTGTAACTCAGGAACTACTGCAGAGAATTTCATACAAATTGGTATGTAGTTACACCTTGACATAAATGAGTGCCTATCAACTTTTGGCAAAAATTGTCTAACAAGATGCGTTGCCTTTTTCTAAATTTTTAGCATGGTGGTATAGGACAAAATTTTGTATAAATGTACATAAAGAGAATTATGTTTTTAATAATTATTATGACATTTACAAGAATTATTTACAATAGACATAGTAAACTGGGAAATTTTTTTTTGTATGTATAGGAGCATCGCCTCCCCCTCTGGGGGGGGGGGGGGGAGGGTGAAAGTCACCCCTCGAGGGGAATAAATTTTCATGATGGGTATATTTTAAAAGAGCTCGCTAATACCTTTAAAATGAATGGTTGAACCATCGCTCTGCGATAATTTAAAATAAAGTTATCGATTTTTTTTTTTTTTAAATGTAATATCGAGAATAAAATGAACTTTTTTTGGATATTTAGTGTTACATCACTTCTCTAATATAGAAATCACACTGCATTATCATGGAAGATAATTTTATTACACAATGATTTTAATAAATTATTTTTACTGAGTGAATTTGCATAGGAAAATATAGAAGAAAGTCATGTGGTGGCCACAACATTCTAGTTTTTAAATGTGTATCTCAGCAACGATATATGCTTTTTATTTAAAAATTATGAAAATTTTTTCATCGGTTTATTTTTAATTTTCAAGGTTAACAGGAAGTTAAAACTTGTTTCTGCAGTTTCACTACCGATGTTCTAATAAATGTGATATGAATAATTGCTGCCACAAAAGATGACAACGCGAAAAAAAACAAGCCAATATCTTGTATTTAGCATATCTATTAATCCTACACAAAAAAAAACATTCACCTTTCCTGTCTGTTTTATTAACGATCTCTAAAAATAGAAGCTAATATTCATGAATCATATGCACTTTATTATATTACACTTTATTCCTTTTCATATGCTTTTATTAAGTCTAAAGCAGCGACACGTTGTGGTTTGGGTTTCTATTTAGTTTCTCGTTCCACTATCCAGGTAGATACAGATTTTAATTTTTAAGACCCATATATGATTCATACATATTAATGTAATTAATACATATTAATACATATTAATGTACATATTAATACATATTAATGTAGAAAAAAAATCGTAATTTTTTTTTTACTTTTTTTTTTAAACGAAATTTAACTAAACTTGGTATTTAGTTGGCCCCTGACATAAACTGGTGCTGCTTAGATTTGGGGATCAATCACTCAACAGGTGGCACTGTGATCGTATTTTTTCTAAATTTTTAACATGGCAGTATAGGACAAAATTTCGTATAAATGTACATAATGAGAGTTATTCTTAACCCGTGATTGTAAAATTAATATGAATTATTGATAATAGTAGTAGTTAACTAGAAAAAAAAATTTGGGCATGTGGGTGCATCGCTTCTCCCCCTGGGAGGAAGTACCCTCCGGAGGTGGTAAAATTTCAAGATGGGTATCTTTCGAAAGGTCTCGTCAATACCTTTAAAACGAATGGTTGAACTATAAATATGTGATAATTTAAAACAAAGTTATCGATTTTTTTTAACTTTTAACTTTTTTTTTTTTTTTTTTTTTTAATATTGTTATTGAGTGAATTTGTATAGGAAAATATAGAAGAAAGTCTTGTGGTGGCCAAACCATACTAGTTTTTAAATTATATACATATAGTGATGATATTCTTGTATTTAATTTACAACTAGCAGGTTTTCCCTGCTTCGCTGGGCATTATATTGAAATGAATTCTCAAAATACCATATCTAAAAAAAAAAAAAAGAAAATCATTGAAATCAGTCGACATTTAAGTTAAAGTTCTCACTACCTTCGGTAACGGTTTTCCCACTCGCCACACTTCACCAAATCCCTTTATAGTGTATGTTGCATACACACACCTAACCGAGACATTAGAAAATCGAGATCCTGAGATTATTTGAAGCAGATGAGTTATGTTTTAAAACGTGTTTTTAAGCCCCCTCTCCCGCAACCACGCTCTTAAAGGAAAGAAGGAGGGGGAATTTCGCAAAATCTCTTTATATTATGAGTTAGATACATATAACTGACCCACACATAAAAAATCTCTTACCTAAGATAATTTACGGCAGAGTTACGCAGTAATACGTGTCCCCCTCCACCGGGGAATTTCAGAAAATCACTTTGTAGTATGTGTTGAATACGCATAAGTAGTCCACACATCAAAAATTGCCATTCTAAGATAATTTGGAACAGAGTTAAGGATAGAAACATGTTTTTACCCCCCAACCCCAAGAGGGGAATAGTACGCAATTTCAAATAATCTCTTTGTAGTTTGTGTGTGTTGAGTACGCATAACCAATCGACATATCAAAAAATCGCTTTCCTGAGATAATTTGGAGCAGAGTTACTTTTTAAAACGTGTTTTGTCCTCCCACCCCACCCCCCGCCCTTAAAGGAGGGGGGGAGGGGAAATTTCACAAAATCCTTTTATAGTGCGTGTTGGGAACGCATAACCAGCCCGTACATAAAAAATCGCCTAAGATAGTTCGGGGCAGAGTTGCGCATGGAAACATGATTTTGCCTCCCCCACACCCCACACCAAAGGGGGATAAGTTAGAATTTTACAAAATCCTTTTGTAATGTGTGTCTTGAGTACGCATAACCAATCGACACATCAAAAAATCGTTATTCTGAGATAATTTGGAGCAGAATTACCATTAAAAGCGTTTTCTTTTGTCCCCCCCCCCCCTTTAGGGGAGGAGAAATATCGTAAAATCCCTTTACAGTGCGTGTAAAGCATAAACAACTAACACATAAAGTTTAACCTTGCTGAGATAATTTGAAGTAAAGTTATGCTTGGAAACGGATTTATTGGCCACCCACCCCCAAGGGGGGAAATTTACATAATCCCGTCACAATGGGTGTTGGACACACGTAAATAAGCCACACATTAAAATTTGTGACCTCATCTCCTATAGATTTCCCTGGAAGAATTCAACGCTAAAAGGGGGGCACGAAAATTTGCCCCCTCGTAACTCCTCCCCCCCCCCTCCCAAATCGAAAATCGCAAAAAAACAAATAAGTTTTTGGAAATATTCTCAAGAAGACGCTTGGTGATTTTCTATATTTTGCAATTTTCCGTATTTTGCTAAATTTGCCTCCGAAATTCGTTTTTACTCTCCTCCCCCCCTCCCTTAAAAACCCCCAATATCGCAGAAAATTATTTTTTTGTACTCAAGTCTAGTCTCGCCCTCTGCAATTTCTACACCGTGAAGCAATTTGGAGCCGAGTTATGCTTACAAAGGTGTTTTTGCCTTCTGTCTCCCCAAAGGGAAACAGCGGGATACTTCGCAAAATCACGTCTTAGCGGGCGTCAGAGTCCTAAAAACAACTTGCTTACCAAATTTTATGACTCTATCTTCCATAGAACCGCCACGGCTGTGTTGAGTCAGTGAATCAGTGAGTTTACTCTTTTATAAATACATATTTAACAACTAGAATCGCCCACTCAGCCAATCTAAACTCAGCCAATTTTTTTTATTTTCGTCTTCCTGTTTTCGATAGATTTTTTACGTTTTGAAATTTCCAGAACAGATTTGACCATTTTTAGAAAATGTCTTTCTTTGTGTCCTTGTGTGTGTGACAGAAATTTTGTTCTAACTATATCTGAGGAACTACTGCTCCGAATTACATATAAATTTTTCATGTAGTTGTACCTTGACATAAATTAGTGCCTATCAACTTGTAGTGGTAAAATTTGAACAGGTGACAGCGATTCGGGAAATTTAAAGAAAGGCTATATCTCAAGTTTTGTTGCGTGTAATCGAACAAAACTTGACATGTGAAAAGGCCATTATTAAATTTGGGTGCATATTGACCGATAGGTGGCGCTGCTATAATACAAATTTCCCCCGGAACGGAAAATATGTCATCTGCACGGTAAAAATTCACGTCTGTTGGAAATTTCGTATTGAGATGAAAAAAAGTCTGCATTCAAAATGGAAGAAAAGAAAAAATAAATAATTTGCACTGTGTGAATTTGTATAGAAAAACGTAGAAGACAGTTTTGTGATGGCCACAACATACCAGTTCAGTATATTATTATATTTTTATTAACTTCTATTCTTCTTTGTCCAGTACAAATCTTGCAATCGATTTTAACTAACTTCCCTACTAGCTAAACATTAGAAACTTTCAGAATAGCTCAGAACACGATGACAACACAATACTTCGAAGCCCGATTTTCGAATTTTTGATGAGTTTTCTTTTAATTAATTAAAATATAAAAATAATAACCTCCTTATAGCTTTAAAAATAGCCATTAAAATATTAGCTGTAATTTAATTGTTGAAAAAAAAAAATAATAATAACTAGTATCGCCCAGTGGTCGAAACTCGACCATTTTATTTGCAAAGCGAGGCAAAGCAAAGTTATTGCCTTGTCCTAAACGGAATGCAATTGCAACACAGTTGCGGCAACTGTTTACCGATATTCACTCTAACTGAATCAGCAGAGTTGTACTTAATATAACTATTTCTCTCTGTAGATGTTAGTCTTTCCTGAAATGAGAGAAAATCGCAACGTGAAAACGCCCCTTGTTGTGTGATACAGCCCAGAAGCTAATAGGTACCATGTCAAACCAAGGCCCAACCAAGTATCAAATTCTGTTAAATTAATTCGATTGTTTCATAAAGTACAGTGTTTGAACACACACACACACACAAAAAAAAAAAAAGATATTTTTCAAAAATGGTCGAATTGAGTTCGGGAAATTTCAAAACGTGTAACTTTATCGAAAACCGAAAATCTAAAACTTTTCTGAATCTTATATTTTCTACTTATATATGCAGAGGAAAGAATAATAAATCCACTTTTTAAAAAATAAAAATAAGTAGTCAATTTCACTTAATTAAAATGCAAGGAAATTTCAAAACGTGTAAATTCATCGAAAACCAGAAATCAAAAGTTTTTATGTATCTTCTACTTGCTTCTTCTACCCACAAAAGCTAGCAATAAAGACACTTTTTAAAAAAATAAGTAGCCAATTTCAGTTAATTGAAACGTAAAGAAAGCTCAAAACATGTAAATTCAGCAAAAAACGGAAATCGGAATTTTTTCCGTATCGTCTACTTATACATGCAGCAGTTAGTAACAAATCCATTTTCCTTTTATTTAATATATTAGTTGAATATTTATTGTTTAAATATCATCCTTTGAAATGAAATGTTTATGTTTACATTCGAAACTGGAAGTTTGCCATTTTTTTTTTTTTTCCTGGAGTTTTGTGATTTTAAATTAGTATTTTATCAATTTTACAGAAAAAATAACTTAATCAAACACATGTAGACAGTAACTTATATATAACTATACCCAAATATCGGAATTAAAATCGGCAGATAATATTCGTTATTTTTTAACAATTTTTTACAAAAAATCCAATGGACGATTAACATTGAAAATCTTTTTCATGGCTCCATGGACAGACAGTGACGTCATCACTTCGCTTGCGTATAGTGATGCTACATTATACAAATTACTGTGTCTATGGTTTTATTTGAGCTTTATGAAAATGCCAGATTTAACAACTTTCTACTTTTAGGTATTTTTTAATGTGAAGGAATACGTGTATAAAAGGGAAAAATGGGGGAAAATGCATAAAAAATAAATGTATTTTTAAATACCTTCTTGACATCGTAAGAAAATAATATTTGTATTCGCACCTTCCGGCTAATCATACCTTTCGAATGATACCATTTTCAACCCTCTACTCCCATAATTAATATGTTAAAAAGGGAGAACAAATTTTATGCTTGCCTATTAATATATAGATAACACGAGTTCATTTTCCTTTCGACATAAAAATAAATACATTTAATTAAACGTGAACGTTAAAAAATTGTAAAAAGTTAAATTATGCATCTCACAAAAATTGATGTCATTATCATTTAAAAAAATTTATACGCATAGATAAAGGGCTAATGCTATGATTCTATAGCTATGATTCAACAGAAAATTTACAAACATGGTGTATAAAAAGTTTTCTATCTTATAATTATTTTACAGTTTTTTTTAGACAGTTTTATTTACAAATACCTTAGATGTGATTTATTTTTCTAGAATTTTGTTGTCGAACCTATTTGAAAACATGACATGCATTGAGAATGTCATCGAATGATAGGGAACAAAAACATTGCTTTCTCTGCCGCAATAGAATGTTCAAGATCTTTTCTGTACATACGTAAACACCCCGGTAATGACTTTATTATCGCGTTGTCGAATACCGGGGAAAAACTAAGTCATACTCTATAAGTTGCATAAAAATGTTTTTAATCACGTCGGAGAATATGACTAATTAAAAGCTACATACACTATACGGCTGAGTATAATAATTGTATATTAAATAAAACAAAAGAATGAATCGGGTACATCTGACGAAATATGGAAACGATGGTTAATACTTTTTTTCCGTGGTTGTTTTCTTTCTTTCTTTTTATTCTTTTAAGGCAGACATCCAATTTTTTATTCCATACTTGAATGACGAACTTCGAACTTTGATCGTTATTCCATTATCGGCGTAGTAGCTACGTATTTTTATGGTAGGGCATACCTTGCTCTGGTTGCATGATAATTTATGGGCCAAAAATTTCTCTTTGCGCATCAAAATTTGAATCGTCACAGTTATTGAGGTTACTTTGTCAAATATTTACTATATATTTTAGTGGGGGGAAAAGCGACAGATAAAAGAAACACCATTTTTTTTTTATTTTTTTTTTTTAACTGTAAATCAAGAGTTCTTGCCCTATTATATGTATAAGTATATTGGCTTGGATACCCACAGATTACCTGCTTTGCGCGTCGAATTAGCATTAATTTTTAACCCTCAAGTTAAATAAATAAATAAAAAGTAAAATTAATTTTAGGCTGTTTTTTTATGAATCTGACTTTACGAATGCATGCATTAGATGATACCCTTTTATTCCATAGTAATTAAAAGCAAAATTCTTAACATGAGTTTAATTACAGTTATGCAAATATTAATGCTTAATGTTTAAAATATTATTAAATAAATTTAACATTACTTTATTGTGCATTGCGGGGCCCTAGCAACGCAGTACTGTTTTAGTACAGGATCCCTATGAACGAATTTTAAATTTTTATCGCCATGTTGACGATAACTTTTTATTTATTTATTTTGGCATTTTATTTTGGCTTTCATTGAGTTACAAATTTTTTTGAGTATACTTTGTCAGACTCTGTTTTGCACAGCACCACAATGATAAGGTTTCATTACATTACATATTATGATCAAACCGTCAGTTCCCACACATACACATCAAAATTTCCACGTGAAAAAAGTCACGGGTAACAGCTAGTATATATATATATAATTTGAATAATTTATTACCGTTGTAACACTCAGCAGACAAAAGATAGATGAAGATACCAACATAAAATTAAATTTTAAGTGAGATTTATTTCAAATAAAAATTGTCACGGTAATAATTTAATTTGAGTACCAATGATTAGTAAAAACATGTTAAAGTACTTACGCAGAAGAGAAAGGACACTAACATAACACATAAGCCTAACGAGGAGATAATTTGCAAAAATTATGAATTAATAGTAACAGTCAACATTATAGAGAAAGGAGAAAGGATAAAATTACCAAAGAGTTCCGTTAAAAGGGTAAAAAAAAAAAAAAAAAGAATTCATGAATTGAGAATTGGAATTTTAAATGCTGAGAAATAGAAATGTTCACGCATCAGGAAACTTGCATTTCTATCAGCATATGCAAGATTTCGGAAAACTCTATAGATAATTCAAGCAAACATACAACTCAAGTCTCTATCTTGCAAAAAAAAAAAAAAAAATAAATAAATAAATAAATAAATAAATAAGATAAAAAAAATAAAAAAGGATATATACATACATATATATATACAAACATTGCAAAATATTCTATAAATTAGAGTAGTATAATTTCCTTTATCGTTAAAAATAGAAACCTTATATAACATATATAATATTGAAGATATATAATCCTATAACCCAATATATCTTTTATAGGGTCAGGTTGCTATTTACGACCACTTATTATATGTGTTTTAACCTTGTAAAATTTTCATTCTCTTTCTAATGAAAATAATTTTGTTTAAAATGATTAGAGTGTAACTTTAACTTTTTAAGAGCGCTCCATCAAATTTTTACTTTCTTAGGCTTCTTTATTCGAAATTAATGGGAGTAGTTATAATTATCCCACAAAAAGTACAGGATTACAAAGAGTTGGGGGCAATTGTGACCCCCAACAAGAAAATTATAATTCCTTTGTATTTCTCTTTATACTGACTAATATAGTTTTTGTTGTGGATATTGAAACCACTACTGTTTTGATTGGGTGTTAAAATATTTCTAACTGCACATAATTCTAATATTTGTTCTTTAGAAAATTACCTTATAAAATAAATAAATACAAACTGATTAATTTTTACCACGTTTTCATTAGCTTCGATTCTTGTTTGTTTGTTTGCTTGCCCGGTACAAATCTTGCAATCGATTTTTAACTAGTTTCCCCACTAGCTAGACACTTGAAGCTTTCAGAATAGCTCAGAACCCGATGACAACACAATACTTCGAAGCCCAATTTTCGAATTTTTGATTAGATATCTTTTAATTAATTAAAATAGGAAAATAATAACATCCTAATAGTTTTAATAATAGCCATTAAAATATTAGCTATAATTTAATTGTTGCCAAAAAAAAAAAAAAAAAAAAAAAAAAATGTACGAGCTCATTTTCTTTCGACATAAAAATCAATACATTTAATTAAACGTGAAAAATTTTTAAAAAGTTAAATTAGGCATTTCACAAAAATTGATGTCATTATCACTTTAAAAATTTTATACGCATTGGTAAAGCTATGATTCAACAGAAAATTTAAAAACATGGTATATAAAATTTTTTTTATCTTATAATTATTTACTTATTTAATCAAATTAAAACAAAATAACGTCTTGCACTAGAAATGTTATAAATTATTTTAACAAGTCAAAATAAATTATCTTATAACAGCGCCTTATAACCACCTTACACCTTATAACCAGAAACAGCGTTTTTTCCCCCCGAAAAAACAGACAAAAATGTCCTATTATTTTTTTTCCTTAATCATTTGTGACTCTTTCTATGTGTTTTCAAAAACCAAAATATCTGTGATTTGGTCTTTGGAAACATATACAGACAAAGAAGACCTACTTTGATACTGACTCATACATGTTTACGGATTTTGAGATTCTAGAATTTTCAAGCTTCTCTTTGACTTTGGGGTAGTTATGACCATATATTTTAAAACATTTAACTATGTTATAAAGATACATAAATGCATTACTAGCATGTGAATTTAAACGTGAATTTTCGGACCTGAATTTTTTTTTTTTCCCTTTTAGGTCTAAATAGCTTTGAACACTGAGTTGTTGAATTAGTTTTTCAAAAGTTTCATTTGTTAAATTAACACTCGAAACTCTTTCAATGTGTTTCAGATTACTGATGAAAGATATCTGTGATGGAAAATACATTATAAGTTCCACATCTGTAGTTTTGAAAATAATAATAATAATAAAAATAACTTTAGAGCTATAATGACGCCAGTTTTGACTTGCAAGTTTAATTTTTCACAAAGTTTTATATCAATTTTAATATTTACGCATGAATTTCTTTTCATTCAAAAAAAAAAAAAAAAAAAAAATCAACTCGTAAATTTTTTGGATACAATTAAAAATTAAAATAAATTATGTATTTTTGTCTAGAAAAGGGCTTCTTCAACTTTTTCGAGACTGTCCGTTTCGATACTGGTTATTATTAATTTTCTTTTCTTTTCTTTTTCTTTCAAAAAAAAAAAAAAAAAAAGATAAAATTCTGGCCAAAGTAGAATTTAGTTTAGTACGGAGGACTGTTAGTTTTTTTTTTTTTTTTTTTTTTTTTTTCAAATTATAAATCGCTTTCAAATTATTCAGTTATATTTTCGATAAATTTTCGATCTCGATAAATGTCCAACCATCGTAAAAAAAAAAAAAAAAAAAAAAAAATTACCATTTACAGTTTTCTTGAAAATGGTGTTGGTCTCAACTACCCCATGCTCATAATTATCCCCCCCCCCGACCCTATATCTGAAAAATTTGCTTTAGCTTTGTATGTCTAAAATAAACAATTTTTTCTTACCTATTGCTTATAATTGTTTTTATAAATAAATGACTTTCTTTTCTATTTTTAATCTAATTATGAATGAAACGTGTGTGAATGTAAAATGTTATTATATTTCATTATAAAAAGATTACATGAACTCATTTTTCTTATAAATTAGGATAAATTAAGAATCTACGTAAGTTTTATGTATAGTTAGAGACTAATAACTTATAGTTAGTGACTAATAACTTATGTTAGATTAACTTCACCATTCTATGGTTAAATATATGTGTACATATGTGTATGAAACACACTCATATATAATTCAGAAATTTAATTCATCAACCTGGAAATTAATTTTTGGTAGAATGGAGTAGAAGGCTGATTTTTACCAACTATGTGAAAAATACCAGAGCCGGGAATCGAACCCCGGGCCTCCCGCTTAACGCGCGGATGCTCTAACCACTGAGCTACCCTGGCTCATAACCAGCTCGGCACTTCTCACATAATTTACGTTGGAATCGAACCCCGGGCCTTCCGCTTAAAGCGCGGATGCTCTAACCACTGAGCTACCCTGGCTGATAACCAGCTCGGCACTTCTCACATAATTTACGTTAATACACTCACATATAGTTCAAACATTTAGTTTTTTAATTTCCTATAACAAGCAAATCTACAATGGTACTGGTTTAGATGAAACATATATGGTTATTTGTACGGTATATGCAAGCATACAATAATAATTCAAATATTTAAATTTTTTAGCTTCATTGCAAGAAAATCTACTGTAATTTTTTTTTTTTTTTTAACTGAAACAAAATTAAGTTTTATAAAGGGGTTCTTTTTCATTATTAAAACGTGACAGTCTTTGTCCAATGGTTAAATAATACTTTTTAAAATTCAAACGAAATTTATTTAAAAGTGGATTAATTCATCCATAGTATTACATTTTTTTTCATTTTTTTAAATAGCAATGCCTTTTAACGATCACTAAGAATCATTAATTTAAAAATGGTTAGATTAAAAATCTGGAGGGACTCCACTCGACTTTCCAAACAATGAGTGATTAACGGTTTTGTAGATAAAGTAAAGTAAGAGGAATTGTTAAACAAACAAAAGAGAGAAAATTATAATAGGGTGTTTGAGTATTTTTCTCTGTATAGTACACGATGTTTAATTTAACGCTACTGAACTTTCAGACCATACATCATAATGATAAAGAATATTTCGTCGTATCCCTGTAAAAACCTATAAATATTAGATTCACCAAAATGCTTATAGTTAGTGCAACAGTGATTTATAATGTTCATATAAATTTTCAGCTCAATTGAATAAGGCGTGAATTTTCAGCTCAATTGAATTAGATGCTATCGCACTTTTAAAAATTTGGTCCTAAAGGCCATAATGATAAAGAATTTTTCTTTGTGTCCCTGTAAAAAAAACTATACGTGCTAGATTCTCCAAAATCCATACAGATTAAGTATCTGTGACCTATAATATGTGTATAAATTTTTTGCTCAATTGAATAAGGCGTTTAGATGCTATCGCACTTTTAAGATTTTGGTCCCATAGGCCATAATGATAAAGGATTTTTCTTTGTGTCCCTGTAAAAAAAACTACAAGTGCTAAATTCATCAAAATCAATAGGGTTCGTGCTACGGTGACTTGCAACAAGCGTACCAACTTACAGCTCATTCGAGCAAAGCGTTTAGACGCTAGTGTGCTCACTCACACACATACACACATGCACACACATACATACACACATGCACACACATACATACACACACATATATACACACACACATACATACATCATCGTAAAAATAGTGAAAACGGACTCAGGGGACCACGAAACGTATAGAAACATCAAAATCTCAAATTCGGAGTTTTGACATGATGACAGTACTTTCCTCACTATAGTGTTCGGAAAGTAAAAAGGAGAGGCAAGAATCATTATTGGCTTTCTTTTAGCAGAAAGGTAAAAAGAAAAGAAAAACCCTAATGAAATAAATAAATAAATAAATAAATAATACTTTTTAAGAATTTTATCTGCAAATAATAATAGCACAGATTCCATTTTTTGTTAATTAAATATATAAAAAAAAATCACACATTATAATGCAATACAGTTTTGCATATATAAAATGTTGCTTACACAATCAGACAGAAACTTGACAACAGTACTTGCTGAGAATAAAGTACATATATATCCTTAAAACCTATATGTTTAATTTATAAAACATTTTTAAATATAAATAAATTATTATAAATTAAATATTGAGCAAAATTTTCATGAAATCAAAATAACTGAAATATCATTCGACTTAAAAATAAAATAAAATAACAAATAACAAATAAATAAAATAAAATATAAAATTATTCAAACATTTCATAACAAAAATCATTATAATTTAATATATATTAAAATTCGTTCATTGTAAAGTAGAAATTAAAATCTACTGGCTGTTACACCCTTCTATAAACTTGTTTTATTAAAAGCACTCTATGTATATTTCATATATTAGCAGTTATTTTAATATGTATATAAATTTTGAATTGCGAATTATTAAATTTAAATTATCTTGAAAACTCATGAACAATAGGAAGACCTATCTTGGATTACGGATTGTTTAAAGATAAATTAGTTATATCTGTGTAATTAAGAAAAAAAAAAAAAATGTAGCACTTGTGTTTGCATGTTGTATTGGTATTCTATAAATTTAATTTTAACACTTACTGCTCATTATACGAGGTGTGGTGTGGGGTTTACAGTTAATACGCTCAATGGACATAAGCGAAGGGTGGGTCCTCACCCGTATTTTTTACTCACGCGCAAAGAAACTTATTTGCTTTTTTATCCGGGAGGGGGAGTTTTTTTTTTTTTTTTTTTTTTTTCTTTTGGAGGGGGGAGGGGCATCAACTTGTTTTTCTTTTTAATAATTTTAAAGTTAAAAAGTTGCTCTTATTTAATATCTTTTGAACCAATTATTCGATTGAACTAAAAATACAGCATTATCTAGATTTCGTCCTCATTAACAAGTGTTAACAAGTGTACTAATTTAATAGCGATCGATTGAATACTATAGCTTTGTATAACTAAAGATCTGACATATTTAAGTTGAAAGTTAAATGTCTGATTGAAAGCAATAGTTTTGTCGTAGTAAAAAAAAAAAAAACTTTCTTGCTAATTACTAAGAAATAAACTGAATCTTTTGAAATTTGGGAATATGAACTATTTATTCAATCATCGATGTAAGTGTTAAATTAATTTAATCTCGCATGTGTTTTTTGTAAAACCTTATTTATAAATATTTTTAAAAGAAAAATAATTGTATAAAAATTGGTGCAAATTAAACAAACGTTTTTTTTTTTTTTTTTTTTTTTTTTTTTTTTTTTTTAAAGATGAAAAGCTTTAAAATTTAGCTAAATTTTGACATTTCAAAAGTACCTGTTTATTTTATTTATTTATTTTTTCAGAGAGGATTGTGAGTACTATGTATGTCGCCCAGAGGTCCGCGGATCCAACTCAGAACTAGTTTCTGGCTGGACACCGAGATTCTCGTAGGTTTCCTGCATTTACTTCACTTTTAATTTTCCTGAATTTTAATAATGATAGGAAAAAAAAAGAAAATATATGGGCTCCTTTTTTATTAATTGCGGGACTCTGAGCGGTTTCTCTTGCCTCTTGGGGCGCCCATGCACAACTCCTAATTCCTTTTCGCCGTCCAGACCGTCTTGTCAACGCACGTAACGGATTCACTGTTACACTTAGGTTTTCTCAGGGAGTTATTTATTTATTATTATTAGAACTCTCGGTGCTTTACTCTGAATAATTTCTGTTAACGCGGAGATTGGTTCAGAGATTAAAAATTTCAAATTTATTTCTTTTCGGCTTTTTTTATTTTTTCCCGGAAAATTATTTTCATGTTTTTATCATTTTTCGTTGGAGATTGGTTGCGACCAAATGCAGGTACTCCGAAGCACCTCGTTGAGGGTGTATTTTTTATGCTTCATTTTTAATGTGCACTTGCACTGTTCTCTTATTTTTATTCATTCTGATTAACTAAAGTATCCTATAATTTGTTGCTCGCATATAATGTATTATGCATAAAAAAGTACATTTTCATACAGCAAATAATTCAACATTCATAAACGTTACAGCGTATAA
Source organism: Salticus scenicus (assembly GCA_963930645.1). Lineage (NCBI taxonomy): Eukaryota > Metazoa > Arthropoda > Arachnida > Araneae > Salticidae > Salticus > Salticus scenicus. The sequence goes on along the minus strand of OZ005652.1, from coordinate 17,457,836 downwards.
TTTAGATGTAAGTATATTTCTTTCTATAATTCCTATACATATTCGTATTACAATTTGTAATAATTAGAAAATGTAATTAAAACAAAATACAACAACTGAAAATATTCACTCCTTACAATACATGGTAAAATAAACAGAAAGTATATTTATAAATAAAAGTCATAATGTCAAAACACCTTTGTCGCTCATAAAAAAACTTCCACTTTTTTTTTTTTTTTTACAAGCTTTGAGATCTCTTGTTATAATGACTTTTTATCTCGATAATAGCACATATACATCAGATTTGTATGCTTGACTCTTAATCCGCTTGTAAATCCTCGTCAGATAATTACAGATAGCACATGATAGAATTACAATACCAATAAATGGAAAAACACACAGGGCCATCACGGGAATCGAACCCGCTCTCCTACGTTCGAAGGCGATTAGCAGTGTGGTGACATAACTACAGCGTCTAGAATAAGGGGTACATACAAATGAAACACTTCCAGTTGCAAAGCCGTTTGCAGGCGTTCCAAATGTATGACTGCAGTCAGCAGCAAAAGTATCCGAGCACTAGCAAAAATTCCTATGTGAAAAAAGCACACTTAACACTGTTTTGTTACATAAATCCTTGTCGAATCATGTTCTTAGACTGACTAAGAACAGGATTCGACAAGGATTTATTTAACAAATCTGCATTAAGTGTACTTTATTTACATATCAATTTTCGCTAGTGCTCTGTTACTTTTGCTGCCGACTGTATTTCCAAAAAACTTGCAAAATTTACGTCATCGAAATTGCAAGCGTTCCGTTTGTATGTAACCCTTAACAGTGTGCAAAGCGGCAAATAAAATTGTACTAAAAAAATTAAGCCTGTCACCAGATGTCATTGTAATCGAAGCTAGTGTCATGACATCAAAACCGAGACTCCCTATTGGTTAATTATGCTCTTAGATCACGTGATTGAGATGACGAAACTGGGAAAAGCCAATCAGGTCTTCGATTTGAGCAAAAGCTTCGATCACAGCGACATCTGGGGAAGCTTAGTTTTTGTAGCATCATTTTAACGTCACGATTATAGGCGATTTCCACACTGTTTATTCTAGACGCTGTAACATAACCACTCGGCCACGGAGGGCTTTTATCTCGAATGATCCATACTTCAGTTCACAGTATCAATACACAATATCTTTGAATACATAGGACACCGCAAACATCCATGGCCGTACCGGGATTCTAGTCCGGGACTTGGGGATCCAGAAGACAGCGTCCTACCGACCAGACCACAGAGAAAACTTACAATTTATAAGGTAAACATGTTATTTTTGAACACAGGCTCTCCGTGGTTAACTAGTTATGTCACCACACTGCTGATCGCCTTCGAGCGTAGGAGAGCGGGTTCGATTCCCACGCTGGCCCTGGGTGTTTTTCCATTTCTCCGAATTGTAATTCTGTCATGTGCTATCTGTAATTATCTGACGAAGATTTGCAAGCGGATTAAGAGTCAAGCATACAAATCTGATGTATATGTTTTGAGCACAAATAAAATTTCCACGTGATCTCTATTAAAAAAGATTAATCCCTTTTCAACAAAAACTATTTGCCTGAATGCAAATTATGATTAAACCTTAACGTACAGTCGGTAACAAAAGTATCCGAACACTAGCAAAAATTCCTATATAAAAAAAGTAGAGTTAATACTATTTTGTTAATAAATCCTTGTCGAATCATGTTCTTAGACTGACTAAGAACAGGATTCGACAAGGATTTATTTAACAAAACAGTATTAACTCTACTTTTTTATATAGGAATTTTTGCTAGTGTTCGGATACTTTTGTTACCGACTGTATAATAAACAGTGTATGTTGTGGTCATCACAAAACTTTTTTCTACGTTTTCCTATACAAATGCATTACTTACAAATAATTTATTAACAGTAATATTTATTGAAATTATCTTCCACGACGAATTTAGGCAATTTTAATCCTAGAGAAGTATAACACTAGATATCCAGAGTTTTATTCTCTACAAATAACTTAAAAAAAAAAAATAAGTCTTCGACTTTTTTTTTTTTTTTTTTAAGTGAAAAAAAAATCGATAACTTTATTTTAAATTATCTCAGATCGATGGTTCCACCATTCATTTTGAAAATATTGACGAGTTCTTCTGAAAGATCCCGTGTTGAAAATCACCCCTCCCCACCACCACCACTAAGCGATGCTCCTACGTGTACAAGCGTTTCTTTCTTTCTTTCTTTTTTTTTTTTTTTTCTTTTCCCAGTTGACTATCACTATTATAAATAATTCTTTTTAATTTCATAATGATTAAAAAAAAGAATTCTCATTGTACGCATTTATAGAAAATTTTATTCTATACAGACATGTTAAAATTTAGAAAAAAAAGAAAAAAAAAAAAAACAGGCTGGCAATGCACTTGTTGTACGATTTCCACCAGAAGTTGATAGGCATAAATTTATGTCAAGGTGCAACTGCATATCAGTTTGTGTAACATTCTGTACAGCAGTTCCTGAGTTACAGTTGCCCCAAAATTTTGTCACACATACACCGTCATTTTCTTAACCCTTTGATTCGACATAATGCCAGTATTCAAAGCTGGTAGACGTAAGGTGCCGGACTCGATCCCAGGTCACTCTCGTCGGTCTAGCTGTTTGGAGTTTTCCCGTAGTTTTCTCCTTAACTTGCGTAAATATGGGCTAAGACCTCTTAAAAAGACCCCCCCATGGAGGGCACTCCCCCTTAGACCTAGGACCCTAGTGCAGTCAATCGGCCTTAATCCACACAACTCAACCCAACTCCCAGTAATGCCAATTGGAATCTTAGCATACATCAAAACTCCCACTACTTCAGATTGAACAATAATATACATTTTTCTAAAAAAAAAAAAAAAAAAAAAAAAAAAAAAATTAGACGGTTTTACTATCATGCTTGTTGATGAATGAAAAAATGTTTTACTCTGTTCTCATATTAATATCGGAATCACAGTTTTCTTTTTTTGGAGCAATTTAAGTAAACTAACTGTTTCAAATATTATTTCTTTTATTTTTGAAGGTTTTGTAATTTGTATTTTAATTCATTGTACAGTCGGTAACAAAAGTGTCCGAACACTAGCAAAAATTCCTATGTAAAAAAAGTACACTTCATACGGTTTTGTTAAATAAACCTTGCCGAATCCTGTTCCTAGTCAGTGTAAGAACATGATTCGATAAGGATTTATTTAATAGAACCGTATGAAGTGCACTTTTTTTACGTAGGAATTTTTGCTAGTGTTCGGACACTTTTGTTACCGATTGTAACATGCATTTCTTTCAAAATTTTGGTATTTTTATTTATTGAAAAAGTTATGATTTTAACTGGCATCAGTGATACAAATGAAGTACAATTGAACACATCTTAGTCGCTTTGTTAACTATATTAATTCATACTCTGCTGTTACTCCAATTTTCAAAAAATATTTTTTTTTTTTACTTTTGAAATATATTTACGACTAAATATAAAATTTATCGTTATATGGATTAAAAATAATCTGGTGTGTCACTCACACGACTTTCTCTTACAATGAAATATAATACTATAAATACAGTTTGGAGACTAAGAGATAAGATAACGAGTACTGTTATGTAAACCTATGATAAAACAATAGAAATTAGGCTTCGGAAGAGTTTTATATGATAATTAGTTCTCTGTGAGAGGGACTACCGCCTCCCTCAACCCTCCGTTTCATTAATGCACCTATATTTATACAGAATTTAATTCTGTTATTAAAATTAAAAGTAAAACTATACAGACAACTTTCACATGCAACATTCCTTGAAACTTATGAGTCTTGATCAAACTTTTCTAGAAACAAACTTTATATTCATTTGAAAATACAACTTTTGGATCTCTTAAATTATTCGTTTTTAAGTTACTCTAAGAGACACAGACAAACATCAAATGTTAAAAAACTTGACTTCGGTAATCAGAAAGCTTCAAAACGTGCAAATATGCAAAACACCAGCGATAAATATTTAGCTTAAAAACATACATTATTTACCATATCTCTGTGAGAATTCATTTCAATTCCTGAGCAGGTTTCCTGGAAGTCACAAAATATTATAATACAGCACTTCCACTAACAGTAAAAAAGAAGATTATCGCTTAAATATTTGCAGCCCTGTATAACAAGATTATGTACAGACCACATGGTGCACTTAAATATAATCCTATAGTAATAATACACGGCATAATATGAAATACACTTCTATTAATTTTCAGCTATTATCGCACTAGAATTTAGCTCTTTTGTGTAGACCTGTAAATGAACAGTGGATGATTTTTTTATTACATTCCCTATCCTATTCTACATGAGACATCTTTTTACGCATATAAAAATATATATTTTCATTTCATTTGGTTTAGTGCAGTCTATAGATGTTAAACTCTACTTACTTGCATTTTCCCCCATAGACTTAATGTATTTGAATTCTCTTGGGTGTCCCTGTACTCGAACCATTAGCTTCATCTCAACGAAAAGCTTGTGTAGCATCCCTATATCATACAAATTTAGAATACCAAGTTTGGAATTTCTGCTACTATTTTGTTCTTGAGATATGCTGATAACAGACACGCACTCATACACACACACAGACCAACCTCTAAAAACCTGATTTTCGGATTCAGGGGACCTCAAAACATGTAAATATAACAAAAACTCACATTCGAAAATTTGAGCCTAAAACAATACTTCCTCAAGAGAAAGTAAAAAAAAAAAGGGGGAACGAAAGAGTTAAAATGATCAAATCTTGTTCTAGACGTCTCAGAACGTATATATCTATATCGAAATCCCGAGATCGAACCTATTTACGAAATCAATACTTTCTTCTGTTGAATATAAGAGAAAGTGAAAACCTGTAGTTATAAAACTGAATAATCACCTGTTTGTTTGCTTTTTTGAAAGTGCATTCGCAGTTGTTTTAGTGAAAGTTCGTGTAATATACGTTTGCAAAAAAGAGTCCTTTGACATTGTATTGTCGTTTTATCTTTATAGAGAGTTTTTATTACATTACAAAACCGAGACAAGAACCTCGTGAACTTATATATATTGGCATTACATTCAAGGTTTTTTTTATGACATGATTCAGCATTTCGTCGGGGTCCACTTCGGTTTCTAGCTAAAAAAGAGTTTAAATCGCATGAAATATGTTCTCCATAGATATGAAACAAGGGACTCAATCGAAAGGTGGGTTATTTCTTATGCGTGTGCCAATTTATTTATACTTTTATGCTTGTGAATTTTTATTTATAAATCTTATATGGTTAAGTTTGTATATATTTGTATAACATAACTGTAGAATGCAAGAGAAACAAATGATCAAATGCCAAATTTATTTATATGATTAAAAATAGCTATAGTTAAAAGAAATATGAATTAATCCATAATGCTTATATTTGTATACATGTATAGTTAAACGTCGTTTATATGAAATTATTTCTATGAAATTTTTTTCAATCGTTGTTACTTGTAAAACGAATGAAGGATATAAATTTTGGACTGTCAGGATCTGATTTATTTCTTTATTCAAGTATTTTTAATTCCCCCCCCCCATAATATAAGTTTGTAATTCTAAATGACATAATTATAAATTTTTAGCTTTTTCTTAAATGTTAAGTTCATGCATAAAAGTCGTATATACAGTCTTCAAATGCTTAATTATATTTGTGATATCGCGTTGGAGCAACCTCCATTTTAGTAACGTTGTATAAATCACAAAATGTAAACATTACATATTTACCGTTTTTTAAAGTAGCCAGAACGTTAAATTGCAAATACAATATATAATTAATTACTACAAACACCTCTTCTAAATACCTACTAGTATGTACATTTTTTAAATTAACATAGATTGTGTCTTATTTTTGTTAATTTTATTTTTAATAAACCCTAATGGAAATCATATTCACACCAACAATAGTATTTTTATATGAATATTTAATAAAATACGAATCTCTCAATTTTAATTTTGTTTAGGGATACAGAAGGGCGAAATTTCACATTATCAAAACACTAATAGTCCTCTATATGTTCTAAACGTTTAGCCGAACATAATAAAATCGCGTTACAGTATTTAATAAAGGTGGGGAAGAAATCCAACACGGCATATCAAATTAAGTTTATGAAAAATCTTCCGATGATGTAACAAGCAGTAGGTCAATATGTGAAAGTTTTAGAATCCTCTAAAGGACCTAATTTAACCGGCAATCTAACCACGTGTAATTTTTTGGAGAAATTCCTTTACTCATTATCCAATGATTTTTTTTTTTAATTCCGTTTTTACATTCAGAAAATTCACAACCATTAAAATGTTTCTCATTTTTCAAAAATTATTATTATTTTTTTAATTTTTAACCCGTCGTTTTAAAACTGTAGTGCGAAAAATTAACTAAGAGCTTATTTTGCACGTTATAGCATTTAAACGAGATATTAAAAATTAAATGAAGTAATTTTGGAAAACAACGAGAAACATTTTTAATGATTGTGAATTTTCTGAATGTGGGGTAAGGAGTAATTTATAAAACGAAGGAATAAAATGGGGTTAGTCTGCCAGTTATTTGTCCTCCTAAGAAGGAGGGGCTATTTACAGTTTTTCTAAAAAATTTGATTACCCATTTTTTTACTTCCATTACTCGATTACAGTAAGCAATGGAAAGTATTGTATTCAGTCAAAACATTGGATATAGAATTTTTACCAGATTTACATGATCTAAGGTCTCTTGAATCCAAAAAAATGTTTTTTGGCAATGAATGTATATTTGCGTGTGTGATAAATCTTCTGATTATCATATCTCCAAATTTAATAAAGACAGAACAACGAAATTTCAGTATTAAGACAGATCTAGTGTTCAGATGATTTTACCATCCTTTAGTGAAAATTTGAAAACCGGAAGTGGTTCAAAGACGGCTGTGACAATTTTCTTCAAAGTTGCTGTATAAACATATTTTTAGATGCCCATTCGTATGTATTAGTTGGTTAGCTCAGAAAAATTGATAGACGCGCGTCCTGTATAAATAGGTCAGTTTTTAGTCTCGCAAATACGTTCCTTTAAAAACGGCTCAACGGGCTTTCTTTAAACTTGCCCTAATAACACTTTTTATTAGAATGCTTTTTTATTCACCGGGTTGTCCGTCATTCTGTCTATCATCAAGCCACTTTTCTGCTATATTTTGACTGAAGGGTCATCCCTATGAATATGAGTGACCTGTGAGTAACCAGTGAGTGACCCCGGGTGATCAGTATGTGACCCATAAGTAACTCAGAATATCAGGAAATTTTACAGTTTTAGAAGGATTTCAAAATCTTCGCGTCCTGCTTCATTTCGGTTTTAAATTTTAATTTCGGTTTTTAAGTTTTAATTTAAAAAATAATATAATAAAAAAAAAAAAAAAAAGAAAAAAGAAAGAAAGAAAAAAAGAAAAGGAAAGAAAGAAATGCTTTTTTATCGGCGTCTTAAAAAGTAGTCAATAAGGCAAAATTTTCTGTACTTAAACCAATTAAAAGATCAAAAGCATTCAATGATGATAAAGTATGTTATTATTATATAGTAGGATGTAGTCATCTATGAATGTTTTTGATCTTTTGGCCATATCACACGAGAGACTTTCTTTCAGCCTTTTACTAAACACAGCATTATACCCAACATACTCAGCCTGATTTTGTTCAAGGACAGCAAATTTTCGGATTATCAACTTTTACGAAACCGTTTAGAAAAAGCTGAGTATGTTGAGCGTGCTGATCAAAATTGACCAATAGGAAGGAATAAGGATTTTTTCCTGGAATACCTTTAGAGAACAGAGTACATCATGCTATCAATTCGGGGGAACCCTACGGACAGCTGACTGGTTTCTCGTTCGTTCAGCATCACGGATCTGAGTATGTATCAGCATAGTGAACATGTTGCGTATAATGTTGTGTTGAGTATATATGCTCCCGTGCGATATGGCCATTAATTGGTTTAAGTACAGAAAATTTTGCCTTATTGACTACTTTTTAGGACGCCGATAAAAAAGCATTCTTTTTAAAAATCTTTTATTATTATTATTATTATTAGATGCCCTTTCATATTCAATTGTTAGTTTCCGGTGAGCAGATCAGTTTGCTATATTTTGGTGTAAATTGACAGTGGGACCAGAAGTCTAAAAAAACTGCTCTAACGATTTTCTTCAAATTTGTTATATAAATTCTTTTTTAGGTGTCCTTTAGCAGATATTGTTTGATTACTTCAGGAAAATTGAGAGGCGTTTGGATTAGGTGGGTCGGTTATCGATCACGAAAATGGGGGTTTCAAAAAATGGCCCAGATTACTTTTTTCTTTCTTTTCTTTTCTTTTTAGCTCGCTACATGTAAACTATCTTTTTTCACAAAGTATGTATCAGATTGATCTCACAAGAAAATTGTTAGGTGTCCAATTTGTTAAATAAATTTATGTCTTCTGGCTACAATATTTCTGAATAGAATATATACACTCTAAACAATATGTCCTATTTGCTGCCAGAAATTCTCTGTAATTTGAGAAAATACGCGTAATTTAAGAAAGAATTACGTTGTCAGAACGTGTTTTCTCAAATTACAGAGAATTTCTGTCAGCAAATAAGACATATTTTTTACAGTGTATATAACATATGTAGTTATGGGTAATGAAAGTCGTGTACTTGCTACACGTAAAATTTTTTAAAATATCAATATGTTCCCTCGAATCGAATTAGATTAACTAATGGAAAGAAAAATCCTTTCTTCGGAAAAATTATATTTATTAATTCTATGTACACGTACAACTTTTTGCAATAATACGTAATCTATTAAAACTGATCAGAGTAGATGGCAATTAAAGTTTTCACAGCTACATGTTTCGAAATTCTAAAAGTGTTTTGTACTTTTTCAATACTGCGATAATCATCAAATGATTTAGTATTGTAGTTTTTTGTAGTTTTTACTTTCATCTCTTTCTCTGTATATATATATATATATATATATATATATATATATATATATATGAGAGACTAGTATCTTGTGGCCACTGCATGACTTTCTTATATATTTTCCTATACAAATTCATTTCAGTACAAATAATTTATTAAAATTATTATTTGTTAAAATTATTTTCCATGATGAATGCAGAAGATTTTCATTGTATAGAAATAGCATAACACTAAATGTCCAATATAAAAAAGTCAATCTTATTCTTTACATGGCATTAAAAAAAAATGCTTTCTTTTAAGGGGGGGGGCAGGGTTAAAAATGAAAAACAAAAATCGATAACTTTATTTCAGATTATCACAGATCAATGTTTCAGCCATTCGTTTTAAAGGTATCGGCGAGCTCTTTTAAAAGATACCGATAATGAAAATTTGTCTCCAGAGGGGCGGGACTTGTACCCGAGTGGGGGGGGGGGGGCGATGCCCCTGCATATACAAAAATTTTTTCATACTTGACTGTCACTGTTACAAATAATTCTTTTAAATTTCATAATGATTCTTAAAAAATAATTGTCTTTATGCACATTTATACGAAATTTTGTCCGATACCGCCATGTTTAAAGCTTAAAAAAAGCGGGAGAGAAACGCCACCTGTTGAACGATTTTTACCAAAAGTTGACAGCACTAATTTACGTCAAAGTTCAACTACATATCAATTTGTATGAAATTCTGTGCAGTAGTTCCTGAGATATAGCTGCCACAAAAATTTCTGACACGCACACACAGACAAGACATTTTCTAAAAATGGTCAAATGGGGTTCTAGACCTTTCGAAACGTGTAAATCCATCGAAAACTCGAGGTCGAAAATATATGAATCCAATACTTTCTTCTATTGAATATAGAAGAAAGTAAAAAATATTGGATTCTTGAAAATTTTCTACCTCCAGTTTTCGATAGATTTACAGTTTTGGGGATGTCCTGAAAAGATTTGATCATTTTCAGAAAATGTGTGTCTGTGGGTGTGTGAAAAATTTTTGTGGCTGCTGTATTTCATGAACCAATGAGAGAAATTTATTTAAACTAGGTGTTTAGTTAGACCTTGACTTGGTGTTTAGATTTGGTGATAGTTGCTCTATAGATGGCGTTGCTTTTTCTTTTTTCATAACGAATAATATGGCAGCATAGGACAAATTTTTGTACAAATGTAATGCAAAATAAGAACGGGGAAAACATTTCAACATGGGTATCTTTCAAATGAACTCGTCAATACCCTTAAATCGAATGGTTGAACCATAGATCTGTGATAATTTAAAATAATTTTGTCGATTTATTTCAATTAGGAAGAAGAAGAAAAAAAGCAATTCTCCAGGTGTCAGCACTAAATTGACTTTCTTTTCTGTATTTAGTGTTATATAACATTTTTCTGGGATCAAAATCGTCAGCATTTATCATGGAAAAAATTCTTAATGAATAATTTGTACTTCGTGAATTTGCATAAGAAAATACACGAGAAAGTTTTGTGATGACCGTAACATATTGTTTACTTTTAAACTAATCGTATAGAACTTTATTAATTATTATTAAATAAACATAATTTAGTAGGAAGGATGAAATATCAGCTTCGAATACATTTTATTTTCATGTAAATAAAGATGAAAATTTAGATGATTAAATTAAAATAATTATGCTTATATTTTAATTGTGGTGTAAAAATTTCTAACGAATAGCACTGTGAAATATTTTGAAGCTGGAATTTGAATCGATATCCTCCGGGCAGGAAAACTATACATCCTAACTAAATTATACATCAACACATGATGATGGTGTTATGAATGAGGCCGATTGTATAGATATAGGATCTAGGCTTGTGTTGGATATCCCCCGTAAGAGTTTTTCTAAGATGTTCTAGCCTGTATACACGCTAGCTTTGAATAAAACCATAGAAAACCCCGAACGGCTAGGTCGACGAGCGCAATTTGGGTTCGAAAAAAGCATTTCCTGTCTCACAGCTTCAAGAGCAAAATCATGATATTTTATCGTGGAAAGGCCATTTCTCCAGCTTTACTCCTGCTCATCTGGTGGCTAAATGGTTATAGTCCATTTCCTCATCAGAGGCACTTCAAGGCCACGAAATTCAGAGAGGGAGATCACGTGAATGAGATCACGTGCTCAATTCCATCCAGTGAGATATCGTTGTTTCTTCAGTAACCTAGCAACGGACGGGGAAAGGGGAATCACAGTTCATCTGAGTGTGGCCTTGAGGCGACTGCGTAAAGGTAATAGAGTATAGTGCTCTGATTTTCAGTTTTCAGATATCAGGTTCAAGTCCTTGTAAAAGCATAAGTTTTCGTGGAATTTTGAATCCACTTTAAGCTGTAGGTCCTGGTGAAATGAGCCTCAATGTGCAAATAAGGAGCGTAATGAGTCAACCTCAATTCAAACTAACAATCCTCACTTTTTACTTTCTCCTATTTTGCGTATCATCATTTTGGGGAGAACTGTCTACGATAGTAAGCTCAGCTTTTGTAAAGAACTGCGTATCCATCTGTTGAGCGTTATCTTGTTAGATTTAATGCAAATTTTCTGCATTTAAGAACTATGTCTGGGGTGGGATGCTCTCCATTGGTGTCTTTACAAAAGGTTCTAGCCTGTAATTACGCGATTTTCGGGAGAAAAAAAAAGAAAAGAAAGAAAGAAAAACGGAAAACTCCGAAACGCTGGACCAACGAGCTCATCTTAATCCGTTTGTTGACCAGCAAGTCCGACAGAGATGTCTGTTGTTTATAGTTTATTGTAGTAAAGAAAATTTGTAGAGAAATATAAAACTAATAAAAAAAAAAAACGTACTTTTTAATGAAATATCGGACTTTTTTACAAAAAAAAAAAAAAAAAAAAAAAAAAAGGATATAAACATTAGATTTTCTGTTACTGTAATAATAATAATCTATCAAAAGCATCTTTTGTAACGAAGTGCAGGCAAAGATTACGTTAAACAATAATTTATCATTTCTTTATTTGTTTCAAAATGGAAAGTGTATAGGCAGGAAGCGAAAAAACAAAATACTACACTGTAAAAAAAAAAAAAAAAAAAAAAAAAAAAAAACTGTTAAAAGTACAGGAAAAATCTAGCAGCTGGGGTGCCAGTATTTCTCCGTCAAATATACAGGACAAAACTGTACTTTTAACAAAAAACCTCTTTGATTTACAATATTCCTGTGTAAAATATGTCAGTGATACAATTTTACGGTTTTAAACTGTATATTTGACGGAGAAATACTGGCACCGCAGCTGCCAGATTTTTCCTGTACTTTTAAGTTTTTTTTTTTTTTTTTTTTTTCAGTGTACCAACAATTTTCTATCACATGATAATTTTTACCCCAATGGCTCTAAAAAGTTAAGACTGCTAGATATTGGAAAATTTCAAGGGATACGTTCTTTCAATAACTTTAAATATTTGTCATGCATGCTTATACATTCCTGTTTATTGATACTTGCTTATTCATTGACAAAAATCACATTAATCAGTTATAAGATCACCCCGCTTATAAGGTCACTTCTGCAAAATTCCATAGGGTAAACTTATATCAAGGCCTGACTGTAATTGTAAAAGCATACACCGTAGATTGCAATTTATACTGTTTGTTTACAAAATTTTAATTCATTACCTTCCAAATTAGTATTTCGGTGAACTTTACTGCAAAAGTACTGATTTCGTAGAAATTTTGGGTTTTAGAATTTTGATGGTTTGTTAGATACGCATAAACATGAACACGTTTTTATGCGTCCTGAGTTGGATTTAACTCTTTTTAGGAAATATGTGTCTGTACAAATTTGTGTTACCGAAATATTATTGGCACTAAAATTCAAGAACTAATGCGCATTCAATACCCACTAAGAATAAAATAATCTAGACTGACTTCACTTGATTTTTTGAACATTTAGAAATTGACGGTTAGTTATTTAAATAAATTTAAATAAGAGACGTATTTAAGTAAACAAATAGAAAATCGTAGGAACGTGTTTGAGTATTTCTCCTCATGTTGTATGTATACCTGTTAATGTATCGCAATGTATCCAAATTCTTTTGTGCGTCCCTGTAATAGATATATAAATGGTAAGCTCACAATATTAAATATTTATCTGTTATTTTATGTTTAAAAAAAATTTAACATTGCTAACATTGCTTTAAATAGTTTAATTCCATAAACCACTGTGTATAAAAATTCTGTTTTGTATTCTAGTAAAAAAAAAACAAAAAAAAAAAAACACTAAGTCTTACACTCATACAAATCTGTACAGTTATTGCGATGATAATTTATATTATAACATGCCTACCAATTTATATCTTAATCGAATGTAGAATTTAGACGCTAGCACACTTCAAGTAATTCGTGACCGTAGTCCATAATGATAAAGATTTTTTTTTTTTTTTTAAATCCCTGTAAAGGAATTATAAATTCTACACTCATAAAAATTTATGCATATCGTGCAACGGTGACCAATATCATACATACTAATCATCAGCTCAATCGGATAAGGTGTTTGATGCTATCGTACTTTAAATAATTTGAGTACATAGGCCATAATGATGTATAATTTTTCTTTGTATTCCTGTTAAAAAAACTAGAATTGCTAGATTCACCAAAATCTATACAGTTCGTGCGACGTTGACCATAAACATACCTGCCAACTTGCAGATCAATCTATCAAAGCATGTAGGGATCATCGTGTTCACACACACACACACACACACACATACATATATATATATGTGTGTGTGGGCATTAGCCTATAGGGGCATTAGCCTACTAAATACCGCCTATAAATTATATAGCAAACTAATTAATAACAGAGTAAGGGAATTGTCAGAATCAATGCTCTTAGAAGAACAGTCTGGCTTCAGACGAGGAAGATCTTGTATAGACGATGTATTCTCTTTAAAACAGATAATTGAAAAGCGTAGAGAATTTAACCTGGAAACGCATACTATTTTTATAGACTTCGAAAAAGCGTTCGACCGTGTGAATAGAGAAAAGTTATGGTCTATCATGGAATGTAGAGGATTCCTCCGACACTTGATTCAGGCTTGTCAGTCCTTATATCAACATACAAAGATACTCATCGGCACACACAAAACCAACGAAGTAGACACTAACCAATGAGTCAGACAGGGATGTAGTCTATCCCCAACTCTGTTTAATCTCTACATAGACGACATCATCCGAACATGGAAAACTTCAGCCGCCCCAGGAATTAAGCTAAAAGTAGACATGTCCATCAACACGCTACTGTTCGCGGATGACCAGGTTATCATTCAGGAATGTGAAGACTATCTACAGAGATCAACGTATAGCCTAAACAAAATTTGTCAAGACTATGGAATGAAAATCTCGATAAAAAAAACCAAATCTATGGCTTTCAAAGGGAAAGACCCTATTCGTACAAAAATTGTCATTGAAAATGAAGCCATAGAACAAGTATCACACTTTACCTATCTAGGTTGCGATCTCACTTATGAATACGAGAACGAGGTACAGCAGAAATTGCACAAATTCCAATACATCTGTGGAACTTTGAGAAAGACCCTCAGGAAGAAGACACGAAAAGAAACACAACTTAAATTCTATGAGTCATGGCCACACCCGTCTTACTTTATGGTTCAGAGACATGGACCTTAGGGAGCCGGGATCTATCGAGAATCCAAGCAACAGAAATGCGACATTTGAGACCTATAAAAGGCTGCACAATTTACGACAAGATTCGGAATGAAGACATCAGGAAGGAGTTAAAGATCTTCAACTTATGTGATATAATACAAGAATATCGTACTAAATGGAAAGACCATGTACAGCGTATGCCGGAAACACGGTTCCCCAGAGCTGCTCTCGACTACTCCCCAAAGGGCAGGAGAGATCGAGGACGACCGAGAAAGCGGTGGACTGAACAATGAAGCCGGAACAGGCACTATGTCTAATCCCTGAAGTTGATGATGATGATGATATATATATATATATATATATATACATCACCGTAAAAACAGCAAAAAATAACTGAGGAAATCTTAAAATGTATAGATACACAACAATTTCATAGTAGAATTTTTTCATGATTACAATACTTCCTCATATAATGTATGTTCGGAAAATAAAAACAGTGCAACTTTAATGTCGATATTTCTTTATTATAGAAGAAAATGTCGCAGATTATTAGTTTCTAAACAATATTTGTTCCAAACATATTCAGTTTGTCGTTTACGCCCATTTGAAAACAGGGAGGTGGTTCTAATTGTCTTGAAAAAATTGAGAGACGAAAGGATACCTTGTGTGTGCTTCTTTTTTTTCTTTCTTTTATGTCATCCAAATTTCATGAAAAAAAAAAAAAAAAAAAAAACATCGCCGTCAAAATATTCAGCGATTGCTGGTCATTCACTATATGGTCATGTTTATGATTTTCAGTAAGTAAAGTTATTCCATAGTTCTTATTACCATGTTTTTATTAACTTCGATTTTTGTTTGTTTGTTTGTGTGTTTGTCAGGGACAAATCTTGCAATCGATTTTTAACTAACTTCCCGACTAGCTAGATATTTGAAATTTTCAGGAAAGCTCACAACACGGTGACAATACATTTTTCTAATAATTTTAGTCAACTATTGCAGGTGACGCTGCCTTCGTCAGCGCTTATATGATTCGACAGAAAATTTAACTAACTTCCCGACTAGCTAGACATTTGAAACTTTCAGAATTGTTCAGAACACGGTGAAAATACATTTTTTTAATACCTTTAGTCAACTGTTTCGGGTTCCTGCTGCCTTCGTCAACGTTATCAGTACAGAGCTTGCAATCGATTTTTCACTAACTTTCCGACTAGCTAGACATTTGAAAATTTCAGGCTAGCTCATAACACGGTGACAATACATTTTTTTAATACTTTTAGTCAACTGTTTCAGGCCCCTACTTCCTTCGGCAGCGTTTATATGATTCAACAGAAAATTTATTTAACTAACTTCCCGACTAGCTAGACATTTGAAACTTTCAGAGTAGTTTAGAACACGGCGAAAATACAATTTTAAAATATTTTTAACCAACTGCTTCGTGTTCCTGCGTTACCAGTACAAAGCTTGCAATCAATTTTTCACTAACTTCCCGACTAGCTAGACATTTGAAACTTTCAGGATAGCTCAGAACACGGTGACAATACTTTTTTTAATACTTTTAGTCAAGTGCTTCGGGTCCCTACTGCCTTCGGCAGCGTTTATATGATTCGACAGAAAATTTATTTAACTAACTTCCCGACTAGCTAGACATTTGAAACTTTCAGAATAGTTCAGAACACGGTGAATATGCATTGTTTTTAATACTTTTAGTCAACTGTTTCAGGTCCCTATTGTATTCGGAAGCGTTTATATGATTCAACAGAAAATTTATTTAACTAACTTCCCGAGTAGCTAGACATTTGAAATTTTCAGAATAGTTCAGAATACGGTGAAAATGCATTTCAAAAATATTTTTAACCAATTGCTTCGGGACCCTGCTGCCTTCGGCAGCGTTACCAGTACAAAGTTTGCAATCAACTTTTAACTAACTTCCCGGCGAGATAGCCATTTGAAACTTTTATAATAGCTTAAAACACGATAGCAAGGAATTTTTTTAATACTTTTATCCGATTTCTCCGGGTTCTCGCTGCCTTCAGTAGCGTTTATATGATTCAACAGAAAATTTAAAAACATGGTGTTTAAAAGTTCTTTTCATCTTGTAATTATTTTCAGGGTCGACCTTCACTGTGGACGATGCAGTGGACAGGGCTGGCTATGGCAAATTCCAGTTGCGAGTGACCTGCTTGGCCGGATTAGGATGGGTGAGTGAAATATGATGCAGTTCAATGTGTGTTATGAATGTATTAAATGTATGCCA
The DNA here is from genome assembly GCA_963930645.1 of Salticus scenicus. NCBI lineage: Eukaryota > Metazoa > Arthropoda > Arachnida > Araneae > Salticidae > Salticus > Salticus scenicus. The sequence continues at coordinate 17,440,972 of OZ005652.1, read as the reverse complement.
TGTTCAGAATATAGAATAATAGTCTATCCTAAACAAGAGCATGAGATCTATGAATTTTTTAGCGCATTTAATTTTTCAGCTAAGTAATCAAAATTGTTATACACTCGACAAGGGGATTAAGTATAGATAAATAAATAAAATATATAAATATATGAAATGTTTCTAAATAATATCCTAAGAAGAGAAATAATAAAAAATAAACACGTTCCAATTATATTATTTGATGTATATGCATAATGTATATTACATATAACATGAATATATCGCGCATACACAGCATTAACAGACATAGATAGCATTAGGCATTGTATCTTATTAACCGATATATTATTAAAGAGACATTTCTGGTGTCTATTTCTAGATTTTTTGGGTTTCATAATTAAACCAATGTTTGTTTATTTTAGTGTTTTGCAAGTGTCATTTCTTAATTTATTTTTATTTTTATTTATTTATTTGTTAGCTCGCCGATGCCTTCGAAATCATCATCTTGTCGTTGATCGGCGAATTTGTGGCATGTGATTGGCCATTACATAGGTGGCAGAATGCTATTCTCACATCTGTAAGTATAAGCAGCGTATATTCTTTCATTTGATTATATCCCTAACAACACACCTATTTCCAACATATCCTGAATATGCCCTTTTATCATTAGTATATAACGAAGATGTCCTAGAGAGAAGATGTACTGTTATGAGACTCTGTATGTTACATTATTAATCCTTTCATTATTTTCACCGTACTCTGTTTTTTATAACATTTCAATAATAAAAAATAAATATTATTTTCTCTATACAAAGTTTACATGCAGAAGAAAACACTTTAATTTCCGTTATGTGTACGCAAATGACAAAAATCCACTTATCCTGAGATTTATAAAAAGTGCGTTGCCTTTGGAAAAGGAAATGCTAATGCTGTCGAAAAAAACCGAAACTTTATGAACTTGTTCCTTCGAATGCAAGTTTATTAAACTATAAAAATTATAAAGCTCACATATTTTTGAACCTTAAAAAAAAAAAAAAAAAAAAAAAAAAAAATGTAAATCAAACTAATTACAAGGTAAGAAATCTTCTCTTTCGTAAATATGATAATTAACTCAATGTTTTAACAGAAAATGCATTAGAATCTAAAATAAGACATATTTCTAGTCCATGGAAGCTTGAAAATTCATTTAATAATAAATATGCATTTGGGATCACATGGCACAAAATTGAATTATGAGTTTCGAGCCACCTTTTCTTACTGCTCATAAAATCATCGAAATGTCAGGGGAAAATCTTGAACTTAAGGCTTATAAAATTGGCTGCTACAGTTAAATTGGATGGCAATTCGCAACCGAAATTCATTGTACTATCAGTGGCCGAGAGATTCTGCTCTCGAAACTGATGGATGGGAAGTGCTGAGTTTGATCCCAGGTTGCGTTCTTCAACCTAACTGTTCAAAGTTTTCTGTGGTTATAAAGACCCCATACACCCTCTACAAATTGCAGGCATTTACAAAATCAGCTTAAAAAAAAAAAAAAAAAACAGGTTACTACATAAGAATGACCAAATGCAAAATCAGCAATAGAATTAAAGAACATTAAAAGGACATAAAATATGGAAAAAAAAAAAAAACTACTGCCTAAACCAAAACTAATAAAAATTCAGAAATAAACATCGATTTCATAAATAAATAAATAAATAAAAAATAAAAAATAAATAAATAAAATAAAATAAAATAAAATAAAATAAAATAAAATAAAACGAAAAACCTAACTACAATAACCATAACCACGCAATAATCCGAGAAACCATAGATATCCTTGCCAACGAGTGCAGCTGCAACGACATGGAATCGAATCAGAATCTGTATCAAAGATAGCGCGGTATGCTCATAACAGGATAAACTGGAATTCACATCAAATCAAGGTATATCCCTGAAGATGACCGGGCGCCTAGTCAAAAAGACTAATAAAATATTTTAGATAATTTATCATTAAAAAACTTATGATCAATTGGAAGACTCAATTTTTACTTGGACTAGAACATTTTTAAGAGATATGAGATCCATTATAATACTTCAACAGTAAATCCGTAAAGAAATAAATAAAAAGTTGATGGATGTGCGCGTGCGTGTATACAGAATGATTTGAAAGTGTTCAGACTAACTTTAAGGGCAGGTCAGTCATACAAAAAAAAAAAAAAAAAAATCACTTTTACATTGGAACATATAGACAGAAACATCATGCATGTGTGCTTACAATGCAAAAATAAAAAATAAAATAAATGAATGGCAATATGATTTACAAAAATAAGTTTATTAAACAATGTGTGCATAATATTACAAAAAATGTTCAACATTTGCTGCCAGCTGTCCAAATGCGAGTATCCCAACTGCAAATTATGGGTTTGCGAATGCATTTATACATTCCAGGCCTGTCATGGACACATGATGCTGCTGCTTAAACAATTCTTCAAGCAACGCTCTAGCGCGCACACGTGATGTTTCCACCTATCTGTTTCTTTGTAAAAAAAAAAAAAAACATTTGTTTTTACAGGCATGAACTACTATTACAGTTTGTCGGCACGTCTTCGAATCCCCCTGTATATATGAAAAACCTCATAAATAGCTAATCATGCGGATATTTCTATTACTTATTGAATTTATATAATGTATTGAGATATTCAACACCCGTGTTTTGTAAAATACTTCGTAATCTTTTTTACACTCAGCTGAATTTATTTAAATTTGGAAATGTGTATTTCATTCATTTAAAAGGGCAAATTACACAGGTCTGCATCTAAAATTTTTATTCCAATATAATTATATGGTAACTTTTATAGTATATTTCCATGAATAATTATTATATATAACACTGCGCAGCAAAAAAAAAAAAAAAAAAAAAAAAAATCGAGCCCGATACCTTTTTTGCTGATTCTTATGTAAAATGATCTCCTGATTCTGAATAGGACTCCCATTTTGCCCAGTCACCCATCGTTTTCTCGGGACACCACCCCCTCCCCCAATTTTTATCACTGTTCGGTAACTTTATGGCCATTAATTTGATTTGGAGAAGGAAAAAGAATTAATTTAACACTTACTATATATATATATATATATATATATATATATATATATATATATAAATACAATATATATAATGTTTAATAAATAGCATTAATAATAGATTTAAAAATTATAAGAAATGTAATGCATAATATCAGTGTCAAATCCTCCCCCCCCCCCCCCTAAAAAACAAATTTATAGCCATAAAATTACCGAAAAGTTATAAAAAATAGGAGGTCGTGTCTAAAAGACGGTGGGTGATAGGGCAAAATGGACGTCCTATTCCAATACAGAAGGTCATTTTACATAAGAATTTGCAAAAATGGTGTTGGGGCCGATTTTCATGCAGAGCAGTGTATTAATCATAGAAACATACTAGAAACTACCGAAAATGAAGAAATTGTATCGATAGACAACTTGTATTGACCAAAATCTATACGTAAATAGAGAAAAACTGGCTATTTTCGGTTTCAGCCCTTCAAAAAAATATGATGTATAAGCTAAAATTATCGAATCCACTTTTGCCAACATTATTTTTGTAGACCTGTGTTTATTAGTTCAGTTTCTTCTCTATAAATTCAACATATGCACAATATCTTCACTACTGTTTGTATTATTTAATTTACTGAACTAACTGGCTTTTTTTCTTTCTGTAGGTGGTTTTCGCTGGCATGATGGTCGGATGTCCCGTTTTTGGAACAGCAGCAGACATATATGGTAGAAAAAGGGTAAGGAATAAACCATAACAGTAGAATTATGACTTTAAAAAAAAAAAAAAAAATCTTAGCGAACGTTTGAAGTTTGTTAGTAAAAGAAGTGTAAAGCTAGTTTTATAAAATCCTCCGACCTTAAGTTTAATTAGATATTATTTTTTCATAATTTCTGTAATTTTTATTTGGAAGAACGTTAGCTTGCAAATTATAAAATGAAAACGCAGGGCTGACCTTGAATTGGATTAAAATTTTTCTTTAGGATCTCTAATATTCAAAAGAATTGAGCGATTTTTAAACTGTGAACTCATAATCGTTAAACTAATTTTTAACTGTCAAAATTGATTGAAAATTTGTGATTTTTTTGAAAGGCTTGTATAATCTACTAATGATGATAATAATAATAAAACAAGACTTTTCTTTTTCTAATATAAGTTTGGAGATGACTTTTTCTTTTGTATAATGTAAGTTTGAAGCTGGTAAATTTTAAAGCATCAATGCAAAGTTTTGGAAATAAAAGATCCAGAAATAATATAAATAAATACACCAAGCGACAAAAAGAAAAGCCGCACTTGGATATTTTCCTTTTTGCCTTCTACAACCACCAATTTTATCGTTTAAAAAGCAAATTTTCGAACAGATTTTATTATGTTGTCCTCCACATACACTTTAGCTTTGAGTCCAGTGTTAAAAACAAAATCCAACTGTCAGTAAAATTGCAATTTTAGAAATTATTTCAAAAATGGTAAGAACAAGGCAGTTAACGATGCCACAAAAAATATAAATTTTTGAATGAAAATCAAAAAATATTTTAATACATAAGATGGCAAAATAATTAAATGTTAACGAAATATTGGTAAAAGGGTTTTTAGCAAGATATAAAATTTTTTGGCCGTTTAAACTGGAAATTTGATTTTAGGTGGCTATGTTGCTCAACCAAGCGAGATGACCGTAAGTTAAAAAGCCATTGCTTAGAAAATCGGTTTGTATTACATTTAGAACATAAAAAAAGATTCAGAAAAAGTGTTTAGCAGCATAATTTCTTTAACTACAGTACAGCAACTATTAAACAAAGCAGGTTTAAATAACAGAAAATTTGAAAAGGACCTCAGTAGGCTAAAAAATTTAAAAAATGATTAGTTAATTAATGGGTTGAACTGATTCTCTTTGATGAGTCAAGTTTAACTTATTTCGAACTAAAGAAAACAAGCAGATCTGACAACAAATATATGACCGACTTAATGAAAATCGAATTCTTAAAATAGTGACACATTTTCCGTGCATTATGGTACGGAGGTGTATAACTTTTCAAACAGTCGGGCAAATTTTTATGCTCAAGGGATCAATTAACTCGAAATAAAACACAATCTTCCTAAAAGTGGTGCCTGACCGACTATTTTGGAGGTATCTTGGACATATCCGCAAACAGCATTTCAAGATGATAATGCACCTTACTACACAGCATCTGTGGTAAGTTTATTCACTCCAAATTGTCAAACTTTCCTATCCATTCCCATGAGAACCTATAATTCAGTAAGTAATCATATCTTTTTTAACGTTAAGTTAAATCCCACAAAGGATATAGTAGAATTTCTTCTTTACCAGACATGGAAATAGTTCTAATCGCGATCCTTTCGAAAATGTTTCGTCTATAAAAAGGTGGGGGAAAGGGGAGAGGATTCGAAATTTGCAGCCTATATCTCTGCCAGAACTAGAGAAAATTATTTGTGATATTTGGCACATATGTGTGTAAAACTGTGCCATTGAGCATTAAAGCAATAATTACATATAAAGGTGGAATTAACCCAATGCAGAATACATATTTTTATAAAAAAAAAAAAAAAAAAAAATGCTTAGATCTAACAAATAAATAGTTTTATTTCATATATTAAAATATAACTTGTTTATTTCATATAATAAATCATAATAGAATACAATGTGTATGGTTATTGCATTATGTTCAAAAAGAAAGTTTTATGCAGATTTTTAAAAAGTACTTCGTAGAGTGCAATAAAGCAAATTATTAAATCGAAAATGTATATAGGTATCATTCCATCCCTTTGGTATTATGCAAACAAGACAGTTTTATTTGTTTCAAACATTAATTTCAAAGTTATTACAAATAAAAAAGGTATAAGTCATTTTTTCTGCGGTGAGTTTTTTTTTTTTTTTTTTTTTTTTTTTTTTTGTCGCTTAGTGTAAATAAATCATATTTTATGTAATATATATAAAAAAAAAAACTTTAATTTTCAATCAAATTTAGAGATTTTAGGATTGTGAACTTATAATCACAATTTATGGCCAATTTTGCATATTTGTCAAAATCGGTTGAAAATTTGTTAGTTTTAAAAAAGTGTGCGTTTTCATATTCCAATCCGATTTATAAACTAACATGATTTAAACTTTAGAGATTTTCCAGTTCGTAACTTGATTTGCAAATTTTGAAGTATCGATGCAAAAAAGCCCCCCCCCCCCACACACACACACGCATAAAAATGATAATAATAATAATAATAATATCTAAGTCTAACAGATTTCATCATACATAGCTTAAAAAAAAAAAAAAAAACACATCCAGACTGAATCAGCGTTCTCTCTCTCTCTCATTCTATTTATCTCTATCTATCTATCTACCTACTTATCTATCTACCTATCGATTGCAACGCGTTATCTACATAACGCATTGAAATCGTTCTATTCATTTAAAAGCTACAGTGCCACAGACATACAGAGGCTTCAATCTCTTACTTTCTTCTATATTCAATAGAAGAAAGTATTGGATTCGTAAAAATTTTTGACATCGAGTGTTTGATGGATTTACACGTTTTGAGAGCTGTAGAACACGATTTGACCATTTTTAGGAAATGTCTGTCTGGGTGTGTGTGTGTGTGACAAAATTTTGTGGCGACTGTATCTCAGGTACTACTGCACAGAATTTCATACAAATTGGTATGTAGTTACACATTGACATAAATTAGTGCCTATCAACTTTTGGTAAAAATTGTCCAACAACTTGCGTTGACATCTCGCTTTTTCTAAAATTTTAACATGTTGGTATAGGACAAATTTTTGCATAAATGTACATAAAGAGAATTATTTTTTAATAATCAGTATGAAATGTAAAAGAATTATTTGTAATAGAGATAGTCAACTGGGAAAAAAATATTGTATATGTAGGAGCCTCGCCTCCCCCCCCCCTGAGGGGAAAGTCCCTCCTCGAGGGAAGTACATTTTCATGATGGGTATATTTCAAAAGAGCTCGCCAATACCTTTAAAACGAATGGTTGAACCACCGATATGCGATAATTTAAAATAAAGTTATCGATTTTTTTTTTTTTTTTTCATTTTTAACATTTTTTTTTTTTTTTTTTTTTTTTTTTTTAAATGTAATATTGAGAATAATATTGACTTATTTTTGGTTATTAAGTTTTATACTACTTCTCTAATGGAAATTGTCTGGAAGATAGTTTATCATGGAAGATAATTTTTTAAAATAATAATTTTAATAAATTTTTTTTACTGAATGAATTTGTATAGGAAAATATAGAAGAAAGTCATGTGGTAGCCACAATATACTAGCTTTTAATTGTTCGAAGTTAAAAAATGCTCGACTTTATAAATTCAAATGGTGCCCCCCCCCCCCCCCCCCCCAAACACTTAGTTTATTTATAAAACGTTGCAAATTTTAATAATGAAAGCATTTATTCCGATGAGGCAAAATGTAGCACTAGCAAAGCGATCAATGAGAAGAGGATTTCTGAAATCAATTGTCCATTGTTCAGCGTAAAAGATAACAATCCGGCGTAGTAATATGGTATTTCTTCTTTAAGATGGTTTTTACCAGGTAAGCTTATTATGCAGACATTATCCCGATGTATTCAAAAGTTCAACTTTTAATAAATAACTTTTCCGTCATCGCTTTGATTATATACACTGAAGAGTTAAAAAATTGGTATAGACGAGTGTATGCAAATAATAGACGTATGGAGCCAATCAGAGTCACGCGGTGCGGTCAGCAGCGCCTAAGTAAAATAACAAGTGTCCGGGAAAGTTATTAAATCAGTTTCTGCTGATACAATGACAGGTTATCAAGATTTAAGTGAATTTGAACATGGTGTTATCGTCGGAGCATGAGAGATAGGACGTAACATCTCTGAGGTAGCAATAAAATTTGAATTATACGCGTACGAGCATTTCACGAGTGTACCGTTGATTTTAGAAATCTGATAAAATATCAAATTTCTAACACCGCTGTCACTGGAAACAGAAACGTGAGTGAACGGGACCAACGACTGTCACGTACAACTTTCCTCAAATTGCTGCAGACTTCACTGGTGGGGCATTAACAAGTGCCAGCGTGCGAACTATTCAACAGACCATCATTGATGTGGACATTCGGAGACGAAGGTCCACGTGTACGGATATGGAGGCAAACCTTATGAATTCATGGACTTCACATAAAAACAAGGACTGTTTAAGCTGTGGAGGCTCAGTCCTGTTGCAGGGCGTGTTATGGGACTCCTGATACACCTAGATACGACTCTGACAAGTGATAGATGCGTAAGCACTCTGTCCGATCTCCTGCACATTCATATCCATCGTGTATTTTGATGGACTTGGCCAGTTCCGCTGAAACTCCGTAAATAAGTGCTAAGAGCCTTTTAGAATGACCCCATGAAGACTGTACTCCAGTCTTCGAATGACTTTACCTAAGCCTAGGGCCAATGTTGTATGGTTCATAGTCAATCGGCCTTAAGGGCCCTCTTCACTCACCGCCGCCGGAAGCCGAAACTAATGTTATTCAATGGGGTATTTTTCTTTACAAATAACTTATTAACTAATACATATTTTTAAATTCTGTTTTCACATTCTGAAAGTTCCCAGCTGTTCAATGGACGCAGCTTCTCTAAAATATTATTTTATTAATTTTTTATATTTTATTTTGAGGCTGCAAAATACGAATTTTCAATGTGTGAAATTTTTTCATTTTGCAATTTCGAAATAAAATATTAAAAATTAAAAAATTACATTTTTAAAAAAGGTGCGTCAATTGAACAGTTGGGAATTTTCTGAATGTGAAAACAGAATTTAAAAATATGCATTAGTTAATAAGTTATTTGTAAAGAAAATTTCCCCATTGAATAACATTGGCTCGGGCTTCCGGCGACGGTGAGTGAAGAGGGCCGTTAACACCTGCATTATCACTATACCACCATCTAAAAATGTTAAGAGCAGATTGAATTATCCAGCCATGTATCCAAAATATAGCATCTCTTGACAGAAAAAAAGGTGCGAAATTTGGTAATTTTGCCAATTGAAACAATGCTGAGGTTATAGGAAAACCTAGTGTTTTTTTAAATAGATAAATTGAGCCTATGGAATGTAAATTCACAGTTCATACTGAAATGATGTCTTTTCTCATTAAGTGACATACACAGAAAGGCCATTTATACACTATCGCGAGGAATCTATCATTATTGACAATTTTTAGTTTTCTGAAGCCCTTATTTAAACTATTAATTGCAGAAAATTATGAAAGAATAAAATTCACAAGTAGGTCAAGTCTCCTATTTTATTTTTATTTTTAAAGCAGCTGTATTTAAATTTAACTAATTAAAAATATCAAATAAAAACTTTTCCCCCGATGATATGATGCATTACGTACAAGATAAAATACTTGATCATTAATGTTGTAAATGTTGGCATTGAACGTTCTCCAGTAGACTGTGAATCACTCATTATCTTTGATTTTAGGCACTGACAGTCTCTATGACTATGCTGTTTGTGTTTGGAATGGTCACCGCCGCTTCCCCTTCTTTCACCTGGATGGTAGTCCTCAGGTGTTGCATGGGCTTTGCACTCGGAGGTGTGGCGCAAGGGTAAGTCATTTCTTCAAAACACAAGTTTTCACTATGACCTTTTAATTTACTTAATTTAATAATTCCAATAACAGTTTTGGAGGAGTTTTTTTAATTTAATTTATTTTTTATTTTTAACAAGCTAAATAGTTAAACTTTTCCCTCCTCCATTTTTATGCACAGAGAGTCGCAATGAACTGGAATTCTAAATTTCTACTGGGTGAAATGAGTTGTCCATCGCAATTAAATAAAATTCTACAAGAAAGTACAATTTTTGTTTTCTTCAAAATTTATTCTACAGCTTATGAAGCTTTAAATGCGATTGTATCCAAAAGAATTTAGCTTTTGTATTATATACACTACTGGCCATTAAAATTGCTACACCAAGAAGAAATAATAATAACGGAATTAAAATTTGTTGGACACATACATTATAGTAGGAAGAACAATTGATTAAAATTTCAGGAAATTTGGAATAATATGTACTGAGAAAACAGTATATAAAACAGTGACCTCTGTGAGCAATAACAGCACTTATCTGCCTAGGCATTGAATCGAACATAGCGATTGGATGACATATACGGGTAGAGCACTTCATGAAGCTTTAACACGATTCCATAATTCATCGATGAAAGTTACTGGTGAGTGGTGGGGGGTGGGGGGTGGGGGAGGTAGTAGTCATTTTTCAACGATTAAAACAGTCATTTTCATCGGTGCGAGATCAAGAGAACGCCCTGGCCAGAACAACAGTCGAACACATTTTGTATCAAGGAAGGTCCGAAAAATACAACCAACTTGTGGTATTGCATTTTACTGCTTAAATTTTGCGCTACGGAGGCCTCGAATATAGGGCAGAGCGATGGGCTTTAACTCGTCAGAAAAGTAATGACTGGTATCCAGAGTTGCGGGAATGAAAACAAGAGGTGATCGGAACGTGTATCCAATGGTACCACATGACATCAATCCAGGCGGTGACCCAGTATGCGGCTACCAAAATTCTAATTACCCTCAAAACGGCATCGCTGATATGGGCGCCTTTAATGTGAGATCAACGATGAACCTCGACGCAGGTATGGCGTGAAGTCACCTTTCAGACAAATCACATTGTGCATTATTCATAATGCACATCGCCAGCTGGGATTCGATATCGTCATACTGTCCATCACTTGGAATGATGTTATGGGTTCCCATTGGATACACGTCTCGATTACTTCTTGTTTGCATTCCTGGCACTCTGAATAGCGACCATTAAATTTCTGATGAGTTAAGGCCCGCCCCTCTTCCCTATATTCCAGGCCTTCGTAGCGCAAATCTAAGCAGGATAATGCACGACCGCAAATTGTTTGTATTGCCCGGAATGCAAACCGGATTCTACAGAATGTGTTCGACTGTTACTCTGGCCAGGGCGTTCTCCTGACCTCGCGCCAATGAAAATGACTGTTTAATCGTTGAAAATCGACTGCCCCCTCCCCCCACCGCTCACCAGTAACTTCGATCGATGAATTATGGCATCGTGTTAAAGCTTCGTGAAGTGCTCTACCCGTATATGTCATCCAATCGCTATGTTCGATTCAATACCTAGGCAGATAATTGCTGTTATTGCTCATAGAGGTCGCTGCTTTACGTACTGTTTTCTCAGTACTTATTACTCCAAATTTCCTAGAAATTTTAATCAATGGTTCTCTCCCCTACTATAATGTATGTGTCCAACAAATTTCATTTCGTTATTATTATTCTTTCTTGGTGTAGCAATTTGAATGACCAGCAGTGTAATACAGAAGGTCATTCTACTTTAGTATTTCAGTTTTATGTATAAATGCAGACCGATTTGCTTCTATTTTGATAGCCATTGTTCTTGACGAAAGATCTAGCTCGAATTTTTTATGAAAGTAAATTTTTTCTTTGTATTATCATGTCAATTTTATCCCATTCCTCTTGTACCGTTTTTCAAAAGTCAGTGTAGTATTCTTGGATGCTGTTTCTCTAAGGGTCGTTTTAATAAACCAAAAGCTCAAAAGTCCATTGGAGAAGCATCATGTGATTTTACAGGTATTTCATTAAATAGGACACATTTTATTCCTGCTTCTGATTCTGAATGAAGTTAAATAATCGTAATTAAAGTAATAAAAAATATACAAATAAACTGCATTGTAAGAATAATCTTTATTAGCATTTATAAATATAATGCATACGTTTCTAAAATGCTTACATTAAAGTATAAATAGGATTTAATTCATGAAAAATAATTGTAACTTTCAGAGTAATTAAAAAAAAAAATATTTTTTCTTTACAGGTTGACACTGTGTAGCGAATACTTTCCGTCCAACATTCGAGGAAAAGCTGGATTTTACTTGTGTGTAGGTAATTTTCTTTTCTTATACGATAAGTAAAAGATTAAGCGTATTTATTATCATCTCAATTATTATAAAAACAAACTATGAAATCACGCCCAACTTCCTTATTTCAGCTTTGCTTTGCAAAGTGTTACCTTTACTCTACACCATGCAAACAGGAAATGCAAAAAATCTGAGTTTTGCATTTTCAGGACCGACAATCCTTCTCAGGACCTACTATAGTTGAATTTTCAAGTTTTGTTTATTTGTCATGGGTAATAAACTGGCTTAATAAATACCAGTTTCTCATCCTTTCTTATGTAGTAGTGTTTTTCAATAGGGTGAAGTGGAATAAGTGTAACTTCAGCTTATAACTCAAACTGGTAAGCTGCACTGAGAAAAAATTCTGTAACTGACATCTAGAATTTAAATTGTGGCTCTAGAAAAAATAGTTCCATGTCATCCTTGTCCCCATGTCATCCCCATTGAAAGCGAGTTCTAGAAACCCCTATTAGAATTCTAGAACGTTTGCCCATGTTATCGAGAGCAAATTATTTAAAAATCTGAGAAAATAAATGCGAACACAAGAGGCGGATTTCAGCAACTATAATCTTGGTTTATGACCCAATTCTAGAAAATCAAGCGAGAATTTCTCGCAATACAAAAGATTTAGAATATTCAGAATATTATTTCACCGTCTAGAAAAATGTAGACTAGAAATTCTCGATCATTTCGTCGATTCAGTTTATTACGCAGGTTATAAGCGCATAGTTCGGAAATTTATATTTCTAGTTTGGGGATTAAGAAAATGACTACTTAGTCATTCTAGATAAAGGCGGTATATTTTTTTTTCTCAGTGTGAATTTGAATAAAATAATAGACATTATATCTGCTTGTTCGAACCTTTCTCTGTTATATTAAGCCTTAAAAAACTAAGTAAATATGAAAGAGTTATACTTATGGCGCTATTATATACGACAATTTTTCGCGCAACTTTCATTTCACCCAATTTTTCCTCCAATTTCTGAAGGCTAAAAACCAAAATAGGGTTGCAAAAGATCGTCGAAAACTGGTTTTCACGGTGTTCAGCATTCTTTCAACGACTTTCCTTGTAACCATGGGAACTTCTGCGCAAGTGCTGACTCAACGAGTCCAAGGTTAAAATAGGGATGATAAGATTGTATTTGAGAGAAAATAGCGATAAGAGAATGCAGAATGACTGGATGTATACCAAAACTCAACCTGTCGGTCAATTTGGCACCCCTCAAACCGTTAGACTCGCCCTCAAAACTAGGCACGAGAAACGTGGTTACACTAAACATGTCAAAGCGCTCCTGTTTATCGCTCTTTTCTGGGTGCGCATAAAGAACTTTCTTCTCGTTGGTTAATCGTAGAAGTGATTGGTCGAGAAACAACTTTTTATGACTAGCCAGAACAAATTGTTCGTACTCCCAACTTCTAATACACTAAATGTTGTAGCAATTTGAGCCAATACTATTGGCTCCAATTAACAATCGGCTCAAATATTGCGCGAAAAGTGTTCGTGTGCGATAGTGCCATTATAGAAGTTTGAATAATTGCTTACCTTTTCCTCTTCGACAGCGCGTTTTTCTCAAAATTCGAAGTTTTGCTGTACTTGTGAAGTAAACTTCAGAGTTTTTGGTAAGGAAATTAAGTTTCGTATGAAAATTTTGAATGTAACTTTAGATTTGTTCGATTTCTTAATTTTTTCTGTTTTAATACGGTTGGTTATACACTTATCCGAGAAATTTTGTTTGTCGGGCAAATGTAATCAGGGTGTTCACATGTGCATCTCAACTGCGACATTGTGATTATAGATTTTTTCTATTTGCTTTTTCAGTTCTGTATTTTAAATTTCAATAAAACCTAATATCTTGATCCCTCACTTTTTTTTAAGTGTAGTTGGATACGTACGGAAAAATTAGCAATTCTGTGACGGGTATGAGGTATTTTAAAAATTGAAAAAGTCCCAGAATCATGAAACTGGTCATTATCTAAAAACATGACTTACATGCTACACGTAGCTTAATGCACTGCAAATGGATATAGTAAGCCGAGGTCACACTTACCCCAAACGTTGGAGCAAGTGGAAACACAAAACACAAAAATCCCCTCCCTCTTTTTACTTTCCGGATAAACATATATAAAAACTAGTTGGCATACGTGGACTCTGCTAAGTTCCCCATCATATTTATGTTCTCATAAATTTCTAGTGCGAGACATATTATAATCATGTTAAAAGAAATGAATTTGACCAAAGCTTGATACAGTGACAGAATGAAATCCCCGCCTAATAGGCTATCCACCGTTCACTTCGATATATTTATCTTATTCTAAACTATTAATTTATTTTATTAGGGTCAGTTTCGTAGTTTGGTTTTCATGCTACTATTTTTATTGCAATAATCCTCAAAATTCCTATTTATATGAAAAATTTTCAATTTCGCTATGTTGATAAAATCTTAAATTACGAATAGCTTACGAAATTTTCCTATTAGAATATTTGTAGTCAATCATGTTCAAGCAAGCATCATGAATGTAATTTTGAAGTTGTCTAATATGTTTATGATCCTCAAAATGGACGTTTATGCTCCATTTTGCCCTAATCTGCCATGTTAAGTAAATCGTAAATTTCAAATAACTTACGAATTTTTTAAATTGGAAAAATCACAGTCTATGATATTCATGCCAGTATCCTAAATAATATTTCGAAAGTGGTTTGACATCTTTACGATGAAAATATCCCTCAAAATTGACGTTTATGTGAAATTTTGCCCTATTCTGCCACGTTAAGAAATTCGTAATTTTCCAAGAGCTTACGAAATTTTTATATTGGAAAATTCCTAATTAGTAATATTCATGCCAGTATCCTAAATAATATTGCAAAAGTGGTCTGACATCTTTACGATGAAAATATCCCTCAAAATTGACGTTTATGTGAAATTTTGCTCTATTCAGCCATTTTAAGAAATTCGTAAGTTCCAAATAACTTGCGAAACTTTCAAAGTAGCATGTTTATAGTTAATGATGTTTATTCCGAATTCAAAACTGATATTTTAAAACTGTCCTGACATCTTTACAGTAAAAATTTTCTACTTAATGGACGTTTAAGCGAAATTTTGCCATATTCTTCCACGTTAAGAAAATCGTAAATTTCTAATAACTTGCGAAGTTTTTTGATTCGAATATTGCAAATGAATAGGGTTCTTGCCAGTGTCGAAAGTAATATTTTAAAACTGATCTGATTTCTCTGCGACTGCTTGTTCTTGAGATATCGTGTACACATACGAACAAACTCACTAACGGTCTAACAAACTAGCAGACACCCTACAGACGGACACCATACAAATTTTGTCATTTTCGGATTCCTCACACCTGAAAACGTGTAAAAATGTAAAATAGTGGTCGAAAATTTTCACGATTACCTAAATTACACATACCTATAGTATGATAGGAACTAAAAGTATTGTAATCATGACAAAAATTCAATTTTGAGATTTTGGTGTATCTATACGTTTTGAGGTGCCCTGAGTTCAGTTTTGCTATTTTTACGATGATGGGTGTGTGTACGAACTCGATGGCTTCTAAACGCTTTGTTCGAATAGACCACAAAATTGTACATATGTTATAGGTCACCGTACCACGAATTCTATAGATTTTGGTGAATCTAGCACTTACAGATTTTTTTACAGGGACACAAAGAAATATTTTTTTTTATCATTATGGCCTACTGACTCAAACCATTATTTAAAGTGCGATAGCGTATAAATGCCTTATTCAATTGAGCATTAAATTTATATACTTCTTATAGGTCATCGTCGCACGAAGTGTATAGATTTTGGTAACTCTTACTTATAGATTTTTACAGGGACAAAAGGAAAATTCTTAATCATTATGACATACGGGCTCGAGTTATTTGAATTGCAACAGTGTTAAACCAAACAACATAATAGTTGGGGGGGGGGGGGGAAATACTCAAACATCTTATTATAATTTTCTTTTATGTTTATTTAACGACTTCTGATTCTTTAATTTATGTAAACGTTTGTTAATTATTTAATGTCCAGAAAGTCGAGTGGGGTTACTCCAGATTAGACCCCCAGGCGTATATATACGTCTTGCAGAAGTACGATCTTTTGTGTTACGCTGCTATCAATTAAACAGTTCTCATGGCTTTGGAATGCCATGGCATGACCATGACAGTGGTTTCGAAGGATTTACTTATTTCAGAGAAGATGGGGAGTAGGGAGGAATCGGAAAGGGAATGTTTCTGGAAAGGTGAACGCATAACTACACGGGCCTGTGTGAAAAAGGGTGGCACTGGAAAACGAATCTCGTAATTTGCCATCGGCAGGTAAGGGGTTAAGTAATATTTTAGGAAGCTGTAGAATATTATTTTTAAATTATTACATTCTTTCATACATTCTATAATTAATAACTACCTACATATTTTTCATAGCATCGATTTTGATAATTTTCCTCATCCCTTGTCCTCTTGAAGCTTTCGATGTTTACAAATACAATCATACAGCCCTAGTTTTAGACAGAGCAATTACACTGCTCTGCATGAAAATTGCCCCCAACACCATTTTTGTAAATTCTTATGTAAAATGACCTCCTGAACCCGAATAGGACGCTCATTTTGCTCTATCCCGCTGTTTTTTAGAGGTGGCCCCCTATTTTTATCCCTTTTTGGTGATTTTATGGCTATAAATCTGACTTATAGGGGAAAAAGGGGATTATTTTAACTGTTAAATATCTTCTGAACGGCTACAGAGTTGGAAAATTCTAAAACATGAACATTTGCAGCAAGGGGGAAAATTAGAGGGGGGGGATTTATCACTGTAATTATGTATGACATTTCTTATATTTTTTAAATCTATTATAAATCCTATTTATATTTTGTTGTTTTTAGGTGTTAAATTAATTTTTTTTCATTTTCCAAATTAAATTCATGGTTATAAAATTACCGTACAGTGATAAAAATTGTGGGAGGGGGTGGTGTCCCGAGGAAACGGTGGGTGACAGGGCGAAATGGAAGTCATATTCGAATTCAGGAGGCTATTTTACATAAGAATCGGCAAAAATGATATCAGAGCTCTATTTTTTTTTTTTTTTTTTTTTTTAAATGCAGTGTTATCGTATAAATTTAGTGGACAATAAATGACGTCTCTTCTTGAATTACCATATTTTTTTATATATATATTTGTATTGTTTTATTACCTGAGTTCTTCTTATAAATTACAGTTATCTCGAAGTGGATATTTTCCAAAATGTGAAGCAAATGTTTGGGGGTCGAAAATACTAAGCAAAACGCCTATTTTTGTCTCTTGATTAAGGGTCGAATTTAATTTCGATCCGAAATAATGGTAACGTGCTTTTGAATTCAATGACGTTTTTCCCTGCAAACAAAATATATATGAGTCAACATTAAAACAACTTGTCCTCAGTTGGCCAGCGGTTATAAATGGCCATTGGCTGGGTGGATGGCAAGGCTATTGACAAACTGCTGAGCCATATGAAGCAGTTAATGCTGGCAATTGCGTTTTGGTACATATTATTTGCAATTTTTAATTTTCATGCTAAAAATAATGTCCTCGACTTTGTTTTAATGCGCGTAATAAAAAAATATATAATTTTTTAATTTACGCAAAGATTGGAAAGGAGCCATTATATGCAAATTTAACACATCAGTCACTGTTGATTTCAATAAGTCATTTATTTATTTATTTACAGTAAGCAAACCATAACAAGCCAACGAATAAAATGTCGACGATAGGAACAAAAAAAAAAAAAAAAAAAAAAAAATGTCGCTCGTTGCAAAATTCTTATTCTGCATCGTTCAACATATGTTTTTCCTCTGCATTTTACCTCTTAGTTTGATGTTTTTATTCATTTTTTTTTTTTTTTTTTTTTTTTTTTTTAATGCAGTATTTCTGGTCCATCGGCACGATTGGCGTCATCCTGTTGACTTGGGTCATCATGGAATATCTGGACAGCTGGAGGGTTCTTCTGGTAGCTACATCGATACCAGCTCTGTTGGTGGTCTTCTCTTTAAAAGTAAGAAAGTCTTCATAATTTTTTGGAGAAACATTAAAGATTTAATCAAAATACATTTTTATGGTCAAGAGGCTTAGTCAAAACTTCAGAAACAGTTTTTGCAAATGCTGTCACTTTAAATTTTACTTTGGAGTATTTAAAAAAGATATTTACACATTCAACAATAATGCGGAACTTCTTGACACATTTTCAAGGGCTACACAGACATTTTAATATACAGATGGATGTATTATCAATGTTTGTTATAATATACTCATACATTTTAAACAGTTGCCAAACTTTATAATTTTTAAATCAGATTTATGACTAGTATATATATATATTTTTAAAGAATATTTTATATATGTTTTCGATGATTAAGTGAGGTAAAAACAATTATAAAAAATTTCCGGTATTGAGTCTCCCTTGAAAAACAGGAGACTTGCAAGTATGGTTTTATGAAACACATGCACATACATATTATAAATGCATAGAGTTTACAAATACGCACGTACACACGAACATTTTAATATTTTTTGATAAATATATTATAAATATATATTGCATACAAAGATGCACACACCTATCATAAATGCGTAACATACACCTTTTTATACACACATACATGCATTTATGAAAAAAAGCATGGAATTTACGAACAAGCACACACACATTGACATTTTATTTACATGCATATTTTAATACACGAAAAGACACACAATAGCCTACAGACACACTCATATCTGCTGTTACTGAAACACACACATGCATACATACTTATAACGCATATTATTTACAAACATGTATATAGAAATTTTAATATGCAAATGCAAACACATATAATAAATTAATATCACTTGCATACACGCACAGACACATTTTAATACATACATGCAAACATGGGTCAATCTTATTTATTTTTTTACATGTTGTCCCAGAAGAGAAAAAGATAAAATTCGATTTAAAAAAAAATTAAAGGTTTAATTTGAGGTGTGCATTAAATAAAGATGAATATATTTAATGTATTTAGCATAAATATTTTTCAAAAATCAATAAAATTATTTTGGATATGAATCTTATAAAATATTATTCTAGACATAATTGTCTGTTCCTTCTCATTATACATGCAATTCAATTAACCTCTTTTTCTTAGTTTTGATGAAAATGCACTGTATTACTGTTGAAACGATTGTAAATTTAGTTCAGTTTTTCGTTCTTTCTTTAAATAGTAAGTTAATTTTTATTTACAGCTCATCGTCCCTTTCTTACCATCTCTCTGTAAAAGCCATTCTGTTTCGGAACAGTCTGAAACTTGTCCAAGTAGCCAGTTGAGAACCATTTTATAAAGATTCTCTTGCTAATCTAAAGAAAACAAGATAACACCTTTCAAGTATCTTAATTCTGTTGCATGTGAATTTGATATGTTTATGAGGAGAAAAATACTTCATAATTGTGTCAGAAAGTTGGCAATTTGTGTCGATACTGAGCTAAAAATAGCAGTGTTGACACAATGTATAGCAAATCCTTCTGTTTTTAAAAGAAAATGGATAGTATCACCTAATTATATAAAATTCTTTTTCCGAATTTATGTGAAAAAAAATGCATTGAAAGATTGTCCTAAAATAGACAACTTTGATTTGAATGTGACATTAGATGGGCACAAAATTTCTAAAATTCTAAATGCGATCCCCCGGAGCGTTTAAATTTGCAGATTTTTACTATAGTTCTTAAAATAGCAAACTCATTGTTCTTTTTTATTATTATTTATTATTTTTTTTTATCGTAGTACAATGTACTGATTTCAATGTATTTAAGAAATAGTTTATTCATTGTATTATTCCCTTATCGTTCCAGTGGTATCCTGAAAGCGCCCGATATTTTCTCGTTAGCAACCAGTATGATAAGGCCAGTAAGATCCTTCAGAAAATGGCCGACATGAATGGAAAAGACCTCCCTTCTGGAAAGTTGGTGCAAGTCTCCGAATGCACCAAGAGAGGCAGAATCCAAGATCTCTTGAGTAAAGACTACAGGAGAGCAACTCTACTCTTTTGGTACATTTGGTAAGAATATTTGATTTTATGGCACTCAAATCGCAAAGTTTTCTATATCTTCTTCATTGTGTTCACGGACTGAAAATTTTTCCTGTTATTTATTATATCAATAGCCAATTTAAGAACTTTGTGATATACTGAAATAATCTAGTGTGACACTCACACGACCTGCTCTTAACCTGTATTTTAATACTATAAAGGTAAGATTGCAGATTACGGATATAAGATAACATGTATTGTACATGAACCTACTTTAAAAATAAATCAAATTAGTTTAGGGAACAATTTTATTTGACATATATATGTCTGTTTGAGTAGGATGAACTATCAACCTCCTCGACGGAGCCTGATTACGACCTGGATGATTTTGGTGCCCCCTCTCCTCCTCGAACAAGTTAAAGTTTTTTTTTCCTATTACTTTATTTAATTTGTGCACTAAGTTTGATTGCTGGCAACAAAGTTAAGGCATCACCATCATAAGAAATTAGTTTTCACTTCTTTTGCAAAGAGACCTCAATTCATTATTATTATTATTATTGGAGGAGCAGGAGGGGATATTTTTCTTCTAGGACTGTTGGAAATCACTTCCATAAAAATGTAATTTCTTGCATTATTTAATACTTTATAATGCTGTTTTCTTTTTCAATCCTAATCTATCTCATTCATAACCATACAAAGTCACCGGGTATGTAAATATGAACACATGACCAAATACTATTGAAAATGCAAAGATATTTTCCATTAGTATGCTACAAAGTTCTTCAATTTATATTATATAACTGTAAGTCTGCCAGTGAAACTTTCTCTCGATTTTTAGATCCCCTGTAAAAAATTATATCCATTCAACCGATCTCCGCGAAAACTGGTACATTTCACAATCTAGCTAATGTTGTATTTTTTAATTTAATCGGATAATTGGTCAAAAGGTATTTAAAAAATCCCTGTTTTCAACTAAAGATTATTATCGTTAGCTAACTTTCAACTAATTTTTTCAAGGAAATCTTTGCAAAAAATAGCGCTTTAAATTTAAAAACTGTTTTGATGCCCCTAGATAAAGGTGCCCTTGGCCGAGGCCTAGTCGGCCTGTGCGATAATCAGGCCATGCCTCAACCCCCGCTTTTGAATATAGTACCTACATTTATAGAGAGCTCAAAGCTATTGTTAAATTTAAAAGTTTACTCCAAATTATTCAGACACAACTTTTACCCGCTACTCTCTGTGAAACGTGCTAATCTTGATGAAACTTTTCCAAGTGCCACCCTCATGTGAACTTCAAAAGACCAAATTTGAATTTCCTGCTATTATTTGCTTTTATTCCGTTCATATAACTGACACACGCACAGAACAAATGCTAAACACTTGACCTTTATACAAAAATAGCACTGAAAATTGAACTTCAAAAAATACTTTGTTTACTGTATGGGTATAAGAAATTCATTTTACCATGTTTTTATTAGCTTCTATTCTTGTTTGTTTGTTTGCTTGTCCGGTACAAATCTTGCAATTGAATTTTAACTAACTTCCTTACTAGCTAGACATTTGAAACTTTCACAGTAGCTCAGAACCCGGTGACAACACAATACTTCGAAGTCCGATTTTCGAATTTTCCATTAGTTTTCTTATAATTAATTAAAATAATAAAATAATAACATCCTAATAGCGTTAAAATAGCCATTGAAATATTAGCTATAATTTAATTGTTGCCAAAAAAAATTTACGAGTTCCATAAAAACAAATACATTTAATTAAACGCGAACGTTAAAAAATTATAAAAAGTTAAATTATGCATCTGACAAAAATGGACGTCATTATCGCTTTAAAAATTTTACGCATATTGATAAGAGCTCTATGATTCATCAGAAAATTTAAAACATGGTATATAAAAAGTTTTTTTTATTTTTTTTATTTTATAATTATTTCTTTCTGAGCCGTTTTCGTCCCCATGGTAAAACATAGTATAGCACTTCCATCAATAACATTCAATAGGAAAATATATATATATATACTGTAATTTTGCTAAGCCCTGATAGTGGCTATAAATAACTATACGCATCACATTTTGTACTTAAATTTAGTCTTAGATGTAAAATGCACAACACAACATGAAATCTTTTCTCAGAAATTTCCTACTATAACCCCAATAATCCTAATTCTTTTGGATAGTCCTGTAAACGATTGCTGAATAGTTTTCATATAATATTCTACACAATTCTTTTATACATATAAAGAATAAGTATTTACAGTGAAATCTCGTTAAAACGGACAATCAAGGGCCGACAGTTTTTGTCCATATTAATGAGAGTCCATTTTAACAGGAGTTTATAAACTGAAGTTCTATATGAACTCTAAAATTACTATTCTATTATGTACACATACACAGTATAATGCAAATGAAAATTTGTTTCCTGAAACCCTTTTATTCACTAAAAATATAAACGCGTAGGGAAAACGATACTTACTTACAAAACTTCTTTTTTTCATATAATACAATGTAGTACAACTTGATGTAGTACATAAAGAAAAAAGGCTGATACTATATAGTAGTTAGTCTAAAAAAGAAGTTATCTTGTTTTTTTTTTGTTTTGTTTTGTTTTGTTTTTAGGGTAAACAATCTTCTTTCTATGTCATTTTTAATTTTAGCCAATTGTTCAAAAATATTATCTGGAACATTTTCAGTCGATTGATAAAATATCCTAATTGTCACCAGCATCTAACGGACATCTAGTATATTTGGTGGAGAGATTTCCTCGTCAACTTTTAATGTTAAAAAAAAAAAAAAAAAAAAAAAAAAAACTAGTTGGCATAGGTGGACTCTGCTCAGTTCCCCATCATATGTATGTTCTCATAAATTTCTATTGCGAAACATATTATAATCATGTTAAAAGAAATGGATCTGACCAAAGCTTGATACAGTGACAGAATGAAATCCCCGCCTAATAGGCTATCCACCGTTTACTTCGATATATTTATCTTATTCTAATCTATTAATTTATTTTATCAGGGTCAATGCCGTTGTTTAGTTTTCATGCTACTATTTCCAATGCAATAATCCTCAAAATTCATATTTATATGAAAAATATGCAATTTCGCTATGTTGATAAAATCGTAAATTACGAATAATTTACGAAATTTTCCTATTAGAATATTTGTATTCAATCATGTTCAAACAAATATCATAAATGTAATTTTGAAGTTGTCTAATGTAATTATGATCCTCAAAATGGAAGTTTATGCTCGATTTTGCCTTATTCTGACATGTTAAGTAAATCGTAAATTCCAAATAACTTACGAATTTTTTAAATTGGAAAAACCTTAGTCTATGATATTCATACCAGTATACTAAATAATATTTAGAAAGTGGTTTGACATCTTTACGATGAAAATATCCCTCAAGATTGACGTTTATGTGAAATTTTGCTCTATTCTGCCATGTTAAGACATTCGTAAATTTCCAATAACGTACGAAATTTTTATATTGAAAAATTCATAGTCGTTAATATTCATGCCAGTGTCCTAAATAATATTTCAAAAGTAGTCTGACATCTTTACGAGGAAAATATCTCTCAAAATTGACGTTTATGTGAAATTTTGCCCTATACTGCCATGTTAAGAAATTCGTAAATTTCCAATAACTTGCGAAATTTTCAAAGTAGCATATTTATAGTTACTGATGTTCATTCCGGCATCAAAACTAATATTTTAAAACTGGTCTGACATTTTTACAGTAAAAAATTTTCATTTAATGCACGTTTAAGTGAATTTTTGTCCTATTCTCCCATGTTAAGAAAATCGTAAATTTCAAATAACTTACTAAGTTTTTTAATTAGAATGTTGAAAATGAATAGGGTTCTTGCCAGTGTCAAAAGTAATATTTTAAAACTAATTTGACCTCTCTGCGACAATTTGTTCTTGAGATATCGTGTACACAGTCTAACAAACTAACGGACTAACGGGATTCCTCACACCTGAAAACGTGTAAAAAAGTCAAAAAACCGAGGTCGAAAATTTTCACGATCACCTAAGTTCCCCATACCTATAGTATGATGGGGAACTAAAAACGAATTTAAAAAAAAATTGGGAACTCATTCTTTTTCGAAGAAAGTAAGCTTTGAGGGAAAAAAATGTCCATCTTAACGAATGAATTGTACGTATAAAGCGATGTTTATTACATGGAATTCCTGTACGTAATAACAAGAAATCCATCTTAAAAGGGGCTCTCTTAATGAGAGTTCACTGTATTTAATTTGTTCAGTGCAGTTTAACGATGTTAAACTGTACTTAACAAAGATTTTGCCCGTAGGCATAATGTATTTGAATTTTTTTAATGCCCCTGTACGCAAACCATTTGCTTTATCGCAACAAAAGATTAATGTAGCATCACTGTATGATATAGATTTAAAATACCGAGTTTAGATTTCCTGCTACTATTTGTTATCGATGTATGGTGTTAATATATACTTACAGAGATAAACAGACCAACCGTTAAGAATGTGTTTTATTGGGTTCAGGAGATCTCAAAACGTGTACAGAGCTGCCAACCTAATCCGGCAAATTGTTAGTACCGCCCCTTTTTCTACACCATTTAATTTTTTAAGTAATTTTCTTCAAATATATTTACGATGAATTAAGAAGAAAAAAACTCTAAAAAGTGACTGGTGTAGAAAAAGGGGCGGTACTAACAATTTGCCAGATTAGGTTGGCAGCTCTGCGTGTTGATGTAAAAAACAATTCAATTTCAAAATTTGACCCTAAAGTAATTGTTTCTCTGCTATATACGAGTAAGAGAAAGTAAATATTTAGTACAGGAAAAAAAAATGATAATAAAAACTAGTGAGAAAAGACGTTTTTTAATTGCTTCATGTTTTGGAGTAAATGAGACATATTAATGCACTTTAACTACCACCTAATATAACACCATTTTTTCAATCATTCCAAAATGTGTAATATGTTTTTGGCATTAAAGCATTTTGGTTAAAATATCCCCCCCTCCTCCCCAACAATTTACTCGAGTTTAAAAAATGACATTTTCTAAATTGGCGAGAAGAGCAGCGGGTTTTCAACACGCATTTATTAGCTTCACCTGTATATATGTTTGTATGTATGTTTGTAACCGCTCTGGGAGCAAACAAAAAATCTATATTGTAAAAAAAAAAGACTTTCCTTACGTGAACGCTGTGGCTGTAAGGTAAAGCTCCGGGCTACGAACCTAAAAGTCTAACGTTCGAGCCCAGTCAGGGGAGATTTTTTAAAAATGGTTTTTGTTTAATTCTAAATTATTTTAATTAAAGACTTAAAAGTATGTAAATATTATGGTGTGTCACTCACACAATTTTCTCTTACATTGTATTTTAATACTATAAAGATAGATAGTTTGCGTTTTTTAGTTCATATTTGAATAAGAACGTGTTCTTTAATTTTTTAAAAGTATACATTTTTTATTAAAATCATTCGACATTTCGTATTTCGTCATTCAAGTTATGTCATTCGTTATTTTTCCGTTCCAGGTTAGCAGTGGCGTTCGCTTACTACGCAGTGGCCCTCATTACGCCCCTCATCATTCAAAGAGGTACTTTAATTGTTGGTAAGTGATATTTTTTATCTTTTCAACATACTAAGAATAAGATCCATCAATTTCTTTTTTCTTCTGAAAAACTTCTCAATGAGAGAGAAGTGACTTGAAACAGCGAGTATCAATTGTACACTCTCTCCCATTTTTAAAACTCGGGTACTAGCTGTTATTTGCGAATCAGAATTAAAATGTTGTATTTTTATTAACTTCTTTCTTTCTTTTTTTTTAAGAGCATATGAACATTCTGTCAACGTAAGAGATACTTATTTATATATTTATTTTGAAATTTCCTTTTAATTTACTATTAGAAATATCTCAAAATTTTCTTTATATTTTCTTTCTTTCTTTTTCACCGTTAAGTGATTTGTTGCGTCGTATTTTACCAAAAATTTAAATTTAGAACACATATTATTAAAAATATAAAATAAATAAGTGATAAAAACGTAAAGCAAAACTTTTCATAAAATTTATAAAAACTGAAATCACAATCAGAAAAGTTATTTCGAGTCACTTTTGATGCTTTCTTTTTTTAACACTTTCCAACAAAGTTTAAATGTGTTTATTACTTCGGTTTGTCTGTCTGCCCATCTTCTCACGCTCCAACTCCCGTAAATATTTATAGAATGCTTTGAAATTGATACTTGTTATTCAAGTTCCCTATGCGGTGATCCCTATTGAAAATGGAATAAATACTATCACTGGTTTGTGTACACTTCTACGAGATAAATTCTTATTAACCGTATTTTATCACCTTTATTTTGCTAAAATCATAATGAAATTGAACGTTTATTATTCATAGGGGAAAAAAAAAACTGTTTTACACTAAAATATTGAGATGTATTATGGGTAACAATTAGAAGTTGTTGGAATTGCAACCTTTTTAACATTTTCCAACAATGTTTAAGAGTAATTACGAATTCAATTTGTCTGTCTTTCTGTCCTTTGTGTGATCAAGTAAGTAAAGTACATTAACGATTCAACAAGTGCATACAGTTGGAAAGTGTTAATAATCCATGCAAATAGCACGATTTTAATTTTTTTTTTACTTAAGCTTCTTTTGAAGCCATAAATGAAGTTACCTATGAATGATTTATTTAAGATACAAGAATGAATGCACGTCATTACTCGCAAATGTTAGTATAAATCAGTGTTGGGCATAATTGATTAAAAAGTAATTGAATTACAATTAAATTACAATTATAATTATTTTACTGTCAATCGATTAACAAGTAAGTGATTAAAAATAAACTGAATTATTACAAATAAATTGAATAAGTAATTCAGTTTATTTGTAATTAATTACTTGTTAATTGATTGACAGTAAAATAATTATAATTGTAATTCATTTGTAATTCAATTACTTTTTAATCAATTATGCCCAACACAAGTATAAATTCACTAAAAGTTGTACCGACTTAAAACTCGTTGTTGAATTCTGAAATACTCTAATTTATGTTTTACTGTTTTTTTTTTTTTTTTTTTTTTTTTGGATGAGAAAATGGATGAAATTATCTTTCTAAAAGATGCATGTGAATATATGTATGTCTTTCAAATGCATTTAAATTTGAAATTCAAGAAACAGATGTTAAAACACCTGTCGGTTTCATAAATATTTAAGGAAGTACATGAATCAAGAATAAGACTCAAATGTGAAGATTATGAAATCTTGTTAGTTATATTTTATAGTATAGAGAAAATAACTATGCAATAGTTATGATCATATTATTTAAAAAGAAGACGTTATGAATCTAAAAACACTTTTGTTTATAAATTATTTGCAAATACTGATATAATTTCTTTTAAAACACTTATTAATTTATATTGATACTAGCAGGCTTTGCCCGCTTCGCTGGTCATTATATTGAAATGATGATTTCTCAAAATACCATATCAAAATAATAATAATAATAAATCATTGAAATCAGTCAAAATCTAAGTTAACATTCTCGCTACCTTCGGTAGCGGTTTTCCCACACGCCACACTTCGATTCTGGAGAAACAATGCCTTCGGTAGCGCCTTGCCTGCATTTTACTACCCCTTCCTCGCGGATAAAGTGGGAAGATTTGCAAAATCACATCAAAGTGCATATTAAGTACATTTAATGAAAACCCACACACAAAAATTTTCCATTCAAAGGTAATTTGGAGCACATTTAAGCTTGAAAACGTGTTTTTGCCCCGCCCACCCCTAAGAGGGGGGGGGGTAGGAGTAATTTCACAAAATCTATTTATAGTTCATGTTGTATACACGTACATAATCGACACATTAAAAAATTGATATCCTGAGATTATTTGAGGCAGAGTTATGCTTTAAAACATGTTTTTTAGCCCCACCCCGTGTTTTTTTAGCCTCATTCTTAAAGGAAAGAAGGGAGAGAAAATTTTGCAAAAACACTTTATATTATCAGTTAGGTAGGTGTAACTGACCCACACATAAAAAAAGGTCCTTCCTAAGATAATTTACTGCAGAGTTACGCATGACTAAATGTTTTTTCCCCCTCACCCCCTAAGGGGCGGAAGGGTGTAATTTCACAAAATCACTTTGCATTGTGTGTTGAATACGTATAATCAGTCCGCACATCAGAAATTGCCATTCAATGATAATTTTGAACAAAGTTACGTGTGGAAACATGTTTTTCACCCATCAACCCTCAAAAGAAGGGGAGGGGTGATAACACGGAATTTCAAATAATCCCTTTGTAGTTTGTGTGTATTGAGAACGCATAACCAATCGACATATCAAAAAAATCGCTTTCCTGAGATAATTTGGAGCAGAGTTACATTTTAAAACACCTCCATCCCCCGCCTTTAAAGGGAGGAAACAGGAAATTTAATTTCACGAAATCCCTTTATAATGCGTGTTGGGAAAGCATAACCAGCCCACGCATAAAAAATCGCCTAAGATAGTTGAGAGCAGAGTTGCGCGTGGAAAAATGATTTCCTCCACCCACCCCATGCAAGGGGTGTATGGTGGAATTTTACAAAATCCCTTTGCAGTGCGTGTCTTGAATACGCATAACCAATCTATAGATAAAAAAATCGCTATCCTGGAATAATTTGGAGCACAGTAACTCTTATAAACGTTTTTGCCCCCCTCCCCGCCCTTAAAGGGGGAGAGGGAGAAATTTCGTAAAATCCCTTTATAGTGCGTGTTGAGAACGCATAAACAACCCACACATAAAATTTAATCTTACCGAGATAATTTAAAGCAAAATTATGCTTCGAAACGTGTCTATCCCCCTCCCCCCCCTACCACAAGGAGGAAAAATGGGAACTTTCGCAAAATCTCGTTACAATGGATGTTGGACACACGTAAATAAGCCACACACTAAAACTTGTGGCCTTAGCTCCTATAGATTTCCACGGACGAATTTAGCACTAAAAGAGGGGGTCGAATTTGCCCCCTCATAACTTCCGCCCAATACCGAAAGTTGGAAAAAATCAAGAGTAAGTTTTTGGAAATATCCTCAAAAAGATTCTTGGCGATTTTCTATACATTTGGGCTATTATTGGTAGAGTTTTACTCGAAAACACATATTTTGCTAAATTTCCCCCCGAAAATAGTTTTTACCCCCTCCCCCCCCCCTTAAAAATTCAAAAATAAAATCGCAGAAAATGCTTTTTTTGCACTCAAGTCTAGCCTCTCTCTCTGCAATTTCTTCACAGTGAAGCTATTTGGAGCCGAATTATGCTTATAAGGGGGTTTTTGCCTTCTGCCCCTCCCCGGGGGGAGCGGGGGGGGCGTATCTCCGAAATGTTGGCTCGTACAGGCGAACCTGGCGAATTTTTATAACTCGCGCCAAAACCCCCTCTGCCGCAAAGCAACCCTTCTTTCCACTTCATTCACGATTCGTTAAGGATTCGAGCAATCTTTTTTTTTTTTTTCCCAAGAGAATAAACTATTAAAAATGTGTCAATGGAGTTTTAGTATCTTAATTCTTAAATAATATATTTAATGCAAAAGTTTATTAGAAATCCTCCTCCCTTTAAATTTAATTTAGCAAGATTAATGAAGAGATAAAATTGTAATATTCTAATTTTAAAGCTTTTAAAATTGTTCTTGAAATACATTTATTTATTTATTTATTTTACTTTCTCTTACCAACATATATGGTAGAGAAAGTACTGTTTTGGGGTCAAAATTGTGAATTTGTTCTGCGCGCGCCAACATTTCGGAGATACGCGAGCAGGGGATATTTCGCAAAATCCCGCCTTAATGGGCGTCAGGGTCCTAAAACCAACCTGCTCACCAAAATTTGCGAGTATATCTCCTATAGAATTACCACGGCTCTATTGAATCAGTGAATCAGTAATTTTACTCTTTTATTTCCCACCCCACCCCCAAAGGGGTAAAGGGTGGGCTTTCACAAAATCCCGTTACAATGGGTGTTTTATACACGTAAATAAGCCACACACTAAAATTTGTGACCTCAGCTCCTATAGATTTCCACGGACGAATTTAGCGCTAAAAGGGGGGTTGTCGAATTTGCCCCCTCGTAACCCCCCCCCCCCAAAAAAAAAAAAAAAAATATCGAAAATCGGAAAAAATCAAAAATGAGTTTTTGCAAAGAACTTCAAGAAGACGTTTGGCGGTTTTTTTTTTTTAAATCTTTGAGCTATTACTACTAGAATTTTACTCGAAAATCCATATATTGCTACATTTCCCCCCGAAAATTCTTTTTACCCCCCTCTCCCCGCCTTAAAATCCAAAATTCCAAAATCACAGAAAATGATTTTTTTTTACTTCAGTCTAGTCTTCCCATCTGCAATTTTTTCATCGTGAAGTAATTTGGAGCCGACTTATGCTTATAAAGGTGTTTTTGCCTCCTGCGCCTCCGAAAATCATTTTCATCCCTTTTCCCCCTTAAAAATCCAAAATTCCGAAATCGCAGAAAATGATTTTTTTGTATTTAAGTCTAGTCTCCCCATCTGCAATTTCTTCACCGTGGAGTAATTTGGAGCCGAGTTATCCTTATAAAGGTGTTTTTGCCTTCTGCACTTCCGAAAATCTCATTTTTACCCCTTACCCCCCTTAAAAATCCAAAATTCCAAAATCGCAGAAAATGATTTTTTTGTATTCAAGTCTAGTCTCCCCATCTGCAATTTCTTCACGGTGAAACAATTTGGAGCCGAGTTATGCTTATAAAGGTGGTTTTTGCCTTCTGCACTCCGGGCGGGGGAAGGGACGGGGGGGTATTTTGCAAACTCACGTCTTACAAGGAGAGGTCACAACATGAAAAATTGAGATCGGGACGAAAATGCTCAGGATTGTAGTATACTATGAGGGTAACAACATATTAAAGCAGTCGGACGCACTATCCACAAAATTTCGAGAAAAAAGCATTTAAAGTTTCAGTAATCTTTAAATACAAGTTATTTCGCCTGCGAGTAAGCGCCTCAGTGGTGTGATCCTAAAGCGCGAGTGGCCCACCCGGATGACTTGGGTTCGAGGCTACCTACGGGACAATTTTTTTTTTTTTTTTTTCTTTAACTTTTTATGTAATCTTAACTTTTTATTTGTTTCACTTTATTTTACAATTCAATTCAAAATTTGAAAATCTTAATAAATTTTTTTTTAATTTTCTTGAGTATAAAATAACTTTTTCTATTTTTAATATTTATAACTTAAAAATACAATAAATTTATATAACGTAAAAAATAAATTTTAGTTTTATTTTAACTGTAAAATAAGGTAAAACTAAAGAAACAGTTTTTAATTATTTATCTAAATATTTTTTTATTTTATTTTAGGTATATTTAATTTTATTTTTTAAATTAGGGGAAGCCGGGGTAATAAGAGACAAAAGGGGTAATAAGAGACAAAAAATATTAATAAAATCTATACTATTAATCTAAATAACTTGAAATAAATGTCTCGTATTAATTTCATTAAATGGACTCCTCTTGATTTTTTAGGTGATTTTTGAACTTAAATTTTTTGTTAATTTTGCTTTTTAAATTTTCATTAAATCCTTGTCTCTAATAACCCCACGTGGGGTAATAAGAGACCAGGCTTGTAACTGTCCATATATAACAATGTAAAATCATGTGGGATAATAAAAGACATCTGGAAACAATTCTGAATCAGCCAATAGTTTTTAATTTTTATTATTTACATCCATCCAAAAAATATGTTTTCTCGAAAATTAACTGTCATAAATGTGTTTGCGAAATTCATTTATTTTAATATTAGATCCTAAATAATATAATATTGTACTTAATGATAGTTCTACATAATCAACATAACCTAGGGATTAACCAAAAACATCAATATAATTTTTAAAATGGGCAGAAAATATTTTACCCATTTTCTAAAGTATAGGCAAAAAGACGTATCTTTGAAGTGTATACAAGCGAACAAAATGTTATAAAAGATTTTTCTAGTAATTATAAATGAACTTATTTATTATGTAATGAAGTATTAATGACTAAATACTAACTTATACACATTATAAACATAAATTTACATAATCATAACAACTAAATATGGTCTAGCCAAATCAGTAAAACTGCTTTTTGATTTAAAGTGAAAAAAAATGTTCTCTTGGTAAACTTAGACTGGGCCTAACACTTGGTAAACTCTTCGTAAACTAGTCAGGCAGAATTAACAGAAACTACAATGGGGGAGGGGGGGGCACAGTAATTAACAGTGGGGGTAAGAAGAGACTCATGTCTCTTATTACACCCACAAAAAATAAAAATGGGGTAATAAGAAACATGCCTAGAACATGTAAATAATGAATGCTTTCAAGGTTTTAAAAAATTGTACGTCAAAGTCATAGTCTTGGTCAAAAGGTTACACATTAATAAATCCCAAACATCTTACCTACAAGAAAAAATAAAGAAAAATTTAGAAAAAGTCACGAACTTTCAGGGTAAGTTCAAAGTGAAGGTTTTTTTTCGTCGTATAAAAAGAATTCAAAATGTGTTATAAACTTCTCAATAAGTGTATTGTAGTAAAGAATACACATGATACTTAATATTACACATTTTTAAAGTTGTCTAAGTATATTTTTTGGTGGGTTTTGTGACTGCGTCTCTTATAACCCCTGTCTCTTATTACCCCGGCTTCCCCTACAAAAAAAAAAAAAAAAAAAATAAATAAAAAATAACAGAGAAATGGTGATTTTTACTGCACATATAATTACTATCCAAATTAAATAATTACTTCTCCAATCAATACAGTTTCTTCAAAAATTATAGCATAGGATTACAATGCTATTAAATTATTACAGGTAAAGAAATGTTATCTTTAAATGTAGATTTTAAATGTTAATGAACATCGTTTCTTTTTCGATAACGACTTCCTTTTTTTTTATCCTTCTGTGCACAAAATAAAATTCCACCTGCCCTTCACAAGCTAGAAGTGTTTACGTAATTTATACACATTCAAACCAAATCAGGAAGCTCAAACCAAGATTTAAGTACACCTGCTAACTATTTTACACTTTGTTTACAGCTTGCTTATTTTTTAATTATTTAAATATTTGTCTGTTTTTCTTTATGTTTCTTATTTAGGGTTTTGTAAAACTAAACTTTATTTTTTAAGTTATAGAAATTTATCGTATTTTTAAATTATAAATATTAAAAATAGAAAAAGTCATTTTATACTCAAGAAAATTAAATAATTTTTTACTAAAATTTTTAAATTTTGAATTGAATTGTAAAATAAAGTAAAATAAATAAAAAGTTAAGATTGCATAAAAAGTTAAAGGGGAAAAAAAAAAAAGTTGTCCCGTAAGTAGCCTCGAACCCAAGACATCTGGGTGGGAGATTCGCGCTTTAGGATCACACCACTGAAGCGCTTACTCGCTTGCGAAATAACTTGTATTTAAAGATTACTGAAACTTTAAATGCTTTTTTCTCGAAATTTTGTGGATAGTGGGTCCTACTGCTTTAATATGTTGTTACCCTCATAGTATACTACAATCCTGCATAATTTCGTCCCGATCTGAATTTTCCATGTCGTGACCTCTCCTTGTTAGTGAGCGCCAGGGTCCTAAAATCAACCTGCTCACCAAAAATTGTGACTCTATCTCTCATAGGATCGCCACAGCCGTGTTGAGTCAGTGAGTGAAACAGTGAGTGAATAAGTGAGTTTACTCTTTTATGTATATAAGGATAAATCTAATTTCCATTATCAAAAGTGAAGAAATATTTCCCACTGTTAAATAGATAAATATATAAATGAGACGATTCACATATGTGATTAAAGATGACGATGAAGACCCGTCAGCCTCTGTGTACTTTGAAGCTCTTCTTTCATATTTTGATGACAACTTTAATATTTTTTCTATTCAAAACTCAGAATAAAATTACTTTATAGAAGAAAAAAAAAAAATCACGTAATATGTATACTTATGAAATCTTTCCAACCTTACGAGGAATATATATTCGCGAAATCTTATAGAAGACGTACGGAGTTTTTTTTTTTTTTTTTTTTTTCTTTTAAATACTTTTACTAATTAAACGAATCTTAAAGCAAGAGCAAAATTCAATAAAAGTTACTTTACTGGAAAAACAGAGAAAAAAAAAGCATCAATTTCGACGAAATAATCGCTAAAGTTTTATAAGTTTAAAAAAAACCTTAAAACAGAAAAAAATTAAACAATAATATTCTTATGTAAATAAACTTGAATAATAATTAATAACGTGATATTTAATAATACTGTAATACGATGCTTAAATTGTATAATTTCGTTTTGTTCAACAGAACTAAACAAATAAAAAACTATTCATGTAGGGTACACCGGGGTACAATGGACCGATTTTGGAAATTTTAAGTGTTTATTCACAAAGTAATGATTTCTCGCTATTGAAAATATGTGAGCATATTACCTATATATTGGGTCTTACGTTACATTCAATCAAAAGCAATAATCAGGTTTACTTTTTTTTACATAAATTTTTTATTAGCAACTGACAAAATGGACCATTGTACCCCAACCTCGATGTACATTGGTCCATGACACGGGGTACTATGGACCACAAGTCAAATTTAAAAAGTATACTGATGTAGTGCGTTTTTTAATAGTATAAACTGTAGAATATATTACATTTGTTTATTAATGTCTTCGATTCATACAAATAATGTAAATTAATGAACATTAAAATTATAAAATGATACACCAGAAGATTTTTGTGTCACTGAAAGTCTGCTGTTGCTGTTTTCTTGTGAAGTTGTAGGGTTTGGAAGATTCATCATTACAATAGCTTGAAAATTTACAAGAGATAAATCAACACTCTCAAGAAAAAATGTAGAGATCTTGATTAGGTTTTCGTTGCATGAATCTCACAAAAACAGATTCTTTATCTTTTATTTCTGTGATTAAACTAACAAAATGTAAAATTGTCTTTTTAGTCAAATTTATTTGTATTATTATTTTTTAATTGTATTATTTAATTCAGCTGTTATAGCTGTATGATATTTGTAAAAATACAAAAATACAAAAATAACTGAAGGGTTATTAAAAATAAATAAGAAGAAACCTCAAAGTAAATTGCTTTCTTATTCATCTTTGAAGACATAATAGATCTAATTAAGGTTAACTATGAAATTTTTAAGTATAATTTATAGCTAAACACTTAAAAAATGTAGATTTCGTAAATCAGATTTTTATTCCAAAGAACTGGAGTAAATGGACCATGGTCCATTGTAACCCGGTTCTTAGTGATCCATTGTGCCCCGTCTGGATCTCTGACAGCAAATGTTAAAGAAAAAAAAAAAAAAAGACAAATCCCTCTAAAAATATTTTAATGAGATTAAATATAATAATAGCTCTTTATTGTGCTAAATAGCCTCTTCCAGATCATAATTCTTGAATGATGGAAAGAAAAAATGTTTAATTCAAAATACTTACTTTTGTCTACCGTAAACTGAATTTCACGAATAAAATGGCTAAATTGTCAGTTAGGATTGAAGTTGCATGCTAAGTTTCATCACTGCAGTGCTGTGATCTATGTACCAAAATACGAACTCTAAAAGAAAATAAATAAATACAATTATAGGGAATGGTCCATTGTACTCCAGTCAATAATAGTTGCTACCTGATGTAGTGAACACTTTACATAAGTACCGGTTGCGTCTCGTAAAGGGCATTTGGTGTTTGGGATTAAGGCCGATTGACTTTTTGGACTACGTCAATACAAATTGCTATAAATAAATATTAAATTATAACGGGATATTTATTCATCTTACTGGTTGATTCCCGTATTTCGAGAAGCAAGCTAGATACAATGACATTTAAACCATAGCCTCCTAAACTAGATGCCTTCCGCGTGGCTCAGAAACTTGGCAACAGTTCAAGTGGTAGACAGCGCCACCTGGTACAGATTGCGCGACTTTTTTATTCAACAGGGACCAAAAATTTTTTAAAATGGGATTTGATATACATAAAAATCGAATAAAATCGAAGAAATGTCGATTATATATATCATATATGACTTCTTAAAATTATTGGTGACAGTTGAATAAAATAGTCACGCAATCTGTACTAGGTGGCGCTGTCTACGGCTTGAACTGTTGCCAAGTTTCCGAGACACGCGGAAGGCATCTAGTTTAGGAGGCTATGTTTAAACAGTCAAACAGATAAATGAGTGCTTTATGATGATGGACTTTTGACCTGTATGTAGATAGCCCTATATATATATTGAAAACCTTTTCAAACGATGCAGTAGATAAAACTAACTATCACATAAAAAAATACAAAAAAAAAAAAAAAAAAACACGGATAAAGATTACTAAAAAATTGATCCTGATATTAAAGCATACAACATCATTACTTTTTCAAGGGCATAGAATGAATGTTGCATGCAAATTATGTGATATTTCTGTCGTGTTGTATGCAATTTGCTAAAATTTTACACCACGCTATGGCCAATGTATATATATAATAAGTTGTCAAAATTTAACACATATGTGGATTATGCTTCATTTCCATATGTAATTATTTAATTATTTATTAATATCTTGCTAGTTTGTCTTCCTTCCTAGTATTTGATCAGTATAATGGTAAATTATATATAATATATATATAATTCATTAAATAATGTGTGTGTGTGTTAAATCTGGAAGTTAAAAGAAAAAAAAATTAGAATTCATGATTACGATATAACCAAAGGCCACGGGCAATTTAAAAGTGAATTGGGAAGACACAGCAAGTAGCGATGTATATTATCTATTCCATTAATAGGGGATTAAAAGCTCACAATCATTTTTAATCTTTGAGTCATGAACGAACATTAACTTTTCTTCTACGAAAATTTTTAACAAATGCCTACCCCAATATAATTTTACATAAACTTTCTATAATTTTGAAAACAGTGGAATAATATGTATGTGTTTTTCCACAGATAAAATACAAGGAAATGACACTTCAGACAGTTTCTCTGATGACATGCGCGAACTTATACACTGTGCCAGATTCACTCAAAAAAACTACATCGATCTTCTGTGGACTAGCGCCGCGGAATTTCCAGGTAAGTTTTCATTTTATTCTAGTTGACAGAACTATTTTTAGGATATCAAACCTCTCCTCTTTTTTTTTTTTTTTTGTTGTTGTTGTTGTTTACAGTACATTAGACATTCTACTTTTTAGTTAGAAAGTAAATATTTGCTACAATTTTTATTCTTTTTAGTTTCAGAGTTTAAAGTTGATGAACGATAGATTTTACTGAATTTGAAATTCTCCTCCATATCGGAGATAGATAAAATACACACACTGGCCAATTAATTAGAAACCTTTAAATTAATAATTTATTGGACCTTCTTTTGCACGTTGGGCCTCCTTTTGCATGAATAACAGCCAGTATTCGTGTGGGCAGCGATTCTACAAGCTTCTGGGGTGCATTTATGTCCAGAGTTTACCATACATTGGCTACACAGGCTTTAAGATCCTGTAAATTGGATGGAAGGGGAGATTGCTGACGGAGACACCTTTCCAACATGTCCCAAACATTTTCTTTTGGATTAAGATCCAGGTTTTGCGGCATCTAGGGAA
Source organism: Salticus scenicus (assembly GCA_963930645.1). Taxonomy (NCBI): domain Eukaryota; kingdom Metazoa; phylum Arthropoda; class Arachnida; order Araneae; family Salticidae; genus Salticus; species Salticus scenicus. Next base: position 17,403,347 of record OZ005652.1, on the reverse strand, counting down.
ACTGTTAGAAGTCAGATTGATGTTCACTGAACCAATCTCGAACGATTCTGCCACGATGTATGGTTACATTATCGAGCGAAAAGTATCCGTTAACTTCGGAGTGAAAATGTAACATTGAGGGATGCACTTAATCTATCAATATGTTCAGGTGCTGCATGGATTTTTGATTATCCTCAAGTAACACCAGGGGACCACTTCCATACAAGCAGATTATTCCCCAAAGGTTCGTAACAGGTTTTGCAGACCTTCGCCGCCTACGAGCATTTGTAGAAACTCTTACAGGTTTCTAATTCATTGACCAGCGTGTGTATTTGAAGCCGCTACTTTAAGCAACGTGCAACTAAAGCAAAACTTTTTTTTTTTTTTGGGGGGGGGGGGAAGGAGGGAAATAAACAGACAATTTTAATTCTGAGCCTGGCAGCTTTTAAATAACATTAAACGTCTTATACAGAAAGAAATTCTTTAAAAATCCTTGATAAGAGAATTTATACGGAGAACATTTTCACATGAATACTTCACTTTCACATCATTTTCCTTTTTGACTACCTGATAGTAACACTCATTACATATAACTTTGGTAGTATTCACTTACACGAGCTCACTAGAAAAATGCAATCATTCGTTTTTGTGTTGAATTTTGTGAGATATCTTCAACAGTTTGTATTATTTAATAAATTTCGAATTTTCAGTGAATGGTTTCAGACACAGTCAGTGCTTTAGACTTGTGATACACAGTGTACCTTATGCCGCCATAAGACACACAATGTGTCTTATGCCGTTTCCACAAACCCATTTGGCATGAAGTGGTGTTGAACCTACAACTCTCGAGGCTCGGGGCAAAAGTCTCACAGACGCCTCTTAATTGGCCAGAGACATTGGCCTGCTTACCCTGCCTTAGTCAGGTCTTGCATAAATGGGTTCTTTTGGTTTTGGAATTGTCGCTCTACGGTCACGTTCTGTACATTAAAGCTTTTTAGACCGGAACATACGGCTTAAAGTGGAATTGCAAGAATGTTTTAGGCTAAAATAATGGCATGACAACTTCGCCATATACGTAAACTTAAAACTTAAGTTTCTTCGGAGCCCCCTCCCTCAGTACGTCACAGCTGGAATATTGACCCGGCGTTTAGACACAGATAAATGATGTAGAAAAGCACCAAGCAGGAAGAGTAGTAAGAATGAACATTGTAGGGAACCTATAAGCTCTTAAGCGTCTAATTCAATTTAGTACTCAAAGTCAAATATATTAACGTTTCTCAAAAATAATTTATGTAATTATTTTGAACTACCTGTGAACTGTTTAATTACATACCACGTTAAGAGATGAAATAAAACTCGTTAATTTACTTATAAGAAGCTGATAAATAAGGCACAAAGTAGACTTATAGTACATGTGTACAGTACATACTACAAAGTAAACTTATAGTACAGTCAGAAAAAAAAAAAAAAAAAAAAAAAAACACTCCCCTACCTAATTTCGCTGTAAATTGCCGTAGAAACATGCAGCTGGTACCAGTCGATTTGTAATAGCGTCTAGTTTATAATGGTATAGTTAGATTTTGATTAAGGGGTCGTCTATATATTAAAACTGGCATCAACTTCATTTTTTTTCAATGATAACCCCCATTTTTTATAATTAATTTGAATTATTTGGATCAAATCATCGAGGAAAATGGTACAGTTTACATATTGTGCTCAATTTTTCATAGAGTTATAAGCTATCAAAGTATGGAGATGCTAATGTTAAATGAATCTGACAAACATTAATTCATATCTTCCCAAAAAATTATTATATTCAAATTCTCTCTATATGCGTTAGTATGAAGAACAACCTAAACATATTCCATGTTCCAACATATTCCAAACATATTTCCATGAACCCAAACATATTCCATGCATAAAAAAAAAAAAAACATATTTTGAATTATGAAAATTATTAACAAATTCATATTCGAAAAAATTATGAATTATGACCTACATTAATTTTTGCTCGAATGGATTTGACATCATCAAAAACATGGATTTCCAAATTTACAGCTCATTCCTAGCATTTTTTGAGTTACAGTGATATCTCCTTTTTTACTGTTAGGGGACCGTCACTTGTTATAATCTGAATCCTCTGAAAGTAAATATCTGAATATAATCCGACGAAAAACAATTTTAATTTACCTTTATCTTATTCTTATTGTTTTCCAACAGCATTTTGATCTTTATTATACAAATTGACTTATTTTTGTAAAATTATCTCAATGCAGCATAAAGATTGTGAAAGAATGTTAAAAGAAAACAAACCCCGCATCTATATCACTGAAACAATATTAAAAATAACTATTTTGCGTATTCCTGTTTGACCATAACCTCCTAAACTAGATGCCTGTCACGTGGCTCGGAAACTTGGCGACAGTTCAAACGGTAGAAAGCGCCACCTGGTACAGATTGCGTTCTATTTTATTCAACTGTCACCAATAATTTTAAGAAGTGATATTTGATATGTATAATCGACATTTCTTCGATTCTATTCCCCATTTATGTATATCAAGTCCCACTTTTAAAAATTTTTGGTGGCTGTTGAATAAAAAAGTCGCGCAATCTGTACCAGGTGGCGCTGTCTACCGCCAAGTTTCCAAGCAACGCAGAAGGCATCTAGTGTGGGAGGCTATGATTTGACTCTATATGTGACGCTGGTATGCATAAATCACAATGGAATTTACTACATCGATTGCTGAAGACAAACCATAAGTGATTTAACTGGATATATGTAAAATCATTTTGTTTTATAATGTAAAGTTTTAGAAAAATGTGTAAAGGCGTAGCTTACGTTACAAAATAGAAGCATATCCGATCGTGATATGTTAAGTCTTCCTTCTTAATATTGAATATCATTTTCTAGTTTTTTCAGCTAAAATTCTGTTTTAACCCTGTTGTCCTTTTTTTGTATTTAAATATTGTAGGGTTCGTACACCTCAAGTTAAATGTCATGGTTTAGAAAACACGGTTAAGCGAGGCTTACTATTTGAAACAGCAATAAGCGCTCAATAATAGTTTTATTAATATTATTAATAATATTTAATAATTTTTATAAGATTTTTTACCACGTATTTTCTGTTTTAATCTTGTTGTGACATTTCTGCATTTGTTTACTGTACCGTTTATAAGCTTTGTTATTTAAATTTTATCGCATGATGTAACATAATAAAATATTAAATTTTTATTAAATGTTTTTTTATGCAAAATCAAATAGTGGAAAATTGTTTTTTTTTTTTCTTCTTCTTCTTTTTCATTTTCATTTATAAAGTCTATTTTGGAAACAAAGCACAATATTATTTATTTTCGATTAATTCTAATCACGGTGTAAAATTCACATTTATTATGTAAAAAGAATTTAGAACAAAGTACAATGTCTTATAACTTTTAAAGATATGGATACTGAGCTTACACATTTAAAAATTAAGCATTCAAGTGCAGTAGACTACTGTATAACGCGGGATATTTGTTATGAAAATCGTGTTATGTGGGGCATACATTATCAGACCAATTTATGCAATTTCAGTACAGTACTGAAAAATTTTATTTTAGTTTATTTTAGTTTATTTTCTGAGTAAGGTTTCGATGTTTACGATACAAATGAACCTATTTTTGCAAAATTAACACATTGCAGGCGGGAAATTTTGATGGCATTAAAAATAAAATAAAATAAAATAAATAAAACCCACCCTCTGGCTTTTTCTGAAACAATACTTAAAAAAAAAAAAAAAAAAAAAAAAAAAATCTAGTTTCTTTAATTTTGTTTTGTTTGACTCTTAGTAGAACTCATATTTATTAAATGAATGAAATTTACCGTTTCGATTGTTGATGACAAAGTTTCAGTTATTTAATCATGAATTTGTTAAATAACTTGATGTTTTAGAGAAACGTATAAAGGTGTGACTTATTACTCAAAATAGGAATATTTTTGAACAGTATGTCTTTTTTATTGAATATTAACACTTTCGCGACAAAACCCGATGACAACACAATACTTCGAAGCCCGATTTTCAAATTTTTGATTAGTTTTCTTTTAATTAAATAAAATTAATAATAATAATGACCATCTTCTGTCAGGAACGATTCCGGTTTAGACCGCTTCAAAACAGAGACTTTTGGTAGCCATTTTCTTTTCTTCCCCCCTTAGGAATGCTATGTATTTTTATTTTTATTTATTTATTTATTAATCTGAATAAATGTTGCATCATTAGAAAGATCTTTCAAAACTGAACATTTTTTGTGCTTGCACTTTTTCCTTAATCTCAATATGTAAAAAGATTTCAACGAAAGTTTATAACTACCATTGCAATTCTAAAATACCCATGGAGGATAAAATTAAAATGTAATATAAAATTCAATCATAAAAATTATGGGCTAATAGTTATTACATCATGTTCTTGCAATCATGATAATGTACTTATCTGATATAAACAAACAGTTGATTGTGACATCATATTTATCAAATTAGTTAAAATAAATAAGGTTACAAATAAGGTACCTAAGGTTACTTCGTTACAAATATGGAACTTTTCATTTGGTACCTTATTTGTAACAAAGTTTTGATTAGATATTTTAGAATTAATTAAAATAGGAAAATAATTTCAAAATTGGACATTTAAATTTATGGTTGTTGCCAAAAATATTTACCAGTTATTGTTATATATATATATATTTTTTTTTTTTTTGAGGGGGGATGGAGCATAAGATGAAAAAATGTTTGCACGCGAAAAAAAAAATATATATATATATATATATATATATATATATTAAATTTGCCCATGCATATAAAAAATACTTATTAAAACGAGTCGAAGAAGGAAGCGAAATACGTACTGAGTTATATTACGATAAATATGATATATAATATTGTACGTTATATTAGATCTATCGTCTTGGGTTAGAAGGTATTTTCGTTAAAAGAAAGAGTTTGTTCGTTCGGTGCAACTCAGGTACAACTTGCATATTAGTCCCGTCAGGTGCAACTTGCACATTAGTCCCCTTTAAATATGGTGTCCAGCGAAGCAGGCAAAGCATTCGTTGATTCACTACCTTAATTGATTTCACATTCCGTCATTTTTGACGGGGTTATATACTAGTATTAAAATAATAACCCCCTAATAGCTTTAAAAATAGCCATTAAAACAATAGCTATAATTTAATTGTTGCCAAAAAGAATTTACGAGTTAATTTTCTTTCGACATGAAAATAAATACATTTAATTAAACGTGAAGGTTAAAAAATTGTAAAAAGTTAAATGATGCATCTCACAAAAATGGACGTCATTATCACTTTAAAAATTTTATACGCATTGATAAAGTGGTAATATAATTCAACAGAAAATTTAAAAACCTAGTATATAAAAAGTTTTTTTATCATTTAATTATATTTATATTTCAGCATTTAATCACTGCATGTCATAATAATGATGGATTCGTTTCAGGTCTGATTGTGTTCACGTTTCTCATTGAACACTGTAATCGTAAGCTGCTGCTAAGTGCATCTTGCGCCATTAGTGCGATCCTCATCTTCCTGATGCTGATACGAACTGAATAGTAAGTAACAGGAATAGTTACACTGGTTTCTATCAATTACGTAATACTAATATGGTGTAGCACTCACGCTACTTTCTTTTACATAAAATACTATGACATATTATTACAGTTTAAGGTGTAAGGTATGAAGTATTCGAATAGTTCCAAAGTACTTTACACCAAAATTGATAATAGTTTAATAAACAATTTCATCTGACATATATTTCGGTTAAAGTTCGGGGAGCTATGCCCGCCTGAACCCACCATTTAAATGTTGTAGCTACATTTATAAAATATTTCCGGCTGTTATTATTTTTTTCAACTTGTTTAATTCAATGAATTTTTGCCCATATCAATATTTTAAGCTGCTTCTACTAATTTTGAGTGGTCCTATATGTTGCCTATAAATTATACAAATACCAAACTCATTGTCAAGAGATTGTTTATTTTGAGTTTCGATGAAGACTAAGCTTCGTTCAAATCTAATTCAAAAATTAAGACTTGTAGAAAAAACCCAGCACCTCTTTAGGAATTGAATTTCGGAAGATTATCCTATTTTATCAATTAGGGTTTAAGAGAAAGCATTTTTCGAATTTACAAGTTTCTGTTGAGAAGCACTGTAAAAATACTGGGATAAAGCTCAAGTATTTCGACACCTCCTTTCACACCTTAAGGGTTAAATTTCGGAAAATCCTCATTTTAAACTTTAACTAAGGTTTAAGAAAAGGCATTTTTCTAAATTTGAATCTTCTATTATAAAGGAAATTACGGCAATATTACGGTGATAAAGCTCAAACTATTAAAAAATTCTCAAAAAACTTCAAAACGCTTTTTCACCTCTCTTAAGTGTTAAATTTCGGAATATTCTCATCTTTTATCATAATTAAGGCCCAAGAGGAGACATTTCACTAAATTTCAAGCTTCTGATGGAAACCACTGCAGAGATACTATGAGAAGTTCAATAACTTCGACTTTCCTTTAGAGTCAAATTTCGATAAGTCTGCTTTTAGTGAGTTTCTACTTTAGGAAAACCTTCTGTCCAATTGTCATGTTTTTAACTCCAGTATTTTGAACTCGGCGTTGAAAAATGAATCAGTAAATGGTATCTCGTATATACACAAAGGGACCAAAAAAAAAAACCGCACTGCAGAAAAATTGACTTATACTTCTTATTTTCTCTTACCCTTAAGGTAGATAAAGTATTGTTTTTGGGTCAAATTTTCAAAATTGAATTTTTGTTATATTTACACATTTTGAGGGTCTCTGAATCGAAAAATATTTTTAGCAGTTGGTCTGTGTGTGTGTCTGTCTAAGTGTCTGTCTGTTATCAGCAAATCTCAAAAACAAATTATACCAGAAAGTCCAAACTTGGTATTCTAAATGTGCATCATATAGGGATGTTACACTAAACTTTTCGTTGAGATCAAACAAATTGTTCGTGTACACGGACATCCAAGAGAATTCAAATACATTACGTCTATGGGAAAAATTGCAGATAAGTAGAGTTGAACATCTATAGACTGCACTAAACCAAATGAAACGAATATATATATATTATATACGTAAAAAACATGTTTCATGTGGAATATGGTATAGAAATCATTCACTGTTCGTTTACAGGGCTACACAAAAGAACTAGATACGACAATACTTGGAAAATTGATGGAAGTGTATTTCAGGTTGTGCCGTGTGTTAGTAATATAGGATTATATTTATGTGCGCCGTGTGATGTGTACATAACTTTCAGAAGATATACAGGGCTGCCAATAGTAAAGCCATAATATTCTTTTTTATTTGTTAGTGGAAGTGCTTTACTATAATATACTATATCATATAATATTTTACCATGTCCAGGAAAGCTGCTCAGGAATTGAAATTAATTCCTCAAAGTCATATGGTAAATAATGTATTTTTTAAAGCTGAATATTCATCACTTGAATTTTTGTATATTTAGACGTTTTGAGGCTTCCTGAATACCGAAGTCAAGTTTTTAACTTTTGACCTTTGTCTGTGTCTGTTAGAATAAATTAAAAACAAATAATTTCAGGCGATCCAAATGTACTATTTTGGAGTTAATGTGTTTGTTACTAGGAAAGTTTGATCAAAATTGTTAAGTTTCAAGGAATGCTGCGTGTGAAAGTTGTCTCAATAATTTTAAATGTATTTTTGAATTTAATAACAGTTTCGAATTCTATATAAATGTAAGTACAGCAATGAAACGGGGGGTTGAGGGGGGGGGGGGTGGCAGCTCGCCTCACACAAAATGAATTGTCGAATAAAGCTGTTCCGAAGTCTAATTTGAATTGTCTTAACATAGGTTTGCATAATAGTACTCGTTATCTTACCCCTTAATCTCCAATCTGTATTTATAGTATTAAATTTAAGGGTAAGAGAAAGTCGTGTGAGTGACACACCGGATTATTTATTTGTAATAACTTCAAAATTAATTATTGAATCAAATAAAACTTATCATTTTTGCATAAATGCCAAAGGGATAAAAGGAAATCTATGTACATTTTCAGTTTAGTTATTCGCTTTAAGTATTACTCTCTAGGTAGTATTTAATAAAAATCTATATAAAACTTTCTTTTTAAACATCTATATAATATTTCTCTAACGTGGACCAGTTCAATTATTTTTTGTCGAAACGATACGATACGCGAGGATAAAAAAATAACATTTATACATGGACAATATTTAAGCACGCGGACTTAGCTCAATGGACTAACAAGAAAAAATGACGACATTTGTCTGATGAGATTATTTTACGGAAAAATGTATTTTTAACAGTTGTTTCTTCAGAATCTTTGCAAGCGTCATTTTAAACCTAGCAATATTTTAAAGATACATACAGAATATGAACTTTTGAGTCATAAATTGACTAAAAAACAGAATCATAAAAAATATAATCAAAATAGGAATTCTTTTATTTTATTTATTTATTTATTTTTGAACAAAAAAGAAAAAAAAAATCAATACTAAAATTAATAAAAAGTCATCGCCAACATGACGGCAAAAATTTTAAAGGCATCGTGGGAGTCCTTAGACTAAAACTGTACTGCCTGTAGAAGTATGAAAATTGGGCCGTGAACCATGAACTTTATTTGGAAACCTTTCTTTGAATGATTTTGGTTTCACTATTGTATGTACAATATTAATTTGGTTTTAATAATAATTTGGCTTCTGGTAAATTAAAATTTTAATTAGGTGGTGAAATTGGTATAACATTTATGTGTTTCAAATTTTGAAGGTAAATAAGAAAAGAAATAAAGCGTGAATATTTCGAACGGGTTTGCTAGTAATATAATAAACATATGCTTTGTATTCTGTTATGGTTTATTATATGAAATAAATACATTATGTTTTAATATATGATATAAAACTATTTGTTTTTTTTATTCATTTATTGTTTAAATCTAGCAGTGCATTTAGTGCTGGGTAATTGAAACTTTTTATGGAATTACTGCTTTGATGCGTAACGACATAGTATTACACAGATGTAACATAATAAACCTCTGAAATTTGATTGTGCCAAGCATCGTAAGCCTTTTTTCAATCTCTTGCAAAACTATAGGCTACAAATTTCACCCCCTCCCCTTCATATGCTAAACATTGGATTGAGATCGGGTCTGTTTCCAAGTATCGTAAAGAAGAAATTATGTGATATTTTTTGCAGGCTTTAACCTAAAATGGAAAAATAAATAAATAAACCAGATTTATAGGTTCTTATGAAGATGAATACATAATTTTAACAATTTGAATTAAATAGACATAACACAGAGACCGTGTGACAGTGTGCGTTATCATCATCTTGAAAGAATAATTGTCGAAAAGTCCGAGATACCTCCGAAATAGTCGGGTATGCATTCATTTTTATAATGGTCATGTTTTATTTCGATTTAATGGATCCCTTGAGCCTTTAAAAAATTTGCGAGATTCTTTTAAAAATTATGTACCTCATGCCATAATGTACGGAGCATATTTCACTGTAGGAATGCAATTTTGTTAAGTAGGTTACGTTTTCTTCGTCCGACTAGCTCCTTTCTGTCATCGGTAAATAATTTAAACTTTTGGACATCAGAGAAAGCCACTGGTGCTCAATAATTAACTGATCATTTTAAAAAATTTTTGGCCCACTGAAGTCTTGTTTTCTTTACTCTTTTCGTTAATAAAAGTCTTTTTGCAGATTTTCTGTCTTTTAAACCTGCTTTATTTAATCGTCGCAGCATAGTTTTTAAGGAAATAATGTCACTATTCCTTTTTTCTGAATCTTTTATAAATTCAAAACATAATGCAAATCGATTTTCAGAATATTTTCTTTTTAACTTGCGGTTATCTCTCATGGATGAGCAACGTGACCACTTAAAGCCAAATTTAGAATTTAAACAGCCAAAAGATTTTATGTTTTTCTAAAAACCATCTCACCAATGATTCGTTAATATTTAATTATTTTGCTATCTCGCGCATTAAACTATTTTTTGCGTTTCATTCTACAATCAATACTTTTTATAATATCGCTAAATGTATATTCCTTGCGCTTTCTAATATACTTTTCAGAATTACAACTTTCCTAAAAGATGCTTTTTATTTTGAATACTTGGATTATTCCTAAATTTTGTGTGGAGGAAGACTTAAAAAAAAAAAAACTGTTTGAAAATTTGCTATTTAAATGATAAAATTTTTGGCTGCAAAAAGAGAGAGAGAGGAAAATATATATATATATATCCATGTGCAGTTTTTTTCCCTCATATACATATATAGATGATTAACACCAGAACGACTAAATCGGTCAAAATGACTGCTTTGGACCTCAGCTTTACCTTAAAAATGGCACGGCCCGTTTTTCTAGTGTTAACATTAGGTTGAACGCAGTGTCACCATGTCAAAATGCGCTTAAAAGAAATTTTATTCATAGACAGTACTATGAAGTTCTTTGGTATGTGGATGTACACGTGCTACAAACACCCTATCTACCAAAACGTATACAGCTAATTCTATGTTGGTCATAAATACTAGTATGAGCTTTTGTGACCACTATCGTAGTAGGCACCAAAACTTTTTGTTTCTCAACGTAAGGTCTACACTTACATTTCGGTAACAGTTCACTCCAATGTAGGGATATTTGTGTAACATTCAAAACAAATTTGAAAATGGTGAACGTTTGGCGATATATATAATAAAATATTTGCGTAATTACTTTGTTCTGCATAGCAAGGTACATACGGTCTTTGAATTTCTCTACCATACATATTGTGTAGCAATTTTTGTTATAATTAAAAATCCTATGAGTTTAGAAAGAAAGGTCTTGTTAAAAATACTGGTGGAAGTGTCTTTGATAAAAGTCTGGTTCGTATGAACCCTGGTATAGGATTTTCAGAAGTTTGCACTAAAGGGAGAATTTTCTTAAATTTTGGTCAGATTTTAAAAATTATAATGTGTGTTTTCTAACATGCGATTGTTGATATTGCAGATTGACTCATTTTTCTCTTCCTCTTAACAGCACTATCCTTATACTTCTGTTTCTGTTTGGGTGTCGGGCGATTAGCTTGGCCGTCTTTCAACTTATATTCGTCATGACCAGTGAAGTGAGTGCTTATTGTAATATTTTAAGGTAATATTTATAAGTAAATAAATAAAAAATATATTTGCATAAATTGTTTTATATAATAGTTACTTTACTTTTGAAAAGACTTGCTTGTAAACTGAGCGTGCAAACTTTTTGTTTGATTCACTGTGGAGGTTCAGAAACTTGAATAAAATGAACCTATTTACACGGGATTTATCTACTCCAACATAACGAACATATGCAACCTGAACTTAAAAATTAAGCTGGAAAATTGGCTGAGGGGTACTATATTATTAAATAAAGGACAATTATTCGAAACGCTGATGAAGAAATCATTAGGGAAGACCAGAAGAGCTAGTTATGAGAGTAGGCGTGGGAGCATTCATTGTCATTATAAACTAACATTTGGTCTCTTTCGACATAAAAAAGAATTTGTGATCTCAACATCTTCAAAATATTTTGTGAACTAAACGAATTCAATCATGAAGTGTTTTAGATGCCTTGCTGAATTATATGCAATTATATGCTCCACCCATCACGAGCCGTAGTATTGAGATAATTATGTCGTTCTAGTCATTTTGCTGCTGCCTAAATTTAGAAAATACATATTTAAGACCTAGATACAATTTTAGAAACTATTGTTATAATATCAACTACAATATCATGTACTTCATTTTAACAAAAATACCTGTGATTGTGCGACAACTTCTTTTTCAGTATGTCCGGACAATGTCAGAACTGCAACGCAGCCGAGAAAAAATATTTTTCTCACTAAAACCTATTTATGCAATTCTCATAATAATAGTTTTTGGAAGATTGTCAATTATGTGAAAAAAAAAATATATATATATGATTAGTCCTCTTTACAAAGTAACAAAAAAAAAAAAAAAAAAAAAAAAAAACTAGTATGTTGTGGCCACCACATGACTTTCTTCTATATTTTCCTATACAAATTCACTCAGCAAAAATACTTTATTAAAATAAGTATTTAAAAAAATTATCTTTCATGATAATGCAGGCGATTTCCATATTAGAGAAGTAGTATAACACTAAATATCCAAAAAAAAAAAAAAAAAAAAAAAAAAAAAAATCAATTTTATTCTCAAAATTATATAATACACATATATATACATATTATTATTATTTGTGAAAAATGAAAGAAAATCGATAACTCTATTTTAAATTATCGCAGATCGATGATTCAACCATTTGTTTTAAGGTATTGGCGAGCTCTTTTGAAAGATACCCATTATGAAAATTTACTCCCCTCGAGGGGGGACTTTCCCCCTTGGGGGGAGATGAGGCTCCTACATACACAAATTTCTTTTTCCAGTTGACTATTTCTATTACAAATATTTCTTTTAAATTTCATAATGATTATTAAAAATAATTTTGTATTATACCACCATGTTAAAAATTTAGAAAAAGCTGGATGGCAACGCAAGCTGTTGGAAAATTTTTACCAAAAGTTGATAGGCACTCATTTATGTCAATGTGTAACTACATACCAATTTGTATGAAATTCTGTGCAGTAGTACCTGAGATACAGTCGCTACAAAATTTTGTCACACACACACAGAGACAGACAACCATTTTCTAAAAATGGTCAAATCGTGTTATACAGCTCTCAAAACGTGTAAATCCATCAAAAACCCGAGGTCGAAAATTTTTGCGAATCCAACACTTTCTTCTATTGAACACAGAAGAAAGTAAAAAACTAATTTTTTGCATTAAAACTAATTATTTACATTAAAGGGCAAGCATGAAATTTATGGTAAACTTTTAACATATTAATTATGGAAGTAGAGGTTTGAAAGTGGATATCATTCGAAAGGCATGCTTAGCGAGATTTGCAGAATACAAAAATTATTTTCTTACGACTATCTTCTGCATATATAAGAAGAAAGTATAAGATTCAGAAAAATTTTAGATTTAGGGTTTTAGATGAAGTTACATGTTTTGAGATTTCCTGAACTCAGTTCGACAATTTTTAGAAAATGTCTGGCTTTTTGAGTTACTGTACTTCACTGTACTGTACTTACAACACTGTACTTCATGAACCAAGGGCATATCGGCCAACAAGCGGTGCTGTTAAATTGCAATTTAATCCTATTTTGAATGTGGTCGCGTTTTGACCACTAGGCGATACTAGTGAGAAATTAAAGTTTAAAGCTTTTTTTTTTTTTTTTTTTAATTAATTTCTTTGTACTGTACACATATGTATGGCCATATGTTTTTAGGGTTTATTCATGAAACTTTTACAAGATCTTCAATTTGTCGATATTGATTTCTTAATTCAGATAAATCTGACATTTACAGTTTTTTAAAAACATTTACCAACAAAGTTGAAAAATGTATGACTTCGGTTTGCCTGTCTATCTGTTCGCTATCTAACTCCCGTACCTATTAATGGAACTTCTTGAAACTGATATATGTTATTTAAGTTCACTATCGGATGTTCTGTATTGGAAATGGAGTAAACACCACCACAGGTTTGTGTACAAGAACACACGAAGGTATTTCAAAGTATTGCATTCTATGAGAGAAATTTTTATAAACCATTTTCAAAAACTTTAACTTTATGAAATTCATATATGTTATTCATAAGCACAAAAGAATGCTTTCTATGGAATAAAGTATAATTAGCAATAAGATTTACAAAGTCACGCAAAAATATTCAGTTACATTAAGACATATCATTGAAAAATTGCTGGAATTGTACTTTCGTTTACATTAAGCGCTTTTAATATTATCTAGCAATTTTTAAATATAAATAGAATTTGAATAAGTTTGTCTGCCCGTCTCCAGCGTCCGGAAATATTTTTTTTTTTTTTTTTTTTTTTTTTTTTAATGATTGGGTAGGTGCTCCAGTGATTGGCATGTTCCAGTAATTGATATCTATCCCAGAATACTTAATAAATAAGAAAAATAATAAAATAATATATTTTACATATAAGAATTTTAGCATTTTATGTCAAACACTGGAGCACAGGGTGCTAATAACTGGTAAAATGAATAACTAGCAGTGTCAAACACTGGAACATAGAGTACCAATTGCTGATGAGATGAAAAACTGGCAGTGTCAATTACTGGAACATTGAGTGGGTGTAAAAAAAAAATGAAAAATAAAATGAATTGTTACCAAATGTCTATATTTTAACATATATGTGGTTCTGAATGTTTTTCATACCCTATGTCTTAACTTAAGATTTCTAAAAACAGTTTCTGATGACTAGAACATTAAAAACATCAGAGATTGCTCTAAAATTGTCAATCACTGGAGCACTTAGCCTGTATGTTATTAAAATTCACTCTGGAATGTTTCCCTATTTAAAATGGCATTAATAGGCCCTGTACAACCCTATTTGAGTTCCGGGACTCAAATAATAATAATAATAATAATAATAATAATAATAATAATAATAAAAGCCAATGTATTGCGTTTTAGGAGAGAGATTTTTGTAAATCACATTTAAATAACTTTCTACTGCAAAAATCCTAATGAAATGGACTGTTATTGTTAATAGTCCAAAATAACGCATTGTACAGAATAGGATGTGGGTAGCCTTACGATTTACATAGGGCTACGTTAAAATATTCAGATATATTAAACTCTGTATTTGGATATTGCTGGAATTGCATTTCCGTTTGTGTTAAGCATTTTTAATAATTTCTAATACGTGTAAGATAGATTATGAATTCGATTAGTCTAACTGTCTGTCCCTTGTGTGAAAACGTAGGCAAAGAACATTGAAGGTTAAACGATGCAACTATTGCATACAGTTGGAAAGTGTAATTAATGCCTAATAATAATTAATCAATGCGTACCCCATGATTTTTCGTTATTGTTTTTTTCATCTTCATTGTATTTATTAATTCGTAATATTGTTTCAGAGTTTTCCGACAACGCTTCGAGCCATTGCTATGGGAAGTGGAAGTTCCTTCTGCAGACTCGGAGGACTCATTGTTCCATACGTTGCCCAAGTGAGTAAGAAATAAACAAATAATTATTTATTTTGCGTGTTTCTGTTTCAGGGGCATCACTGAGAACATAATTCAGTACCACTATTCTCTTCTAGTAGACTTTTGTTATAAATCTTTGCATTAACGTAAAAAGAAAAATTATAAATTGTAAATCTTTGTGTTAAAGCCTACATGATGATATTTTCTTTTTTGTGCCTTTCTATTGCTACTTTTTATTTTGTAAAATTCTAAGGATGAAGATATAACGATGAATGTATAGGCGCAAAAGTAGAATTCACGTTTTAACTATAAATTATTTGACCCCATACATATTTCTTTTCATTATGTCCAGCACATTTTTTTCTTACTTTCTTCCATATTCAATAGAAGAAAGTATTGGATTCGTAAAAATTTTTTACCTCGATTTTTCGATGGATTTACATGTTCTGAGTGGTGTAGAACATGATATGACCATTTTTAGAAAATGTCTTGTGAAAATGTGTGTGTGTGTGTGACAAAATTATGTGGCAACTGCATCTCAGGAACTACTGCACAGAATTTCTTAAAATTTGATATGTAGTTGCACCTTGACACAAATGACTACCTATCAACTTTTGGTGAAAATTGTCTAAAAGAGGGTGTTGCCATCCTGCTTTTTCTAAATTTTTAACATGGCGGTACATGACAAAATTTCGTATACATGTACATAATGAGAATTACTTTTTAACACTCATTATGAAATTAAAAAGAATTATTTATAATAGTGATAGCTAACAGGGAAAAATTTTAGTATATGCAGGAGCGCCGCTTCCCCCTGGGGGTGAATTTCAACTCTGAGGGGGGCAAATTTTCATTACGGGTTATCTTTCAAAAGAGCTCGCCAATACCTTTAAAACGAATGATTTAACCATCTATCTGCGATAATTCATAGATTTTTTTCCTTAAAAAAAAAAAAAAAAGTCATATAGAAGAAAAATAAACTGGTGTGTTACTCACACTGCTTTCTCTTACCCTGAAATTTAATACTATAAATACAGGTTGGAAATTAAGATAACGAATACTGTTAAGATAACGAGTACTGTTATGTAAACTTATGTTAAAACAATTCAAATTAGGCTTCAGAAAAGTTTTTTATCATAATCAGTTTTGTGTAAGGGGGCTACCGCCTCTCTCAACCCCCGTTTCATTACATTTATATAGAATTTAAATCTGTTATTAAAATTAAGAGTTCACTTAAAATTATTCAGGCAACTTTCACACGCAACATTCCTTGAAACTTATCAAACTTGATCAAACTTTTCCAGCAACAAACTTGTATTAATTTGAAAATACAACTTTTGGATCTCCTGAAGTTATTCGTTTTTAAGTTACCCTTAGAGAAACACAGACAAAGATCAAACGTTAAAAAACTTGACTTCGCTAATCAGGGAGCCTCAAAACGTGTAAATATACAAAAAAAAATCGAGCGATGAATATTTAGCTTAAAAACATACATTATTTACCATATGTCTATGAGGAATTCATTTCAGTTCCTGAGCAGCTTTCTGGACATAGTAAAATATTAGACTAAAAGCACTTCCACTAACAATAAAATGAATGTTATGGCTTAAATATTGGCAGCCCTGTGTATCTTCTGAAAGTTATGTACACACCACATAGTGCAAATGAATATAGTCCAATATTAATAACACACGGCACAACCTGAAATACACTTCCATCAACTTTTAAGTATTGTCGCTCTATAATCTAGTTCTTTTGTGTAGCCCTGTAAATGAACAGTGAATGATTTCCCTGCCACATTCTACATGAGACATGTTTTTACGCATATAAAACATAACATTCAATTTATTTAGTTAGTGCAGTCTATAGAGGTTAAACACTATACTTACCTGCAATTTCCCCCATAGACGTATTATCTTGAGTGTCCCTGTACACGAACCATTTGCTTCATCTCAACCAAAAGCGTAGTGTAGCATCCCTATATTATACACATTTAGAATACCAAGTTTGGACTTTCTGCTACTATTAGTTCTTGAGATATACTGATAAAACACACACACACACACACACACACACACAAACCGCTAAAAACATGATTTTCGTATTCAGGGGACCTCAGAACATGTAACTATCTCTTACCCTGAAATGTATTACTATAAGTACAGATTGTAAATTAAAGGTTAAGATAACAAGTACTGTTATGTAAACCTATGTGAAAACAAATCAAATTAGGCTTCGGAACAGCTTCATTTGACAAATAATTCCATGTAAGGAGAGCTATCGCCCCCCCCCCCTCAATCCCCCGTTTCATTATTGCATCTACATTTATATAGAATTCAAATCTGTTATTAAGTTCAAAAGTTCATTTAAAATTACTTAGACAAATTTCACACGCATCATTCTTTGAAACTTATCAATCTTGAACAGATTTTTCTAGTGACAAACATATAAACTTCAAAGTACATCATTTGGATCGCCTGAAATTATTTGTTTTTAATTTACTCTAACAAACATAGACAAAGATCAAACATTAAAAACTTGATTTCGCTATTCAGGAAGCTTCAAAACGTGTAAATATACAAAAAAAAAAAAAAAAAAAAAAAAAAAAAAAAACGCGATGTATATTTAGCTTAATAAAATATATCATTTAACATATGACTATGTGGAATTAATTTCAGTTCCTGAGCAGCTTTCCTGGACATGGTAAGCCCTTCCACTAACGAATGAAAAAGAATATTATGGCTTAAATAATGGCAGCCCTGTATATTTTCTGAAAGTACTGCTACTGTCATAAAATTGGTATGTAGTTATAGTAAAGTGGCCATGAACTACGAGAGGCAACCGTTTAAAAAGACACATGGTGTAAAACGGACGAGTTAAGTTACCGTTCTTATTTGTACCATTCTTATTTGTTATACTTATACCTTTCAAAATTGTCGTCCATGTTTGGGATTTGGGCAACATTTGTCGATAATTTGACGACATTTGGTAATAATTAGGCGTTATTTGTCGACATGTCGGCATGAACCCTTGTTTATAACAGACTATTTACTAAATATGAAAACAAATAACTTAAACATTACAAAAATACTTTAAACACTTAAAAATTATTTGCAACCTTGGAAGGGGCATCATCGGCCCCCCTGAAAAAATTCAGAGAAAGCACGTGCCCCGGTGCCCCCCCCCCTCTTCTCTCGTAGTCGGCGCCTATGTCTGCTGGCGATAAAAACAATCATAAAGGAATATTTTTTTTTACCTTGTTATTTAACTAAATTACAGAAATGTGCACAATGTAAGCATTAATTGGTTTCTTTATTCATTGTATCTGCATCCACGTGATTTAGTCCTGTGGATTATGTTAAGGACACAGTGTAGGCCAAAAAACCAAGTGCGCTGTCCGACCTTACTATGCCCATCGAAACGGAAATAAAGTCTATATCCATACATATGCTAGAAACTGTAACTGACAATTAAAACATTAGTTTCCGTCTTGTTGTAAATAATTAGGGGTCGCACAGGGAACGCATCATGTTACAAATAGCACGTGATGCAGTGAATGCAACATGATACACCTGTATGCAATGCTTTTTGAACTATCATATTATCTATAATACACCGTTAAAAAAAGTGCAACTTTGCAACTAGAAATTATCTGTAATTACAGAAAAATACGTATTTCCAACGTAATTTTTCCGTAATTTACGACTTTTTCTCAAATTACAGAGAATTTCTGGTAGCAGAGTTGTATTTTTTTTTTAAAGTGTAGCTTGGGAATAACATTAGTTTCTTTCTGGATAGTTTTTTTTTTATTTTTTTTATTTTTATTTTATTTTTTTTATGTGTTAATAGACTTAGTAACGACCCTTCATATTTCCATCAGCTGTATTGAGATTGAATGGCACTTCTTAGTTACAATCCTCTCTATAAAATGTTTGCTTCAGAAAGATTGTGCACAAACATTCTATGCCCATTAATTATTATTATTATTATTATTTTCAACAGGTACTCGTTATACAGAATCCTGTTGCTGCGATGTCGCTGCTAGGCAGTGTCCTTCTTTTGGCGGCGGTAGCTGCGGTCTTTCTACCTTTGGAAACCAGGGGAGTGCACATGCAGGTAGTGGATGAAAAAGAAATTTTTACAGTTGTTATTTTATCTTATTTTTGTTCTACAGTTTGCAAATGCATGATACCCTAAGATTAAATATAAATAACCTCGAAACAGTTATTGAGAAAATTTTCAATTAAAAACTAAATACTGATGTGGCATTTCACAAAACTGAAATATGTTATCTCTAAAAATTACATCGACAGAGTGATGTAATCTGTCATCTTAATGTTTTAATTACAGATCACTACGAATTACTTTTATCAACAGTAATCTCTGTAAAGAGAGCAGGAGTATGAAATTTACAGATGCCTTTTAGTCCGACTTTCATAAAGTGCTCTTAATATTGTTTATATATACAAGGTGGTCCAAAATTATGTCAAAAATGTAAAAGCTGGTAGAGGGGACGTAAATAAGCAGATTTCGTACAGGATTGTGTGTGCAGTAATGCCGCCTTGAGCCGGTAGAGACAGGGCCCGACTTAGACTACCTGCGGAGCCCCGGGGCAAGCCTATTCTGGGAGGCCCCCTTGCAGGGGCATAAGAGCTCTTTAGGTTGCAGAATTTCTGCATACGCCTGTAGGGCTCAGGGCATTTGCCCCGTATGCCCTGCCGTTAGTCAGGGCCTGTGTAGAGAGCGCTGATGACTGCGGCGTATAAAAGCGCTTCGTTAGCTGGATTCATCCATTTCCTTGTGCAGCCCCATACGTGAAATGCATGCCGGCCAGGAAATGATGCATGCTGCTCGAGATCCGTGCGGGAAATGATGAATCCAGCTAGCGAAGCGCTTTTATAAGCCGCAGGCATCAGCGCTCTCTACCGGCTCAAGGCGGCATTACCGCACACACATTCCTATACGAAATCTGCTTATTTCGTATAGGAATAAGCAGATATATATATATATATATATGTATATATATGTATATACATACATATATATATATATATATATGTATGTATGTGTGTATATATATATATATATATATATATATATATATATATATATATATATATACATACATATATATATATATATATATATATATATATATATATATATATGTATGTGTATATATATATATATATATATATATATATATATATATATATATATATATATATATATATATATATATATATATACACATATATATATACCTTCTCTTTCTTTTTCATGAAATCACCTGTAAATCTCTCATCTCTGTTTTCAACAAATAATCATTAGTATTATTTTTTTTTAAATCTTTATATTGAAAACGAGAGGCTATTTATTTGGATAGTCCGTGAGAGAAAACTACTGTAATAATTTGCTTCATTTTTTTCTTAAATGAAATAATGTTTTTGTCTATAGAATTGACAAATCTATTTTCTGTGACAATTGCTATTAATAAGTGACAATTGACAATAAACTGGCAATGCTTGAATATTTAATCGAAACCGCGTCATAGAATTTAAAAAATTGTTATAACAGATTCTGAATTACCAACTGAGAACTCCGATCCCCCCACCATCCGTAAATCCTGTCCTTTCCCCTAAAAAGAATAAATGAATAAAAAAAAATATATGCTATAAAATCAGTGTCGTATCAATGCAAACCATAAAATTATTTCACGACTCAATGGATTTCTTTAGTGTTGCATAGGCTTATTAATGAAATGATTAATTTAGATGCATTATAAGATCAGTAAATTACACTGCTCGGCATGAAAATTGCTCCCAACACCATTTTGGCGCAAATTCTTACGTAAAAGGACCTCATAAATCCGAATAGGACGCCCATTTTGCCCTATAACCCACCGTTTTTTAAGGACGGCCCCCTATTTTTATCACTTTTCGGTAATTTTTTAGCTACAAATTTGATTTTTAGCGTGTGTGTAGTTAAATATTTTCTGAGGGGCTACAGAGTTGGAAAATTCTGAAACATGTACATTTGTGGCAAGGGAAAAAATTAGGGGAGGGGGGGGGATTTACTACTGAAATTATGTATTATATTTCTTATATCTTTTTAATCTATTATTAATGTAATTTATTAAACATTATATATATATATATATATTTAAGTGTTAAATTAATTCTTTATCATTCTCCAAATCAAATTTATGGCCATAAAATGACCGAACAGTGATAGAAATTGGGGGAGGGTGTAGTGTCCCGAAAAAACGGTGGGTGACTGGGCAAAATGGGAGTCCTATTCTGATTCAGGAGGTCATTTTACATAAGAATCAGCAAGAATGGTGTCAGGAGTCGATTTTTTTTTTTTTTTTTTTTTTTTTTTTCAGCGTAGCGTTATTATTCTTCTCAGTCACAGTGCAATGATAGGAATTGTACATATAATTGCTCTGAAAAAAGAGTGAAAGAGTTTTCATCTGAAGACGAACTCTTACACCACTATTCTTGATCAATAATTTCTATCATATTTGTACAGTTATTTTTTTTAAAGACTAAATGGGATAGAAATTATTGATAAAAATAGTGGTGTAAGAATTCCTCCTTGAGACGGAAATTCTTGCACCCTTACGGCAAAGCCGTCAAATTCTGACGTGTATCAAGCTAGTAAATGTTAAAGCATAAATTACGAATAATTGAACGATTAAACAATAATTTTTAGTGCATCCTGTTCCAATTTTTTTAATACATTATTTGAAAATAATGTTTTTGTAATTAATAATAATAATAATAATAATAATGAATGATAAATAATAGGTACTTTGTAAACAAACGCTGTAAAAATCAAAAACACACAACAGTTGTTTTTAGGTCGAAATAATTAAGTACGACTTTTCATCAGGCGACAAAAAGTAAGCACGATTGTAGTCTGAAGGGAAGAACAGGCAAGTGCTACTACTTTCCCGCTTCACTCGTTGCCTGATAGAAGACCGTGCTTTTTACTATTTTGACACTAAGCATTTGTTAATACAAGTATTTTGAACATTAATATTCAGTTTGATTTAATATTTTCTGTCAATCTGTCTGTCTATTTTAGGTGATCTACACATACTGTATATGTAATATATATTTTTTTTTTTCTATGCAGGAATCACATGGCTCCATAAGCTGAAAAGTTTTCCTGGTTGGTGTGGGTAGAATCTCTTCTTTTCGGAGAGGTCGGAAGAGTGGCAAGACAGGAGCAAAACAGGAGAAGGAAGATAATTTTTCCAAGGGAAAGGATAAAACGTTTAATAAATTATACGTTTAAATGATAATTTGGAAAGTGAGAATGCCCTATATTGTCTTGCGCTCTAGAAACTTGGAGGGGGAGATACCAGAGTATCATGTGCGCATTAGTTTTTATTAATGAGGAAATGATTTTAAACGGTTTGATGTCGGATTTAATCAGTATTCATGAAATGCAAACGCAAATGAACATCATTTTGAACGTTTTATGTTATTTATTTTAATTTTTCATGCCGTTCATGTTGTTTTTATTTTTCCTAAAATATTTTAAATTTTGTTCTTCATAATTGTATTTATAAACACATTTCATATTTAAAAAAAATGAAAAAATTTACGTGGATTTTTTTTTTCTGTTATAAATAAAAATTTGTTATTTGTAAAAACTTTTAATGTTATTTTACTTGAACCTTTTTTTTTTTTTTAATATGGGGAAAATTTCGTTACATTTAAAAGAAATTCAAAACATCAAAACTTAGGGTTGGGTGTGAGTAATTAAGATCCCTTATTATATTTTTTAACTTTGTAAATTTTTATATTATCTTTCTAATGAAACTAATTTTGTTTAAAATAATTAGGGGTAATAATTAGGTCAACCTTTTAAAAACACTTCGTTAAATTTTTAAATCCTTGGTCTTCTTCATTTGAAATTAATGGGGGTGATTAGAATGGCCCCACAAAGCACACAGAATTGTAAAATGTTGGGGGTGGCTGTGATTACCAATAGGAAAATTATAAACCCTTTACATTTCTCTTTATGCTCACTAATATAGATTTTGTTGTGAACATTCAGACCTCTTCTGTTTTGATTGGGTGTTAAAGTATTTTTAGCTGCACATAATTCTAATATTTGTTTTTAAAATATTTAAAAATCATCACGTCTCATATATAATTATATTAACTTTAACCACATCAGAAACCGAGGCAATATACACTAAAAATATAGAATTTAAAACATTAAAATGCACAAAACATAAATTTAAAGTTTTAATAAATAAATAGCATAAATTTAAACGAGTTCTCTTGTTCTTCTCAACGAATTACTTTCTGATGTTTTACTGATGAGAAGCCTGTAAAAGGCTCGAAACGTTTAAATTTATGTTTTGTGTATTTTAATGTTTTAAATTGTATATTTTTAGTGTATATTGTCTCGGTTTTTGATGCGATTAAAGTCTAATATTTGTTGTTTGGAAAATTACGTCGTAAAATAACTAAATAATACAAAATGAAAATTTTCTATTTATTGAATAAAAATAAAAAC
Organism: Salticus scenicus; assembly: GCA_963930645.1. Lineage (NCBI taxonomy): Eukaryota > Metazoa > Arthropoda > Arachnida > Araneae > Salticidae > Salticus > Salticus scenicus. Next base: position 17,379,725 of record OZ005652.1, on the reverse strand, counting down.
AAAATGACATCTTGTACTAAAGGTATTCTAAACCATTTTAACATATCAAAGTAAATGTCTAAAACTGTTCTGAAACGGCAATTTTTCCTGAAAAAACATACATAATGTCTTTTTTTTTTAGTCATTTGTGTCTCATCTCTTTGTGATTTCAAAAACCAAAATATTTGTGATTTTGTTTTTGGAGACAAATAGAGACAAAGAAGAGCTACTGCGATACTGACTCATTCTTGGTTATGAATTTTCGGTCTCTAAAATTTTCCAGCTTCTCTTGGACTGTCTTCTCCCTATTGACCGCTTCCTGAAAGATATAAATACAGTATAAGCAAATGAAGGCATCTTCATTTAATAAGATCTAAACACTCTGAAGCAGATATAATTACAAAAAACTTTAATATTTCTGCTTTTACCATTTCATTACAGTGTGTTAACAATCAGGAATAAACTACTACGTCAGAAACGCCAAAGAAAAATTATTGAGGTGCATACAGCTGTTTCGGTAGCCTAAAGCGTACCGTCTTCAGTGCAAAAAGAATTCTGAATCTTGAGAAGTGCTCGTATATATATAGGAGAGGGACCGGATTTAGTTCAACCAATAGGATTACGGAAGAGGTGGGGAGTTCCTATTGGCCACACTCCCCACCTCTTCCGTAATCCTATTGGTTGAACTAAATCCGGTCCCTCTCCTATATATATACGAGCACTTCTCAAGATTCAGAATTCTTTTTGCACTGAAGACGGTACGCTTTAGGCTACCGAAACAGCTGTATGCACCTCAATAATTTTTCTTTGGCGTTTCTGACGTAGTAGTTTATTCCTGTTTTAATATTCCAACGCCAAGTTTCCTGCTATTATGTGTTAACAATCACTTTTGAAAAACGGTGCGCTAATTATGATCATACATCTTAAAACATTCAGCTATATTAGAACGATTAAAGATGTACCAGAAATACATAAATGCATTACTAGCATGTTTTTACTTTCTTTTACCCATAGGGTCGAGAAAGTATTGTTTTTGGGCAAATTTTCGAACGTGAGTTTTTGTTATAGTTACATGTTCTGAGGTCCCCTGAATACGAAAATCATGTTTTTAGCGAATGGTCTGTCTGTCTGTGTGTCTGTTATCAGCATATCTAAAGAACAAATAGTAGCAGAAATTCCAAACTCGGTATTCTAAATGTGTATCCTATAGGGATGCTACAGTAAGCTTTTCGTTGAGATGAAGCAAATGGTTCGTGTACAGGGACACTCAAAAGTATTTCAAATACATTACGTCTATGGGGGAAATTGCAGGTAAGTAGAGTTTAACATCTGTAGAAGGCATTAAACCAAATGAAACGAATATATATATTTTGTAATAGAGATAGTCAACTGGGAAAAAAAATTTGTGTATGTAGGAGCCTCGCCTACCCCCTGGGGAGAAGCCCCCTCTCACAGAACTAATTATCCTATAAAACTTTTCCGAAGCCTAATTTGAATTGCTTAACAGAGGTTTATATCACAGTACTCGTTATGTTTCCTCTTAATCTGCAACCTGTACTTATAGTATTAAATTTCAGGGTAAGAGAAAGTCGTGTGAGTGACACACCAGATTATTTAATATAATTTTCTGACCTGAAATATTTTCCTTTAGGACAGAATAACTTTGAACACTCGGCTGTCAAATTTGCTTTTCAAAAGTTTCGGTGGAATGTTAAATTAACACTTTAATGTGTATACCACCATTTTAAAAATTTAGAAAAAACAGTACAGTAGTGCCATTTTTTAATTATCACCAAAAGCTGATAGGCACTTATTTATGTCAAGATACTACTATATATGAAATATGAAATTTTGTGCAGTAATACCTACCTAAAAATGTTCAAATCGTGTTCTGGACCTCTCAAAACGTGTCAATCTGTCGAAAACCGGAAGTCGAAAATTTTTACGAAACCAGTAGTTTCTTCCATTTAATATAGCAGAAGATTAAAAGCTACAGCACAGTCTATTAATAGCATAACTGTCATAGAAGCTTTGTTAAAACCATTTAATACATAATAACATAATATCATACGTTTTTACAAAGAATAGGAGCTTTAAACTAAAACAACTGGCTTTAACTTTCTTCTCTATTCAGTAGCAGAAAATATTGGATTCGTAAACAATTTTTAGACTTCCAATTTTTGATACATTTACACGTTTTGAAAGGTCTGGAATACGATTTTATTCTTTTTAGAATAGTCTGCATTTGGGTATGGCAAAATTTTCTGGTAACTCTAGTTCAAGAACTAATACATAAAATTTAATGTAAATATATATGAAAGGGATAAAAATAAATGGGTTTTTTAATAATTTAAAACAAATTTAAAAGTGTGAAAATAGCTAATCGAAATTATAATCGCGAATACTTCGTAATTGCCCCTTTAAAGTTCGTTTCCTAGCAGAAGACTTTATAACTCAGAAATCAGAAAAGGAACGAAATTACAAGTTTAAATTTGCTGACTCTAGTGCAATTTGCAAGTCTTGCTGCATCGAGCTGCATATTAATTAATCCCAGAAATTCCTTTTTAAGAGCCCAGACGATCTACAGAACCAATCAGCAGCTCCGAAAATTAGGTATAAAAGCCCAAACATTAAACAAACGGAGCGATTTGCCACGATTTTGGCTTGTTAAACATTTCTACGTTGGCCTTCCTCTGAAATTAGCGTAAACAATCATTCCCCAACGAATGCGGCGGCCCGAGGCCCAGGTGCGGCCTGACTGGCCGCGCGAATCGGCAGAGTGTCGGATTCGACTCCATTCGTCTTGCTCGTCCCGGCTCCGAAATGATGAAGCAATAAAGATGTTGTCCTGAAAGAAAGCCTAGCCGTCATTGTGTGCTGCGTCTGTCATCTCTCTTTCAAGTAATTAAATACGTCACATATATGTAGTTTTCCCCTTGTTATAAATGAGTACCTACCAACTTTTAGTGAAAATTTCCCAACAGGTGGCGTTGAAAATTTCGTTTAATTGGGCACATTGAAAATTATTTTTAACGAATGATTGTTAATAAAAAAAAATAATTATTTATAACAGTAACACTCAACTTGGAAAATATTTCTGTACATGTAGGAACATCGTGCCCCCATGTGGAGTAAGTTCTTACTAGAAGGTGTAAATTTTCAATATCATTCCCCCCCCAAAGGAATTTGTCATACCTTTAAAACGAGTGGTTAAATCATAGATCTGTAATAATTTAAAACAAAGTTATCGATTTTTTTCATAAAAAAAAAAAAAAAAAAAGTCTATAGTGCTCAAAATTAACTTTATTCCGACTTTCAGTGTTTATACTTCTGAGATGAAAATCAACTGCATTCATCATGGAAAATAATTTTTAATAAATAATTTGTACTACGTAAATTTATGTTAGAAAATATAGAAGAAATGTTTTGTGATGGCTATAATATACTTGTTTTCTTTTAAACTTCGTTCTATTTATTTACCTATTTTCAAATGTAGTGATGTTAACAACGAAACCATATACAGAAATCTAAGGCAAATTTTGAGCGTGGCAGCAGGTTTTTTGTGGAGCGCGAGTATTGTGAATGGGCACATTTTCTAGCTGAAATATGTACTCTTCAGGTGTTATCAGTAAATTTCCTGTCAATAAATTTTCTGCAAGAATACCTTGTTAGACTTCCGAATTAATTTTTGTTTTCAGATAAGCGATTCGTGTTGCTCCGAAAGAAGTGAAACCATCCCAAATCATCGCGGAGCCACCACCAAGCTGACTTTTTGAGAAAGAAGATGGTTTTGGGTAAAGAACATGCCAGTACACTGTTAAAAATTTCTGTAAATTTAATGTAAATATTTATCCACAGTCTCCGTAAATTGACAGTAATTCTTAGTTAAAGTGGATAATCGAAATTCTCAATCTTTATTCTTTATTTTTATGCAATTTTATTATTTAAATTTTTAATTAAATTTAAAAATGACTGTTTCTACTTTAGAAAAAGTATTCCAAGTCCGAAATATAGTCTCACTAATAATTAATTAAATGAATATTAGTCATTAACATGAATGTATAAAATAAGTTTTTTAATATCTCCGTTTATTTTTCTCTGTAATTTTACGTAAGCTTCAAATCCTTTACAATTTGAGAAGAAGTAAGCTTTTTTTCAGTTTCTCATGCTCGCCTGTTAACAGCTCTCACTTGTCGGAGACAGTGCTGCCATATTGAGGGAAATTTCCCTCAAAGTGGAAAATTTTGATGCGTTTTTAGATATTGAGGGAAAGAGGGAAATTTCTTCTCAAAAAGGGAAATTTTACTTTGTCAGTTTTAAAGCATTTTTTGTTAGATTTTTTTTCCTCCAACTCAAACTGTCCGAACTAATTTCTCTATATGTGAGATCTTTAGAGCTAATCAGTGCAATTTTTTCATCTTTTTGTAATAATTATCTAAAATATTCTGAAAAAAATTATTGATTTCGTTTCATTCGGCCTAGTCATTCAAAGCATTCCCTGATTTTCTCAGACATACGCGCGAATATTGACTAAGACTCCTTAGAAAGATACTTATGAAGTGCATTTTACCCAGACCTAGGTCCAACACACAGGGATTTTAGCCATCTTTTAATTGAATAACATACATTGAATTTTAGCAATCTTCTGCTGTCATTTTTTTCGATTGAATAATAGGAAGTTTGCGATTAAAAAAGAGTGGCATTTAATTAAAAGGCCGCTAGACCCCCTGAAATTGTGGATAATTTACCTTAACCCTTACACAATACCATATTCAGTGCAAGTTATTTTACCTTGGATAGCTTCAAAGCCTTGCATGTTGAGCGATTGAGGGAAATTTTATGCCAAAAAAGGAAATTTTAAATTTCGATCTGGTAGCACTGGTCGGAGAGTCAATGCAGAAGGATGCCATGTGTCTTTCCTCTGAACGTAATTATAATTATTTTTTACAAAATTATTAGCTAGTTTTAGATCTCCTTAGTAATTTAACTATTTCCGGAAAATTTAATCCACACTGGAAAAAAATTCAGAATTTTACCATGCTCAACCGATGTTAATTGCCTATCTCTTAACAATTCCGCAAATACCGAAATTTTTGCCTGTCGTCATTTGTGTGATTTGTTAGATCAGCTACACAAACAATAATAAAATACCTCAGAATATAATTATAATGAGAAAAGTTGTAAAAATAAGTTTGGCATTATTATTATTATTTTTATTTTTTATTATGTTAAAGCATGTTGTAAAACAAAAATTAATTTTTAATTAAAGAGTAATTGCATTTATAGTAATATTTTTATATACGTAATTAAAATTATTATTTTCATCCTTATGTTTAAATTTGCATAAAGTTCAAAAAAGCTATGGCGAAAATAAGGACTTTTTTGCTTGGCCTTAACATTTCTTCCAGCACTACAGTTTTCAGTTTCTTTGATGCGTATACTTCAACCATGTTTTCCTGCGACCATGGGAGCCTCTGCGCAGATGCTGATTTTATAAATGCAGTAATAACCCAACCAGTCCATTTGAAGATCCAATTACTTCAACTCCGTTTCAAAAATTTTTATGAAAAAAAAAAAAAAATCATTTACGAACTCACAAATCTTAGTAAATAAGTAAAAATATGTTCGAGGTACAAGTCCAAAATGGTTTTTTCACAAAAAGAAGTTTTGCAACGTGGTTGAAATAATTGGATCTTCAAATTAAATACGTGACATGTGAAAAACCCCTTATGTAATTTCAACTCTGGAAAATATCTAAAATCTAGCTCATTCTTTTGCCGACAATTTGCTTAAATTTTATTCTGTTCAAACGAAAGTTTGGCGTAAATTGCCCAATGCATCTAACTTTTAAACAATGTAATGAAATTTTTCTATCTTTCGCGCATGCGCAGTAAAAAACTATAAATGCTCATACGTCAGGAAACATTATACTCTTGAATTTTATGTTTCTCCAATGTTTTATCAATGTTTTTGCAAGTTTTGTAAAATTTTATGAAAATTCCTTTTTGTTATAAGCAAAGAAAATTAATAATTTTTGAAAAAAAAAATATATATATATATATATATATATATATATATATATATATATCTTCGGAAATAATTCTGCAATTTCTATAAACTAAGCATGCAAATATTGTGCATAGTACGTGCAACAATGCTTTGAATTTTCAAATTATTTGTAACTTTTTATGATACAGGGTGATCTAAAATAATTACACTTTTCTTCAGTTTGTGTTTGCCCCTTAACTGCACTCTGGACTAAATCGATAGCGGAAAGTGTTAAATTTAAAATATTTTTTACATATGTGAAGTTCAAGGCTATTTCGTTCAGAATTTTTTTTTTTTTTTTTAATCTAAAAGATTTAATAATTTGATCACCCACTGTAAGATATCGTTTTAAAAATGAAATTGACTTCCTTTTTATTTTTAGTGTTTCTGCTTAATTCTCTAAACGATATAGTATATTGTTTAGAGAGACTGGAAGAGTGTGATTTTTATTCATTTGTATTCTCTATTAGCGACTTAACAATTTCCATTTCCATACAATTTTGATTGTTAGATCAGTATTACTTAGAAGAACTAGTTGGCATAGGTGGACTCTGCTCAGTTTCCCATCATATACTCATCAAATTTATCATGTTCTCATAAATTTCTAGTGCGAGACATTATAATCATGTTAAAAGAAATGAATTTGACCAAAGCTTGATACAGTGACAGAATGAAATCCCCGCCTAATAGGCTATCCACCGTTCACTTCGATATATTTATCGTATTCTAATCTATTAATTTATTTTATCAGGGTCAATTCCCTTGTTAAGTTTTCATTCTACTATTTCCAATGCAATAATCCTCAAAATTCATATTTATATGAAAAATTTACATTTTCGCTATGTTGATAAAATCGTAAATTACGAATAATTTACAAAATTTTCCTATTAGAATATTTGTATTGAATCCTGTTCAAACAAATATCATAAATGTAATTTTGAAGTTGTCTGCTGTATTTATGATCCACAAAATGGAAGTTTATGCTCAATTTTGCCTTATTCTGACATCTTAAGTAAATCGTAATAATTCCAAATAACTTACGAATTTTTTTAATTGGAAAAATCATATTCTGTGATATTCATGCCAGTATCCTAAATAACATTTCGAAAGTGGTTTGACATCTTTACGATGAAAATATCCCTCAAGATTGACGTTTATGTGAAATTTTGCTCTATTCTGCCATGTTAAGAAATTTGTAAATTTCCAATAACTTACGAAATTTTTATATTGGAAAATTCATAGTCATTAATATTCATGCCAGTGTCCTAAATAACATTTCGAAAGTGGTTTGACATCTTTACGATGAAAATATCGCTCAAGATTGACGTTTATGTGAAATTTTGCCCTATACTGCCATGTTAAGAAATTCGTAAATTTCCAATAACTTGCGAAATTTTCAAAGTAGCATATTTATAGTTACTGATGTTCCTTCCGGGATCAAAACCTATATTTTAAAATTGGTCTGACATTTTTATAGTAAAAAGTTTCCATTAAATGCACGTTTAAGTGAATTTTTGCCCTATTCTCCCGTGTTAAGAAAATCGTAAATTTCTAATAACGTACGAAGTTTTTAAATTCGAATGTTGCAAATGAACAGGGTTCTTGCCAGTGTCGAAAGTAATATTTTAAAACTGATCTGTCCTCTCTGCGACAATTTGTTCGTGAGATATCGTGTACACAGACTAACAAACTAACGGACTAACACACGATCACACTAACAGACACCCTACAGACAGACACCATGCAAATTTTGTCATTTTCGGATTCCTCACACCTGAAAACGTGTAAAAAAGTCAAGAAACCGAGGTCGAAAATTTTCACGATTACATAAATTCCCCATACCTATAGTATGATGGGGAACTAATATCAGTTAGACTGTATCCTATGCACATGTATATATATATATATGCATATACATGCACATGTATATATTATCTCATCTGATCTCATCTGAATACAATAACTTTTCATTTTCTTTTTTTAGACCTGTATATTAAAGAAAATAACGAAGGTGCATGCAAACGCATTTCATTTATAAATTCTATTAATAAAATGAATCTAATTACTCATTCTCTGCGTTGTTTTCATAAATATTTGCTGATGATCCATTTTTAATAACACGAATTCTATTTTTTATTTTACAAGTTTCCTTGAGCAAACAAGGTAAAAAAAAAAAAAAAATCATTACTGACACATAAAGAAGACACATCCAAAAATACGAGTTGATTTTCTTTCGACCTAAAAATAAATACAATTAATTAAACGTGAACGTTAAAAAATTCTAATAAGTTAAATGATGCATCTCACAAAAATAAATGAATGTCTTTTGAATTTCAACTCATAATATTAATACCGTTCAGGTGGAATTGATTTACTAGTTATTGTGGTTTTCTTCATTATCTTCGTCATTTTTTGTAACTTCCTTTTCAGAGTGTTTCTCTATAATGTCCTGAATTTAAAAAAAAAAAAAAAAACGTAATGAATAAATCATATTTTAAATTAATATCTTCATCAAAATAACACACATTAACTATAATGTTTACATATTTGTGTTTTAAATATACATTTGATTTTTTATGATGTTTTTATTAACTTCTATTCTTGTTTGTCCGGTACAAATCTTGCAATCGATTTTTAACTAACTTCCCTACTAGCTAGACATTTGAAACTTTCAAAATAGCTCACAACCCGGTGACAACACAATACTTCGAAGCCCGATTTTCAAATTTTGGGTTAGTTTTCTTTTAATTAATTAAAATATGAAAATAATAGCTTTAAAAATAGCCATTAAAATATGAGCTATAATTTAATTGTTGCCAAAAAAAAAAAAAAAAAAAAAATACGAGTTGATTTTCTTTCGACATAAAAATAAATACACTTAATCAAACGTGAACGTTAAAAAATTGTAAAAAGTTAAATGATGCATCTCACAAAAATGGACGTCATTATCACTTTAAAAATTTTATACGCATTCATAAAGTGCTAATGTAGCTATGATTCAACAGAAAATTTAAAAACATGGCATATAAAAAGTTTTTTATCTTATAATTATTTTTTCTCAACATTTCATGTAAACATTTATTTGATTATTAAAATTGTTGCCTAAAGGCATGAAAAAGATCCTTTTGTTTTTTAATAAAACTCTGTAAATGGACCAATGAATTTTATATGTTTAATTTATCATTTGAATCAGTGAACGAGTCTTCCAAAATTATGCAAACCATGAATAAAATTTTATATTCTTTATCTCAATATATAGTTGCGATTTTGATATAAGTTTGTCCTTTAAATTATACCTTTTCACTATTTTATTCTGCTAAAACGAACGTATGGAAACCATAAATAAAAATTTTATTTATTTACTTCAATATGTTGTTTTAGCTATGACATCATTTTTACCGTTAGTTTGGAGATATTTGGGATTTTATAGTTAAGAACAAAATAATAATATAATAAAAATCCGAAACTTATTTTTGTTTTTATAAGTAATAGGTAAAAAATTTTGTACAAAACAGAATTTAATTTAGTATGACAGGACATTTTTCTTAGGCTATTCTTCCGTACAAAGGCATGTTCGTTTCTTAGCAACAGTTACCATATTCATTTCTTTAGTACAACTTTAGTAAAACGACCATCTTCCTCGCTGCTTTTAAATTTTTGTAAAAATAATAATAAATAAAGAAATGAAAAATAAAATAAATAAATAAAAGTGTAGTATGAGGCAATTAAACCCAAGAGGTTCTTACATTTAACAAAAGTTCATTTTGTGTGCATGGGCATTGAACGACGGACCATGGAAAGGACAATATCCGTCTTTTTGGGTTCGAAGCTAAATCATATCCAAACATCTGATATTTGATTCTCCATTTCCCTATGAATTTCCCTATCGGATACAAACATTTCCCTAAACAATATAAATATAAACATTATAATGCTGCATTTTTCCCTACAGTGGTCACGTGCCAAGGGTTTGATGACGTGACGCGGATAAAATCCATTGAACCGATAAGGCATACAGCTTCGGCCATGGTCTGGTGTCATATCCTGTCATTTTGGCGATCAATTAAAAAATAATTATCGCAGTTGCGTAATTAAAGTTCTTAGCGAAAAACATCCAGGATATTTCAGTGCCAAATTTTAAATTTTACCAAGGGATCCTATACTAAAGCTATTTTATTTCTTTAGCACGATTTTTCTCAATTTTATTTGAAAAAAAAAAAACAATTAAAGCAAAAGGGAAAGAAGGATTTTTTTTTTTTTTTTTTTTTTAATTGGTTTAAATATACAGAAAGCGGAGAAAAAACATGTCTTGTCCCTCAATTTAAGTTAAAATAAATAAATAAATAAATATGTTACACAAACATGTTTTTTTTCATCAATTTATTTTTCTTTTTTAATAATTTTAAAGCTTAAAATGGGGTTTTTATTTAATATCTTTTAATCCAATTATCTGATGGAACTAAAAATTAAGGCGTTACCCAGATTTTGTCCTGATTAATAAATGTCTCAATTTTCGTCGCGATCGGTCGAACGATATAGCTTTGTATAGCGAACCTGACATTTTTTACACTCAAGAACCAAAAACACTGGTACACCTGACTAACATTATGCAGGGCCTGCACGAGCATCCAGAAGTGGCGCAACCCGACGTGGCATGGACAGGACTCGACTAATGTCTGAAGGTATGCTAAAGGTAATTCACAACAGCAATCCTGCAGGCCCATCCACAAATCCATCGGAGTGCGAGGGAGGGGAGACTTCTTCTGAACAGCACGTTACAAGGTATCATGTGCTCAATAATGTTCATGTCTAAGGATTTAGGTGGCGAAAACGCGTGTGTAAAGTCAGAAGAGTGTTCTTGGAACCACTCGGTAGTTGTAATAAAACGCCATTCTTCTGAACGGCTTCAAACGAGTCTTCTCGACCCTTTGTAAAATATGGATTGCAGGATCTTTCATTTAATCAAAATAATTATTTAATATTTTCAAATCATTTTAATATCAGGTAATAATCTTCTTCAAAATGATATATGAAAATCTTCCTACCTGTAAAATTCTTCGGCGATGAAAAATGAAGACTAATAATATGCACTTGTTTCTATAGAAAAAACAGCTTCTTCTTTAAGACGAGAAAATATAAACAGTTTATTAAATAAAATATTTACATGAAGAAAAACCATTATTTACAAAATATATTCATTTCGTAGTTTTAGAACATCCATTTCTTTCTACCTCTTAGCAATACTGTTTCTAATATTATACTTCAATAGAAATGGATTTAAAATAAAATTATTCTAATCTATGAGCCACTTTTTCTAATTCTTATTTCAAACTGCAGCTCCATGAATAATAAAATCAGGCCAAAAAGGTCCCGAGAGCAACTACTATTTCATGACTTGTTGCTCTCCATTCTAAAACAAAACTAAAACTCTAAGTCCCGGGAGAAAACAAAAATGTTCTTCGAATCTCATCTCAACGGGACCTCTGGCGCCCTCTAGTGAGGCAAATTTATATCCAATACCTAACAGTAGTAATTCTTGACTTGTGGAGCGTCGCATTGTGCTGCTGAAATTGTCTAAGTCCATCGGGATGCGCAATGGGCAGGATGCTTACATATCTGTCACTTGTCAGAGTCATAACTAGACATATCAGGGGTCCCATATCATGCCAACTGCACACACCCCATAGCGTGACAGAGCCTGCGTCAGCTTGAACAATCCCCTGTTGAAATGTAGAATTCATGGTTTCATGAGGTTTGCCTCCATACTCGTGCACATCCATCTGACCGGTACAATTGTAAAGGAGACTCATCAAACAAGGTAACAAGTTGCCAGTCATCAACAGTCCAATTGCAATGTTAGCGACCCCAGAAGAGGTGTAAGGCTTTGTGTCATGCAGTCCACAACGGTGCACGAGTGTGTCTTCAGCTCCGAAAGCCCATATCAATGATGGTTCGTTGATTAGTTCTCACTTGTTGATGCCCCAGCTTAGAAATCTGCAGCAATTTGAGGAAGAGTTGTTCGTTTGTCACGTTTAATGATTCTTTTAACTCATAGTTGATCTAGTTCTATAACTATCTTTTTCCAGCCACAGCGATGTCAGAGATTTGATGTTTCATTGGATTCCCAATATTCACGATGCGCTCGTGACGCAAAATTTTTGCGTCATACGCAAAAATCCAAATTTCATCGCTCCTTCACAGAGATAAGTTATCTTATATAGGCACTATCGACTACATTACATTACTCTGATTGATTGGTTCTACACACTTCTGTTATTTGCATACGCTTGCCCTATACCAGTTTTCTTTGGCTCTTCAGTGTGTTCAAAGGGAGTTACAGCAAATTTCCACAACATTAAAATCGCTGATTGAAAACAAGTCCTCTTGTGGTAATAAATCGTATTAGAAGTTATTAATTTCATCAAAATAACAAACACCAACCATATTATTATTATTATTATTTTCTGAACATTTCACGGAAGGATTTGTTCAGTTATTTAAATCATTGTGTGAAGGCATGTAAAAAATAACACAGGTCTGGAAAAAAAAAAAAAAAAAAAAAAAATCAATATTTTTGCAAAATAAAGAGATTAGCAGTAAAAAAGACTTTAGTTTTATTGCATTAAATTAAACATATTCTTTCTCATAATTAAGCAAACCGTTCCTTTATGACATTCCCTCCTCTAAGATCACGCATTCGCTTTCACTCCTAATACTGTCCCCCACATCCCTCCTATTTTCAATTTTGTATTTTTTACCTATAGCTTTACTTTTATAATATTGTTTTAAAATAAGAAACAATTATTAAACACGTTTGAACAATGAACTATAGGATACCAATTTTAATGATTTCACGCAAAATTCAACTAAAATTATGCGTTTTGCAACTAAACTAGGCGTGATGGAACTTTTTAGGTTGTTTTTCGGTTTCATCGAATAAAAATCTATTAAAAAAAAAAAAAAAAAAAAAAAAACAGTCAAAAATCCAATGCAGTTTTTTGGTTGCACACCTTAATGATCAATAATTTCAAGTGAATTCCCTATTCAAATCTATAGATTTGTGTTAATTTTTATCTTGGACCCTTTTATTTGGTTAATTCAATGGGTTTCTTTTTGTTTTCTTACATGTGTGGACGGAGTTTGACGTCTTACCTGAAGTACTGTTTCGAATTTCAACCCGCAGCAACAAAATGAGGAAAGGAATGTCAGTGCTCCATACAGTATAAGATAATACATGATTTTGATTTCCATCAAAGCCTGAAATAATAAGATGAACCGAGAGATACACATACAAACAGAAACAAGGCAGTAACTATCGTGTATGAAATGCAATACAATATAATACATACAATATATATATATATATATATATGAAATTTATATCATGGATATATTTTTTGGAATAAACTACTATCTGAATAGGGTAGGTGCTCCAGTGATTGACATGCTCCAGTAATTGACATATTCCCCGAAATAATTAATAAATAAGAAAAAAAAAAGCATACATCAGAATTTTCACATTGTATGTCCAACATTGGAGCGTAGGGTGCCTATTATTGGTAAAAATGAAAAACTGCCAGTGTCCAACACTTCAGCATAGGGGGCCAATTACTGGTAAAATGAAAAACTGGCAATGTCAATTACTGGAACATCGAGTGCGTGTAAAATAAAAATTCATTTAAAAAAATGATTATCAAATGCATATATTTTAGCAACATATATGTGATTCTGAAAGTCTTTCATCCCATATATATTAACTTAAGATTTCCAAAAAATAGTTTCTGATGACTAAAACATTAAAAACATCAGAAATTACTCTAACAGTGTCAATCGCTGGAGCACTTACCCTAATATGTGTTATTCCAAAATATAATTAACGCTATATTAAAAACAGAATGTCCGCTATTTGTTATTTGTCTTGAAAACTTCACCTGTTAAACCTTTAACGTTCACTACTTAATTTATTTAAAAAATTTCTAAACTAATTTTAAAAATGGCTTTTAGACACATAGCTGATCATAAATATTTAAAAAAAAAAAAAAAAAAAAAAAAAAAAAATAGCATTTTTTCTTTTCGAGAAATTTTTGGTTTGAAACATCTGTAAGTTAACCTTAATAAATTCAAATAATATTTAATTTAATAAAACACTTTGTAAGTAAACATTATCGACTACAAAAACTCGTAAAAGTTGTTTCAGGTGAAAATAATAATCCAGATCTTCCTTAAATGAAAAAAACTAGACATGAGTGGATCATCAAACCAGCAATTCGCACTCGCGCACACTAAGAAACTTCAAGTGACTTATGCATTTAGCTTCCTTTGAAGCATTATTTGTTAAATTTTGGAATAGTGTTGCTATCTACCGAACACAAAAGGAACAAAAGTTTAAAACCTGATTAAAACAAGGGGAAAATGTTAAAAAAAACTGCTGCATAAAAATTGTTAAATGATGTCAAATGTTTGGTTTCGCTGCGAAACCAGTGAGCGTTAAAGGATTAAAGGCTCTAACTGATCAATATGGAAGCCATTATTTCAACTGCACCACCCATGAGCCATTGATCAATCACCCATTCAAAAATGAATTTCGTTACAGAATTTTCCTTTATTAAATAGTATATATATATATATATATATATATATAAACCTCTTCCGCATTTTTTACACTGTATGCAAAAACATTGAATAAACAAAAATATAATCGATGATTCAATATTTTTGCGTGCATTGTAGAATGGCAGGGTTGAGGTAAGTTATTAATTTAAAAGTTTTATTTCTAATCACTAACAGTCAGTCCTGCAGTTGATATAATTTGTAAATATACTATGTTTGTTGTGAACGCTTACGATTACAGACAAGATAGGTCAAGAGCTGTCGTCCTGTAAATTCGTCACTTGCTTCCACTGTAACAAAATCAGTTTTGTCTGGAAACTTATGTCGTTTGCAGATATTCCAGTTTACAAAGTATAGGAAAAAATATTCACTATTTTTATTAAAGAAAATTATCTTTCAGGAAATATCTGTTTTCAGATGTTTAAAAGCGATTTTATGCACATTCATTTGATATGACAGGGCTCTTAGCGGCCTCTTAACCCATTTGCATCATAAGCGCATATATGCGCCAAAATTTCCTGGCCGTTATCACCGGAGCGCATGTATGCGCGGTAGTTTAAAGTGATGATTGCAAACACACTTTTCTTGGAAAAAACAATTCTAAAACTGATAAAGGTGGGAGGTTTTAATTCGAATAGTAGGGAAGAAATAAACAAATCCAAAAAATGTATATGTATTATTGCGATATCTTCTGACAGTGACGATAATGATCCCAGTGCAAATAATTTAGAATGAAAAGAAAAAAATATGATCAACTTAAGCTGCGTAAATTTAATTATGTTAGTGGTGTAAATAATACAAATTTTACTAGAAAGAACGTTTGCGGATTATTTTCAACGCAGGAAATTATTGGACATATTGTAGTGGAAACTAACCAACTTGACAAAACCGATCCGAGTTTTAAAGAAATTTTTGTATAGAAATTGAAAATTTATTTCGCTAGTGATATTGATATCTCTGGTCCAAAAACCTATATTACAAAATTATTGGATCACGAACAAGAGTATTGAAATATTGGTCACCAGAACAGTTTGGTGATACGAGCCAATTTCCAACATTTTTGAGTGATGCAAATGGGTTAAATGAATACCACTTTCTTTAATAAAGTAAATTTGAGTAATCGTTTTAAAACTTTTCTTCGATCGAATAATATAAAGATTGCTATGTAAAAGGTGGTACTGAATTATGAGACCACTAAGAGCTCTGATATTAGTTATAATCAAAAGTTCGTATGAAAATTATATGTTGATTTTTTTTATGATAAAACGCTTGTTGTATTTATGTACAGAATAATCAAACAAACATAAACAAAAGGAAGGAGAAAGAAAGAATTGAAGGAGTGTTGGTAGCACTTTTTTGATTCATATATAATTCTTTTAAAATAGAGGGGCAATGGGGATTCGCCTCTTTTGCTAGCACTATTTTCGAACAATAATTTATATTTTATTTAACCACAAAAAAAGCATAAAAATACGATAAAAATATCTGTGTTGAAATTGTGGTAGTAAAAAAAGGCAGATTCCTCCCCAATTTTTAAAAGAATTCATTTAACAATAAGTGTCTTTTTCTGATAATAATGGTTAATCATTTTTTCGCAAGTAACTTTATGTCAACTGAAAAATGATGGTTATATCTTTATTTTAAAAGTTAGACAATATTTCGCCCAATCTTAAAAATTGTATCATGCTGGTACAGTTGATAAAGTCCAATCATGTTGATAGATCACACACACATTTTAGCTGATATCGAACAAATTTTTGAAAATGGAGTTAGTTATAAATTGATGTAAAGTCCACTCTGCTTGAAATTTCAATGTTTCGCTAGGTACGTTAATTGAAAATTAGATTTTAGACATCTATATTCAAAATAATAAGTTTTTTTTTTTTTTTTTTTTTTTTTTTATCAAAAGCTGTTTCTTTCTTTTTTTTTTTTTTTTTTTCTTTTTTTGAAGATTACTACAGCTAAATGCTACACCTAAAATTTCTCTTAGTAGGATAATCCTTAAGATAATGGAACAAGGTATTATTTTTTTTATATAAAAAAGTGGAGGAGCACTTTCCTCCATTAAGGATCAAAATGGTGATAGCATTAATAAGCAGACTGTGGGTATGGCAACTCTATCATTTTACCACAATGATAGATATCAGTGTTTTTTAACTAGAATATGAAATTAAGTGGGTGTAAGTTGCTATGGTAGTGTTGGTTTTAAAGGCAATTGTCTATACTCTAGGAATCTAGGCTTCCGTGCAATGCCTTTCATGACAACCTTTCTAAGAGGTCTTGCCCGTATTCACGTAAGTTTTCAGTGGATGAATGAAATTATAAATAAAAGTGTTAATTGGATTATTTCTAATTTGTTAAATGACAAAACATCGTAAGATTTTTCAAGAGACAAAACATCGTATATCATAGGGGAAACTCGCGTAAATACAGCCTACAACACCTTAGAAAGACCCCCTACGAAGAGCACTTCCCCTCAGGCCTAGGACCCTACTGCAGTCAATCGGCCTTAATTCCTACAACCAACCAACCATAGTAATATGTAATACTAACTCAGATATACTGCGAGGGTAAGGTTAGTATAAAAGTATTCCTACAGTAAATCACAATAAATTTGAAAAAAAGAGGAAACAACTTTATTAGCAGATTTATAGGGTAAAGATATATAATTAAAACATTTAATTTTAAAAGTGATGAATTTGCAGCCACTGACTCACAAAAATTTGCCAACAAACCTTGGCGGTTTTTTTTTTTTTCTCTTTTACTTACTTGCAAACATTATTGAAATAAATATTCTTTATTAGAAACACTTTCATATAATAGTAAAACAGTAGTAGGTTTTTTTTTTTTTTTTTCGTACTTTATTTTTGATATATGTTTTAGTATTGAATAATGCCTCAAACCACTTTCGAATCGATTAAAAAAATTATTCGTTCAAGTTTAATATAGAAATGAGTTTAAATTAGGAATGTTAATTATTGTATCTCATCTATTTTCCATGGCCCTGCTGTTACCTAGACAAAAAAGCTGTTTACCAGAGTCTAAAAATACAATGCATATTATGTTGCTAAAAAGGATTAAAAAAAAAAAAAAAAAAGTCGAGATCTTACTTGATTAATATAAGAACTCAGGAACTGTGCGAAAAGGAAAGTAGCTACTTCCATTCCTACAGCTGTACCTCTGTGACTGGTAGGAAATGTCTACGAAAACAAAAGTAAATGTTCGTGAGAATTTGAAAAATGTACAGATAATAAAAAACAAATGTTTTAATTAGTAAATCCTTTATTTATCAAGGAAAAGAAATATATAAATCTGAAAATATCCCTGAGGAAAAATTATCAGTTTAAAAGATAAAAGTTATATTTACGTTATAAATATAACTTTAAATAAATAATATTTAAAGTATAAATATAACTTTTAATAATTATAATACATATTTATTATTTGTAATAAAAACAAATGTTTTAGACAGCAAATCCTTTGTTTATCAAGGAGGAGAAAAATATAAATCTGAAAATGTTGCCGAAAAAAAATTATCAGTTTACAAAACAAAAGTTATATTTACGTTATAAAACATGTATGTATACCAGGTCATTCACCAGTCCGTGCATAATTCTAAAATTCAAAAAATTGAAGGAATTGGTATGTTTAGTGTCGTTTTCGTAAAAGGAATTCTCTGGGATTTTTTTAGTAAAGAAAAAATGTAGGTAAGACCAGGTTTAGTTGGCATAAGAGGTTGATTGGCCCTCAGCTTCTATTTCCTGCCACAGTGGAGGTAGAGTGATGTCATTTTAATAATGTGGGGGTTTGTGTAGCGTAGAAATTCAGTCTGCTTGGAAGAGTAAGGAAGGGAAAATGTCCGTTTCATCATTTTTCTGACTGGTGAGTAAATTTTTTCATCTTAAATATTTTGGTCTGGTGTATCTGTAGATCCAATTGAGACGCTGCTTATTACAGTTTTCGAAAAAGTGATTAACTGTGGTTTAATGCATGTATCAAAACATTTTGTTGCTGCTATTTGGGACTCTGTTGTATCTATCTTATTTTGAATATCCCTGCGGGGCTATTTGGCACAGTTAGATATAGGGTCCATTGGCATAGCTATATAATAGCTATGACATAGCTTAACTTTCCTTCGTGATAGTTTAAAGAACCTCTTCAAGATAAGTTTTTCACCCTTAGCCTCTTGACAAGACAGTGGTAAGAAATTCCATTAGAATACTTCTATGAACCCCGGTGAATCTTAAAGGTGCCCAAATCTCATATAAATAAAGACCAACAACAACTCCTCCATAAAATCAAAAGCTTCCTGAACATCCTGAATACAAAATAATAATAATAATTATAAAACATTTGTTTTAATAAGTAGGATTATTAAAAAATCGAGACCCTTTTTTCCTTCCAAGCTTTGATTTTCCTTCCAAGCTGCAGATGTGTGAAATAAAATGTTTAGGGAAAACTATCCATAAAAGAAAAGAAATGTACACAAATAACAGTTAAAGGATTTCTTTTGAGATAAAAGCGAAATTTAAAATTCCTTTTCATTTGAAAATCATTCCTGCATTATTCTCCCTATGATGATATTACCCACATATTAGCCCTTACCTCAAACACACGCGCAAAAAATCAATAAATGTTAAATTAAAAAAAAAAAGTATATGTTGTGGTCACCACATGACTTTCTTCTATATTTTCCTACACAAATTCACTCAGTAAAAATAATTTATTAAAATTATTATTAAAAAAATTATCTTCCATCATAATGAAGACGATTTCGATATTAGAGAAGAGGTATAACACTAAATATATATATATATATAAAAATCAATTTTATTCTCACTACTAGCTGGCTTTGCCCGCTTCGCTGGACACTTTACTTAAATGACTTGCCAAAATAACATATCATTATTAATAAACCTGAGTTAAAGTTCCCACTGTGTTCAGTAGAGATTTTTCTCGCTCTCAACGTGAGGAATTCGGGTTCCCACTGCCTTCGGCAGCAACTTACCCGATTCTTACTTCCCCTTCCCAGTGGCTAAGTTCGAAGTTTTGCGAAATCACACGAAAGTACATAATGCATACACCTAATCAATATCCACACGCCAAAGTTCGCTTTTCTAAGATAATTTAAGGAGAATTCAAACGGGAAAACGTGTTTTTACACGTGTTTATAGCCCCCTCGAGGTCAAGGGGGTAAGGGGGGAAACTCGTAAAATCCCGTTACAATAAGTGTCGGATACATATAAACAATTTACTCACCAAATTCCGTGACCGCAGATCCCATAGATTTCCCAAGAGAAATTTAGCGCTAAAAGAGGGGAGGGGGGGGGGGAGCTTGAATTTGCTATTTCGTAACCTCCCCCCCCCCCAAAAAAAAAAAAAAAAAAAAAAAAACGAAAATGTGTTTTTGGAAATATTCTAAAGAAAACACATGGCTGTTTTTCAATACCTCTATAACATCTTTAGTAGAACTCTACTCGAAAATTCGGAATTTCTGAAATTTCCCCCCGGAAAACGATCCCCCCCCTCTCCTTTAAGAATCAAGAATTCCAAAATCGTACATATTGTTTTATTTATACTCAAGTCTAATTTCACCATGTGCAATTTCCTCACCGTGAAGTAATTTGGGGCCGAGTTATACTTACAAACGTTTTTTTGCTTCCTGCCCTCCAGGGGGGAAGCGGGGTTATTTCGACGAATCCCGTTTCCTTAGGTGTCGGATACATGTAAACAATCTAAACACAAAAATTCGTGACCGCATCTCTCATAAATTTCCAAGCACAAATTTAGCGTTAAAAAGGGTGTCTCGAATTTGCCATTTGTAACACATACTCCCCCCCCCCCTCCTTCCTCCCAAAAAAAGGCAGATCACAAAAAATCAAAAATGTGTTTTGGAAATATCCTAAAGAATTCGCATGGCTGTTTTTAACATCTTTGTTCCATTTTTGGCAGAGTTTTACTCAAAAATCCAGAATTTGTAAAATTTCCCGCCAGAAATGGATTTTTCTTTTCTCTCCCCTTAATATTCGAAATTTCCTAAATCACAGATAATATTTTAGTTGTACTAATGTGTAGTCTCTCCTTGTGCAATTTCTTCAATATAAAGTAATTTGGAGCCGAAGTCATGCTTACAAAGGTGTTTTTGGTTTCTGTCTCCCCTTGGGAGGGGGGGAACCGGGGTAATTTTGATAAATCCTGTTACTTTATGTGTCGGATACATATAAATAATCCAAGCACCAAAATTCGTGACCGCAGCTCCCATAGATTTCACAGGACAAATTTAGCGCTAAAAGCGGTGCCTCGATTTTGCTCCCTCACAACACCCCTCCCCCTCCCACCCCAAAGCAAAGGGAAAAAAATGTGTTTTTGGAATTATCCTAACGAAGTCGCATAGTTTTTTTTTAATATCTTTGTTCCATTTTGGGGAGAGTTCTACTCAAAAATCAGGAATTTTCGATATTTCCCGCCAAAAATTGATTTCCCCCCTCCCTTTCCTTAAAAATCGAAAATTCCTAATTCGCAGATAGTCTTTTATTTGTACTCATGTCTAGTCTCCCCATGTGCAATTTCTTTACTGTGAAGTAATTAGGAGCCGAATTATGCTTACAGATGTGTTTTTGTCTTTTGCCCCCCACTAGGGGGGGAAGGGAAGTAATCTCGGAAAAGTTGATAGATATAATTTTAAGTTGGGTAAAGACCTAAATTCCTGCGAAGCGCCGTTCAATTCTGTCCAGTCGTTCTCAAGTGATACCCGGACAAACGTGTTTTTGTCTTTTGCCCCCCAGGGGGAACATGGGGGATTTTCTCAAAAGTTGTTAGATATATTTTTAAGTTGGGTAAAGATCTAAGTTTCTGCCAAGCGCCTTCAGTCCAGCCATTCTCAAGTGATGCCCGGGCAAAAATAGCGACATACAAACACGATGACGCACACACAGGCAAAATTGACCGTGCAGAAACACACCTAAGCACTTATAATCCATAAAACCAAACGAAATTAACATGAATATTTCAGATGCACAAAAATATGTTTCCTATAAAATAGGACATAATTAGCGTTATAGATACTTAGCGTTACATATATATATATAGTTAGATGGATAGATAGATTAGTATATTATATATTGAGTGGCGTATAGCATGTGTACTACTTTAAAGAACTTTTTCAGTTGATGCATGCAAGAATTAAATTTAAATGTAAGTAATGCATCTTGAAAGAATTACTGATGCTACACTGACTAAATGAATGAAAATTGTTACAGAAATACGAATAAAAAAAAAGTCTATCAAAAATATCCGAAAAGCGTAAAAGTGGACAGCTATACACTGAATTGCATCCATCAAAGGTTAATTACACCATCTTATACATAGATTTATGTGGAACTTAATGTGTGCTTTCCGATTGTCGTACATTCTTGCTCATTCCTTTAATGCAGTCTATTAAATCGACATCCCTCACCCTCTCTTTTATTAAAGAACTGTTAGTTTAAAAGAGTACAAGATATTCATTTTGTCTGAACAATTTTATAATAAAAAGATATACAAGGTATCCCGAAAAGTCTTTTACAAACTTTACGCGCTGGTCTGCAAGACCATTTTAAGTAGAATATTGTATTTGAAAGTCAAACTGTGCGGGCTACAGCAAAGTCACCGACACGCATTGAAAGAAAGTCGACAGCGTTGTTAACGTAAGTTAATTGACAAAAACAAACTTTATGATATAGATCAAGGAAATAATCATGTTTACAGAAAAGGATCGAAATTCCTTCCATCCACCTCAGTGTATGCTTTACACGTCGATGCATAGATTTACGGATTCGTACAAATTGTGCAGGTATGTCACGGACACGTGACACCATTTCCACGATCCTGGCGACGAGGTCGATGTCGGATGTTACGACTGTCGGATTATACAAAGGACTTCATATATGGACGGTTCATTATAAAAGTGGTGTAACTCTATATTTTTCATTATGTATATTTTTGTTAAATTGTATAACATTTACTCACATCTTTCATTATAAAAGTGAAGAAAATCCAATAATTGCATTAAAATCCCATAAATGGCATTATTTGTTATTTTCAGAAAACTATAACTTCTGTTCATTATAAAAATGAAGTTTCTAAGTTACTTTAAATTATATTTAATATAATTTATAATTTTTTTTTTTTAATTCTGAGTTGTATTAAACACAAAAAATCGATAACATTTACTGAAACTTGCCTTTTTTCTATACGCATGAATTTACAAAATGCTCGTTATTTCAAAATCCATTTACAAGGAGATAATTCTCTTTTACAATGAACGACCCATATTTCCACAGGAAGAAGTTCATGGGGGGAAGGGAGTCAAAAGATTGTGGTGGCCATGCAATTGGTTCGCCTCTCCCGATTCAGCCATGAGGATAGATTCTGTCGTACATGGATGTTGAAATGTGCCAGAACCCGCAATCATGTTGTAACTAGATGTATTGGCGTAAAGTCGTTGGAACGTTTTCCATTCAATTTGATCACACACTGATGGAAAGGAAACCTGGATGATCATCTCTGAAAGCAGAAGCTTTATAAAACACTTGGGATGAGCCAATTGGCATAGTGTGAGAAATGATATTGAAGTGAATATTCTTAAAAATTTGAAACAGCTTTTCTTGAACCACCAGATTCATATAAGGGTAATGAGATTGCTGACACCCTGGCAAAAGCCAGTGCTGGGGTAGACTTGATGCCTCTCGCCTATATGGAGATTTTCCAGGGTCAAGAACAAGGTTAAATTCTCTTGGCGTGTTCAACCAGGGCATTACTGGTATCTGAGTAACCGGCCGGGTGGTTCTCTGGCACTTGATTGAAACAGGCAAGTTCAAACCACCCTCACTTGCTTCTTCAGTGGTCATCTTAGATCTTTTGACATATTTAGATGGTTCCAAGCATTTTAAAGTCTGTGTAAAGTGTTCTATTGAGTAGGTTACCCTTGATACTATTCTCGCTTCCCTGGGGCTCTATAGACAAGATCTTACAATCCTTTATTGGTTCTCGATTTCTTTAGGGTGCACAATATCATGGCATGGAACTGATTTAACCTTGCTAGTCTTTGTGAATGAGCAACAACAACAAAAACATGCGATAAATGCGCACGTCGGGTCTTAGAGGCACTATGTAAATAACTATTAATAAGCTGCCTGTAATACCAGCCCACACGTTTATGGGGAAGTGATGTTGGTTTGTCCTGCACCCGTTGGTTCACATGCGAATCGTGCGAGTTCAGAACACCGTTCCGGTATTCTAAAGAAGTTAATGTTTGAAAATATTATTCCACCACTAAACAGAATTGATTAATGGAAATTATAGCTGCACGATGCATTTATGCAAATGTCAACGTGGGAATGTAACATTTTGGGAATAATCGGCTTCGCCCAATGCCTGAACTCTTTGGATATAATAGGGGATGCCTTCGTGCAACATGCACATAACGACAGAGCGTGGTACGCCAAAGTCGTGTTTGATTGTTCTGATCCTTGTTTTCGAGCTCCTATTAGTTTTCGGCAGCACAGCTTTCTCTTTGGCAGGTGTGTGCACAGTGCGTTGCCGACCGATATAGCTGCTCAATCGGAAAGTTCAGGCCTCGATTAATCTTTGGTGCAATTGTGCTAACAGTAAATGCAATAAAGGACTTGGCAGACTTCTGTTTAGTAAGTGCTATCCGTACATCTATCTCACGAATTGTCTACTTCCATCCACCATGCGCGTCTCACAATCATAGTGCATATCGGCCAGTTCCTCATTATTGAACCAATTCAGCCTTTCCCTGCAACGTCTTCTCCTGAAAAGACTCCGCTTCCCGCTCTTTAATATACCTGCGAACATCGCCCACTAGTGGCGGTAAGATGTGTTTTCCGACATAGCTTCCTCGGTAAAGATTTTTCGTCATGGTCTCACTAACTAGCACGTAAAGTTTACAAACGATCTTTCGGGACACCTGATCTGTATACATTTTTTTACCTAACCTGAATGTGCGTTTTTCAAGTGTTGCATATACTTGTTCATTCCTTTAACGAAATCGACTAAGTCAACATTATCCCACTCCTTCATTATTAAAAAGCTGCTAGTTCTAAAGAGTGTAATATATTCATTTTGTCTTAATTTTAAAATTAAGATATATATATATATGTATGTATATATATATATATACACACGTATAACCTTTATGTGTGCTTTCCAATTTTGGTGTAATCTTCTTAATTTTTTTAACGCCATAAATTAATTTGACATTATCCCCCCTCACCCTTATCATTAAAAAGCTGTTAGTTTTAAAGAGTTTAATCTATTCATTTTGTCTTAGCAATTTTACGATTAAGATATATATATATATATATATATATATATTAAAATCCTCAGTAGGAGTGTTTATAGAATGTTTAAATCTTAAATAAATTTTCTCTTTACAAGTCGAAATCTGTTTATGACTTCTGTTTGTCTGTCCAACTGTCTGCGCTCTAACTTCCATAAATATTCATGAAATTACTTGAAACTAACATATAATATTTAAGTTCACTCTAGAATGTTTCCTATTGAAAATGGAATAAATACCATCACTGGTTAGTGTACAGGAACACTTGAAAGAATTATAAAATATTGTGAAAGACATGTGAGAAGGCATTTCTATAAACCACATCTTGATACCTTTATTTTGCACAACATGTAATGAAATTGACTTTAATTAATCATAAGCAGAAAAAAATGTGTTATATAGAACGTAGTATGGTTAGTATTGGAATTGCTTCTTGATAATATCGCTTTTAAAGCTGCCTTCAAACTCTGGCAACTTGCAAAGCGTCAACACCGGTCTCTTTTGATATTCCTTTGATGTGGTATTTGAGAGTCGACGCTCGCTGGAGTCGTCGCTCACAAACCTCCTAGTGGATAATTGCATGGGAATGGGGGTCTCTTTTGTAAAAGAGCAATAAAAAGTAATGTCCTTCATTGTAAATGTGTGCAAAA
This sequence comes from Salticus scenicus, assembly GCA_963930645.1. Lineage (NCBI taxonomy): Eukaryota > Metazoa > Arthropoda > Arachnida > Araneae > Salticidae > Salticus > Salticus scenicus. The sequence continues at coordinate 17,354,096 of OZ005652.1, read as the reverse complement.
TTTCAAGGGTCACTTTCGGACAATGGATAATTTATGACTTTGAAGCTCTACTTCTGTTGCCAGAGTTTGAAAGCAGCTTAACACTTTCTAACGATGTTTAATAATTATTATGATTATAATTAGCCCATTTATCTGTCTGTCTATCTGTCTATCTGCGCTCTAACTCCCATAAAATATTCATAAAATTTCTTGAAACTGACATATGTTATTTAAGTACACAATAGAATGTTCAAAATTGGTTAAATATTATCACTGGTTTGTATACAGGGGCACCCAAAAGATTTTAAAACCATTGCGTTCTGTGAGATGTATTTTTTAAAACCCTATTTTAATACCTTTGTTTTGCACAGATCATAATGAAATTGATAATATTTATCATTCATATGACAAAAAAAAAAAAAAAAGTTATCTATAGAATACAGTATGATTAGCATTCAGATTTACAAGGTTACTCAAAAATATTCTCTTCCATTAAGGACTATAACCGGAAATTGCTGGAATTGCATTTTCGATTTTATTAAGCATTTTTAACATTTTACAACAATGTTTAAGCGCGATTATGAATTCAAATAGTGTACCTGTTTTTCTGTCCTTCCTGCATGTCCGTTGTACGATTGAATGGAAAATAGAAAACTGAAGGTTAAATGAGTCAAAGTGTACGTACAATTGAAAAATATTAATAATCTATAAGAACCGCACGATTTTCCGTTCTTGTTCGTTTTAGTTTTATTATAGCCTGGATGGACACTTTTGAAATTTTCATTTAATGTTACTCCTTATTTAATAATCAGAACTTTCTTGTTTAAGCACGTTATTGTTGGACAGCATATTTCAAGCAGGGGTCATAGCGCTCCTATATTTTTGTTTTCTTTTGTTGAACTCACACCACAACTTTTAAAAAGAAAATTTTTCTGAAGTTTTTCATGCTAAAATACCACAAAAATCTTTAAGAAAATTTTCTTTATAAAAATTGTGGTGTGAGTTTAATAAAAGAATCGTAAAAATATAGGAGCGCTATGACCCCTGCTCAAGTTATCATACACGAGTTTTTCCGGCGATCCTGTTTCGGTAAGTAGAATGTTTGTTTTCGCATATTCATTAAAACTATTATGATTTTTTTTTTTTTTCATATCTTCTTTAAAGATGTTACCGGTTATTTAATTTAAATTTTTTGACAAGACATTTTGGTTCTTGCAAATTTCGGTGGCATTTATTTCACCATGTGTTGTTCTCTTATATGTTTTTTTTTTTTTTTTTTTTTTTACTTCGTTTCCATATCTGCGTGTACGTTCATCTGTCATATATTCTTGCTCATTTCTTTGATGCAATCGATAAAATCAACATTATCTCTCCCCCCAAATTATAAAAAACTATTAGTTTTAAGGAGTGTAATATATTCATTACAGGCCTCCGAGCGTTTCTGAAATTTTAAATGCGTTTTATTATATTGCCACCACTATCGTGAAAACGATATTTTCTTGGATCGCTGAGAAAAAATTCTATAACTGACATCTAGAATCTAAATTGTGATTCTAGAAAAAATAGTTCCATGACATTCTTATAAACTCTAGTCCCCTTCGAAAGCGAGTTCTAGAAACCCCTATTAGAATTCTAGAGCGTTTGCCTATATTCTCGAGGGCAAAGTTATTTAAAAATCTCTGCAAATAAATGAGACTACAAGAGGCGGGTTTCAGAAACTATAATCTTGGTTTATGACCCAATTCTAGAAAATCAAGCGAGAATTTCTCGCAATACAAAAGATGCAAAATATTGTTTCATCATCTAGAAATGTGTAGACTAGAAATTCTCGATCATTTCGTTTATTCAGTTTACTTGCGTGACTTATGCGCATAGCTCGGAAATCTATATTTCTAGTTAAAGGATTTAGAAAATAACCACTTATTCATTCTAGATGAAGGCGGTATATATTTTTTCTCAGTGATGTTTTAATGTTTTAATGCTAAAATACTATGTAAAAAATCATTGTTATAAAATAGTGGTGACAATGAAATGAGCTTAAAATTTTCGGAACTCTGCGAGGTCTGTCATTTTGTCATGGCAATTTTATATTTAAGATATATATATACATTTATTAAACTATAAACAAAATAAATTATATATATATGTGTGTGTGTGTGTGTGCAAGAGGGGAAATCTGCTTGTGATTTTACTATAATAGCTTCAGAAATTGAAATCCTGCATACTGATGCTCAACTGTAAATATGGTTTTCCCTGGCTAGATATCTTAATAATTATGACCTTTTCAAAAATTTAATTTGTCTTAATATGTGTTTAATTAGTCCTCTTGAGTCAATTCTTTCATTGCTTGTTTACTTCTTTTGTTTTGGTTCAGTTTCGATTTATTGTAAAATGTCATGTATTACACTGAAGATAATTATCGAGGAATAAAGTTACGGTGAGTTTGTTGTGACTTTAAATTGTTTAAAAATTTAAATTTAGTAAATTTAGTAGTATTAATTGTTTTCATTTTAGAACTAAAATCATTACAAGTTAATTTAATTTGTTAAAAAATAATTCTTATTGGTCTATGTGGTATTCAGTGGCATTAAATCTTCTGTTCTCTGGTTATTGCTGCGTTTTGAAAATTAATTTATTATATATAAATATATACATTCTTGCTTGTTCGTTCAACGCAGTCGATTAAATCGACATTATTTCCCCCTCCTCCCATTATTAAAAAGCTTTTTAAAAAGTGTAATATGTTCATTTTTCAGCAACTTTATAATTAAGATTAAAAAAAAAAAAATCATGTCTATTTTTGAAGCACAATTCATTTAAATAAACTAGACAACACACAGAAGAAAAAATGTAGAATTATGCCAGAACAAAGGGTTTATTAAGTCCACATAATGTTACAAGTTGTAGTTATATATATATAGGTTTGAAGGATAATTTTGAAAACTGCAGAGAATTTTGACATCTGGGTTTGTAACAAAAGAATTTGGCTAAACCCCCGTCCTGGCTAGGTGGCTCCATATAAAGTTATTGCATCAAAGGACTATGGATTGAGGCTTGTACTATTGAATTCCAAGACAGAAAATTCTATTGCCGAAATAGGCTGAAAGGTGACCGGTATAAAATTATTTTTTTTTAAGTCTTCGAAATAGAGACGTGAAGCGATTTATCATCTTGGTAAATCCGGACTTTTTTATTGTTTTCAGTTCCGGTGTTTTTTTATTTTGAGTTATGGCGACATCAGAATCATACTTTGTTGCATCCTGATTTATTTCATTTCGCCTTGACTTTAGATTTTTCGGGACACACTTTACTTCATTTCTGATTTGCAGTGAACTAGGCATATTCGTTGGTAGCTTCAAGGCTGCAGCTCGAGCAATAAACAATGAATTTAAGAAAAGGATCTTGTTTTGGGAAGCTTTTACTTGCCAAATATCGTTCTTACTTGTTTTGAATTCTCCGAAACCTCCAATCAATCGATGTTTCAATGCTTTCTGCACTGTTGGTCTGTTTTGCGGATTAAGATCCATGCATCCGGTTATAAAATTTCTCATATATCTGAGAGTCTTGTGTCCCACATTAGACATCCAGAATGCAAGATTTACACACGTCTTGAATTGATTCGCCTCCAAAATATGAAATATCACCGGATACATGTCTTTCGGCCAAGTTGAACTTCGTTCATGAAATCTTACTGTTTTGCGAATCTTATTCTTAGTAAACAGCTCTGCAGCGAGAATTCCAATGGTATACATATCAAACTTGTATCCATCCACGACAGTTTGTCTGTTGTCTTTCATGATCAGAGCTTGCGGAGGTCTATAAATGAATGGAGAACAATAACTGTCCACAGCTGCATCAGTGCGCACCATACATCCAAAATCTGATACTACTGCTACATCAGAATCGGTAATCAAAACGTTTGAAAGCTTCAAATCTAAGTGGCAGAGACTTTGCTGGTGTAAATAGGAGACTCCTCTGAGTATTCCGCGAAGCCAAGATAGAGCTCGCTTGAGACCATTTCTTTCAACGAATAGCATAGAGTTTTCCAGTACTAAGCTAAGAGTGCCTCGATGTTTTGGCGTCAAAAATACCCATGTGCGGGGTTTTGGCAAGTAGCATTTGTCTAGAAGAGGAAGCACATTATCGTGAGACAAAGATGACCACAGCTTTCTTTCAGAATCTCTTACTTTTTCTTGCAATACTATCTTAGCTGCAACAATGTCTTGAGTTGATCTTTTCTCAAGTGCGACGACAGTTCCGTAAGTTCCAGAGCCTAGATCACTAATCCACTTAAAATCATTCTTCTCTAGAATGGAAATCGATCGTTTGATGGCTGATGATCGATACAGATTTTTCATCATTTTTTCGTCCAAGATTTTACGCCTTGTATTTTCCATAACTGAATCTTTGTCAAAAATCACTTACTGATTCTATTTAAATCACTATTTTTAAAAGACTATTTAGTTTTTCAGCAATCTGTAAAAAATTCGCTCAAATCGCTCAAAAACTTTTTAAGTATTAATGATTCAAGAAGTCTATCTTGTAAAATTATTTTTCATATTGTTGAAAAGTATTTTACCAACAATGTTTACTTTAGCATTCAATGTTTGCTCGTTATTCATTGTTGGTTTCAGCGAAGTCACATGAATTATTGTTATTTTGATTGTTAAACTGCTTATGGCTAAATTGCTTCTTAGAGAAATCTGATAACACGTGTCTCTTTCGAAAGAGAAAGAATGCTTATTTATGTATAGGCAATTAATAGTTTCATTAGGAGGTCAATTTTATTGATTTTTATTTTTATTTTTATTTATTTATTTATTTATTATTTTTTAATGCTTGAAATGTGATTTTAAAAAAGAGAAAGAAACTGTATTTTATTGTATCAAAACATTAAAACTAGAGAACGGATTATATATGCACTTAAAAACTGCCAAAATATGCCGTTATGAACAGGAAAAAATGTATTTAAAATATTCATAAAATTATTATTTATGTGATTTTTAGCTATTCAAATTTTTATTTCTTTTTTGCAAATTTTTAAATAAAACCAATATCTTTTTTATTCCATTTTGGGAGAAAAAATACATGTATATTTATAATTTCTGTTACAGTAGGCAACAATACGTTTTTCTAAAATTTTCAATTGTGAAATTTTGTCTTTTTTCGTCTAAAATTATTTTAAATGCAGAAAATGTTTTTCCACATCAAAAGATGTCGTCAGACAATATTAATACCGTTTTGTTGTCAATGATTACACTTGTACTTCATCATTTATAAAAACATTTATTTGCTTTACTGCAGCAAGTCATCGATTATAAAAAAAAAAAAAAAGGTTGTTTATGGCAATTGTTTATGTCATTTATGTAAACGTTCCATTATAAATAATTCGACTTTCATCAGACAATATAGTAATTATTCAAATTCCTTAATTTATTTTTTAAAATAACGACTATGGGCTCTGACAAAAGGCACACTTTATTCTTGTTTTACCTTGAAAATGTGTTTATTACATAATTTTGGAAACAGTAAAGACCCGGCAACTATTAAAAAGATAATTTGATGTAATTCTGGAAGATAATATAACCAAAAAAAAAAAAAAATCTTTATTCATAATGACTTTTCAATTTTATTGCTGGGGTGTAAAAAATCCGTGTCAAAGCGATCATTCGGAAATATTCATATTGACTTTCGAGTCACTTGGCATAAGAGCTGTAGCTTGTATTCTTTTTAATAAACAAAACCCATTAGCACAAAAATGCACAGAATTATTTCCTAAAAAATTTAGTAAAAGAAATATGAAGCGATATAAAATATCCGAGCTCCATTAACTCTTCTTTATTCCAGAATTAAAAAAAAAAAAAAAAAAAAAAAAAAAAAACTGGGAGCATGGGTTAAAAAGGATTGTGCGCTATCGTTTGATTCCAAAACGGAGGTTAATATCACACAATTCTGGTAAGCGACAAAACAGAAGCTAGAGGAATTGTCTCGCGCCAAGTCAAGTTCAAGAATTTATATATTTTAAAACGTCGACATATTTTTTTCTTCCGTAAAAACGTATGTTAGCAAGAAAAGTGACACAAATCAAAAAGTGGTTATTTTCAGTTTATGTCATTGAAGATGAACATAAAGGGTCCCAACGTGCACGAAAAGTGTCCCATCTCTATCTCCCAATTTATCCAACCGAGAGCCATTTGTTTCGTTTTCATGATAGAATAGTTGATATATTATCATGGTCTTTAAGTTGATTTTTTTCTCGAACTTTTGAGTTGTGTCACTTTTCTTGCCGGGTTGTGATATGAGAAAGATGCAAGTATACGCATATGTTACACTTTATACGATTAAGAAATCTGGAATAACATAAGCTGCACTGTCAGATAAAGCAACCTTTTGCATTCACCAAACAATGCCATAAAATCGCAGTTGTTAATTCAATCTAGAGATCAGCTTATGAAATAGACCACTTTTCTGGCGGGTCTCCGGAAATCGCAACCCACCCACCGGCTGAATTTTTCAAAAAAATTTTACAAAATGTGGTTTAGATGTTGTTCTTTTATATACTCAAAATTTTGAATAAAAACTTTTATTTATAAAAAAAAAAAAGAGAGAGAATATATATATACATATATATATTAGGCCTTCAAACCCATGTAACACTTAAGAGAAAGAATAAAGCGAATCAAAGTGACATATTGAATTAAGGTTAACTTAATTTCATTATAAAAATATCATTCATCGTCATTCTAATACAAAGGATTGTATTTCTATGCCATATTTTGGTTTTCCTTCAGAATTTATTTCTAAATTACTTAAACCACATAATATTTATACTGCTTTCCGGCAGATTAAACAATTAAAAACATTCTTTTTAACTTTAAACCCATAACCCCATCTCTGGATCTAACTGGCATAATATATTTAATTACTTGTAAAAATTGTAAATATAATTATATAGGCGAAACTGGCCGTACATCAAAAATTAGACTACAGGAGCACAGACGATCTTTTAAAAATTGCAACCAAATTCTAAAATTGTAATCCATTCAATAAAAACCGATCCTATTACTGACTTCGATAACATAAAAGTTCTAAATTCTGGTTTTGATAATTATAAATCACGTATTTTCCTTGAGAGCTGGCACACTGCCAGGCATCTCCACTCTATCAATGAAGCATGCGCACTGGCTCCTCAATATTCTGTACCTTTATAAATTCCTTGGGTATTCATGTAATGCTTGCATATTATGTTGTAATTGATACTGATGAGGAAAACCGGACGGGTTTCGAAACGTCTAGAATTTAATTATTTTTATATGTATATTTTGTTTTTAAATGTATTTTAACTTTTGTCTCGTAAATAAAATAGTTTTCGTTTTTAATAGTTGTACTTCCTCCATTTTCAATAGGAAACATCCTATACTGAACATGAATAAAATATATCAATTTCCAGGAATTCCAAAAATATTTACGAGAGTTAGAGTGCGGACAGGCAGACAGACAGACAAACCGAAGTCATAAACTCTTTTCAACTTTGTTGGAAAGTTTTAAAAAAGATTTACTTGCAATTTTGCTCCCATTTTATTAATTGCTCACATTACCCCACAGACTACTCACTTTACCCCATGCCATGGGGTAATGTGGGTATCAAAATTATTCTATTTAAAATCGTTGTTATTATTTTATTTTTAAGTATTGAGTCAAGAATTCAAGCGCTATGTGTTCTCAACACTTGTATATATGTAACAAAACGTTATATAATTTTTTGAAACCTTATATTAATTTTGTTCTACTGATTTTCAGAAACAGTGTTTTTATACCCATATTACCCCACCTGACCCTATTAAAAAATAATTCTCTTTATGCACATTTATACAAAATTTTGTCCTATACCTACATGTTAAAATTTTAGAAAAATCGGGATGGCAACGCAAACTGTTGGGCATTTTTTAACAAAAGCTGATAGGCACTCAATTATGTCAATGTGTAATAACATACCAAATTGTATGAAATTCTGTGCAGTAGTACCTGAGATACAGTCGCCACAACATTTTGTCCCACACGCACACACACACACAGAGACAGAAATTTTCTAAAAAAGGTCAAATCGTGTTCTACAGCTCTCAAAACGTGTAAATCCATCAAAAACCCGAGGTCGAAAAATTTTACGAGCCCAATATTTTCTTCTATTGAATATAGAAGAAAGTAATAATAATAATAATAATAATAATAATAATAATAATAATGTGCGTTCTTTAAAACTAATTGTAGATTATACGTAAATGTAGTCTTATTAGGTTGATTTTTTTAGAAATCGACCTTATATACAATATATACCGGGTGTCCCATAAGTTTGTAGACATTTTAAAAATTGAAGGAATTGTTAGAATTGAATGCGGTTTGCGAAAAAGTCGTTCTCATGAGGGAAGGGGTTGGAGGGGGAGGTGCGTGGTAATGAAAAAAAAAGTTAAAATTTTCGTCGATAGAGGGCGCTACACTGATGCATAACGAGAAATATGTAAGTAAGAGTCCTGTGAATTGCACGGTTTTACGATTAACACAGCTTATTTCTTATTTTGCCTTCTACTTTTGCATACACGATGTTCTAATTGGTGGACAAAGCGTTTTATTGATGAAGGTGTTTTCCCACAGGTACGAACCACCGACGGACGGAAGCTACAGTTAGCGATGTTATAACTGGTTTGCAAACTGTAATTTGTGGTGATTTCGGACACATAGAATTTATATGCTTGTAAAAATTTGCATGCAAATAAATATAGTTTTTCAAGGAAATGTGTGATTTGCTCGCATACAGCGCCTTCTATTGCCGAAAATTTTAACTATTACTTTTTTCTTTACCAAACAAAATCCCCCTTCACGAGAATAACTTTTTCGCAAACCGCGTTCATTTTTACTTATTTCTTCAATTTTTATGAATTTTTTAAATATCTACAGATTTATGAGACACCTCGTCTACATATATAATGGAAATTTTGTCATCACAATGACTTCCGAAGTAATACACCAAATCGAACGAAATTTGGACAGCGAACTTATCCTATAAATATCTTGGACGAGATCGTTATCCAAGTTCCTCCCCCATTTTGTTTTCAAATGGAGGCCACTTAAAAATTTCAAATCCACATTGCAGAAAGCCTATTTAAGACGGATTTGCTTGAATTTTGATACATACATACATCATATAAGGGTCTCAACCAAGTTTATTAAAGAACTTTATCCGCCATTTAAAAAAAAAAAGTGAGGGATATCGTAAGTTAAGCGGGAACTTGAAATCAGGCTACTACTTGAAAAGTTATCATCATGATAACTTTTGAAATACTGAATCATTTCGAACCACAGTTGGACAGTTAACTTATTATACAAATATCCTGGATAAGTTCACTGGCCAACTGGTTCTGATGTTTTATTTCCAAGTTCGGGCCACTTGAAATCAGACTGCCATTTGAAAGTGTGCCATCACGATAGCTTTTGAAATACTAAATTGATTCAAATCAAAATTGAATAGTGAACTTACTGTTCAAATATCTTGGATAAGTTCGCTATGCAACTTGCTCCGCCATTTTATTTCCAAGTGGCAGCCACTTGAAAATTTGTCATTATGATAAATTTTGTAATACTGAATCAATTCGCACCAAATTTGCGCAATGGGGTTATCATTCAAATGTCTTATTACATAAGTTTGCTGGGCATTGCACTCCATCCTTTTGTTTCCAAGTGAAACCTGAAATCACGGGGCCACTTGAAAATTTCCTATCACGATAACTTTTGAAATACTGAATTAGTTCTAACCAAAGTTGGACAGTGAATTTATCATACAAATATTTTGGATGATTTTCCTGGGCAAGTTGCTTCGCCATTTTGTTTCCAAGTTGCGGCTACTTAAAATCAGGCTGTCACTTGGAAATTTCTTATCACGATAACTTTTGAAATACTAATTCGAAGCAAAAATGAACAGTGAACTTATCATAAAAATATCTTAGATGATTTCGCTGGGCAAGTTGCTCCGCCATTTCTAAGTTGCTGTAATTTCAGACATTCAATTGAAAATTCGCCATAACAACAACTTTTGAAATATTGAACTAATTCGAACCAGAGATGGACAGTGAACTTATGCTTCAAATATCTTGGATGAGTTCGCTGGACAACTTGCTCCGTCATATTGTTTCCAAGTGGCGGCCACTTGAAAATTTGTTATCACGATAATTTTTGAAATACTTAATCAGTTCTAACCAAAGTTGGACAGCGGTCTTATCATTAAAATATCTTAAATGATTTCAGTGGGCAAGTTGCCCCGAAATTTTGTTTCCAAATTCACTTGAACGCTGCCACTTGAGAATTTGTTATCGCGATAACTTTTGAAATACTGAATTTATTCGAATGAAAGTTGGACAGGGGATTGTTTTACAAATATCTTGGATTTGTAAAGCTCACTGAGCAACTTTCTCCGCCATTTTGATCCAAGTAGCGGCCACTTAATTTGTCAGCACGATAACTTTTGAAATAGTGAATTAATTCGAACTAAATTTGTAGAGTTGACTTGTCTCACAAATGCATTTGAGATGCTTATTTGTCAACTTGATCCGCCATCTTGTTTTCAAGTGCCGGTCATTTGAAAATTTCAAATTCACGTAAAAAAAAAAAAAGTATTTATGAACCGATTTGCTTAAAACTCTATATGTAATGTACGTAGCCCCCATCAATATTTCCACCAAGTCCATTAATAATTTGTAGCCGCGATTTTGTTTCAAAATGGTGGCTATCTGATAAGAAAAAAGAAATCAACAACCCTTCCGAATGAGCCGGAAGGACTTGTTTACATTGAAATAGGAACAACCATTGTAATTATTCGTATTATTATCAGAAAACATTTCTGTTTATAAATCAGTGGTTTTCTCATTCCATACAAGTTACAAAATTTTAATTTCTTAAAGTAAAAAAATTTCCTCTTTAAGCTTATTTATATTCTTATTACAATATTTCAGCTTACGCTAAAATGAGTTTTTGAAATATTATTTACCAAATAATTTATACAGTGAAGCACCGTTTATAGGTCTTTCAAGGGTCTGACGTAAAAGGACGTATAAATAAAAAGACGTATAATCGAAATTTTAATAATAACACTTTGATTACTACAAATTTAATGATACTTAAACAAAACTTATATGAAAATACTAAATAATAAAGTTTCTTAAGTTAGTAAATGTATATTAGACTTTTTTTTTTAAAGACAATATCTGGTTTAAAAAAAAAAAAAAAAGTTTTATTATAAAAAGTGAGAAAAAAATCATACTTTTAATGCACGACAGTGTACTAATTACATATATCATATACTGAGTATTATATTACATTTCTTAAGAACTATATGAACACATTTTGAATATTAATTATATATACTGCTTATCTTTAATAATAAGCATACAATTTATGCCCATACAGATAGTTATATAATGGCATTAAAAACATTTAATATTATTCGTCTGATTTGCTACTTGTCTATGAGTATTAAAAATTCTACTGTGTGTGAATTCAATTACTTTCTTTGATCAGTATTCTTCGATTTTTCCAGTATTCCTCCATTTTAGATGCTTTCTTGGAAAAATCCTTGTTATTTAGGATGAAAATAGTGACAGGTAGTGAAATTTTACGAATTTTAGTAAAGTGGAAAAGACGTATAACCGATATGAGCGGCGTAGAAACGAAGAATTTTTGCGTTAAAATGAATAGGAATGAATCGGGACTTCACTGAAAGGACGTATAAATGTAAAAGACGTTTAAACGGTGCTTTACTGTAATAATATCTTAGCTTAGTTACCTCGGCCACGATAAGGAGTATCAGATCGAATTGCCCATAGAGTAATGCTCGGGCGAAGTAAAGACAGGCTATGTGCAAGATAAGCCTGGAAATAAAAAAAGAAACACAATTTAGAGAAAGGGAAACTAAAATCGAAATTTGTGTAGTAAAGATTTACTAATTTTGCCTGCAATGTCAAATCTAAAGTACCATGGTAATTTTTTTTATTTATGGAAATCTAAAGTACCATCATAATTTTTTTTATTTTTTTATTTATGTGCAATATAAATTAATGATAAGCTGAAACTTCCCTAAATAACATCATATGCACTGTTAAAAATTTCAACAGAAAACTCTGTGTAATCTATTATCTTAAGTCTTACGTAAAATTACAGAGAAAAATAAACGGAGATGTTAAAAAACTTATTTTATACATTCATGTTAATGACTAATATTAATTTAACTAATTATTGGTGAGAATGTATTTCGGACTTGGAATGCTTCTTCTAAATGCATTTTTAATTTTAATTAAATAATAAAATTAGGTAAAAATACAGAATAAAGATTGAGAATCTCGATTAGTCACTTTCAACTAAGAATTAAGTAAATTTACAGAGACTCTGGATAAATATTTACATTAAATTTACAGAACTTTTTAACAGTGTGTTGTAATAGTCATACATGGTCATGTTACGCTTTTTTTTCCCTGACTCTATATTTATACAGAAATTTTCACCTTAGCCGCTCGTTGAAATATATTATATAAGATTACAATATAAATATAGAGGTGGAAGAGTCAGGGGAAAAGGTGGGACTGTACCCTGTATGAATAATTGTTTGGGTTGAAAAATAAAGGGTCGTGCTTAATTTTTCTCCCGAAAACAATCGTTGCTTATTTTTGCAATTCTCAATGCTTCTTTAAAAAGCTTTATCTTAGCATAATTTATCACAAGTGTGTGCAGTTTTTCGTACGACTGAAGTTTGTATAAAGACAAATTTTCGATATTCATGTGTGAAAGAAGGCGTATTATGCGAACACCAGTCTTTATTATGTTTACCTGAAATTTTATAAAAATGGTTGAAGACACATGTAAGATTAGTATTTGATTTAGTAGATCTGACAGTAAATTTTAAATAAAGAAAGTATTCAATAAAAGAGCTTACACTGAGTGAGGGACGAAAAGCAGGAAAATGAAGATAGAAATCAGGACATACGATGCCCACAAGAGTATTTGCCTCTGAACCACGTCCACCAGGATCATGTAAATGACGAGAGCTATCAAAAATGGAAAAAAGACATCACTATAGAGAACCCACATATACATGAAAATTTAAAGTGAAATCTTTTTCAGTAACAGACAATATCGCTCAGGAAATAGTAGTGGGCAAATGCCTCTTTTGCAAATGGAACTCCCTCTTACTTGATATGTGATTGCAAGTAAATTAAATCGAATAGCTCTTTAAAAATACAAAGGACGGTGAAAACTGTGAAAATAGAGGCAATTAAAAATATTCAGATAGTATAAAATGTATGAAACTGTATAATACTTTAAAAAAATTATCAGCCTACAGTTCTTCAAACATTATTTAAACGATTACAAAACTTTAAACTTTAAATTTATTTTTTCTTCAGTTCCAATTTAGAGAATAACTTGTTAACTTCAAGTAGCTTGCAAAAGTTTCGGGCCAAACTAATTTTCACCAATATATTTTGAACAAATAAAGATAAAAAGAAATTACATATTATACTGTAAACTTTATTAAATATACATTCGAAATATATAACTACCAAATTTTTACAATGAAGGGATTTAAAAATATAATTTAATACATATAAATCTATTCATCGAAAGTGTCGGGCCAAGCAATTAAAAGTTCACAGTGAACTTATTGCCTCGATGTGACTGGTACATTTAACACGAAATATGACTTATCTGGAGCCATAGAATAATAATAAAGGAAGAAGGAGTACGTCAATACTCTAATGTTTACAAACCCCTTCGTGAATTGCCAGCGAAAGCTGCTCTGGCTGCTCAAAACCTTAAAGTAGGGTAAACTCATCCTCGGCGCATTTATCGCTGTTTGTTGTGGGTGCTGCCCAAAGTGCTGCCTCGCTGACTGATTGACAGAGAGACGAGACGCTTAGAAAATCTCGCCAACAAATCGCCAACCAACCAGATTGAACCCTTGTTACAACCCTATTATACGCTCCTTCCTCCTTTATTATTATCATGGTATTACATTTGTGTGCCAGTAATGTCAGTATCGTGAAGTCAAGATATCGAAACGCACTCATTTACAGATCCGTGAAACTGTTGTTAAATTACACCAGGATTAACAAAGTTTCTCGCGATATTGCTTCAACACTGTCTATTGAAAAAACAACTGTTGAGGATATTACTAAAAAAAGGGAAAGAAACAAACATTTTGGCAGACAAATCAGCATTTGAAAGACCCAGAAAAATGACTAATTCAGTTGATAAAAATTATTAAAAGAAAGGCAGTTGTAATCCAAAGAAGAATGCTGCTGTTATGGCACATGGCCCTTATTAGAGGAAAACTTAGTTGATGTTAGTCGCAGTACTGTTTGGCGTTGACTAAACCACGTTGGAACTTTTAGATGCTCCGGAGCAAAGAAACCGTTGAATAGTACAAAGAATAAGAAGGCAAGATTAGAATTTGCTAAAGCACATAAATATAGAAAAAAAGTGTTATTTTCATACAAAACAAAGATTTTTTTTTTTCTTTTTTTCTTTTTCTTTCTTTCTTTTCTTTTTTTTTTGTTTTTGTTTTTTTATGACGGAAAAAGATATGTTCGGTGACCGAACAATGCCAGTTACGATTCTAACTATCAAATGTTGACTGTAAAACATGGGGGAGGAAACATCATAGCGTGCAGAGCTTTTCCGAATAAAGGCGTTAGTCTTTTAATGACAGTAGAAGGCACTATAGACAAAGTTATATATAAAAACATCTTAACAGACTAAATGCTTCCCTGTGCGCTCCGAAATATGCCACGAGCGTGGATTTTGCAACAAGACTAGTTGGCATAGTTGTACTCTGCTCAGTTCCCCATCATATTTATGCTCTCATAAATTTCTAGTGCGAGACATATTATAATCATGTTAAAAGAAATGAATTTGACCAAAGCTTGATACAGTGACAGAATGAAATCCCCGCCTAATAGGCTATCCACCGTTCACTTCGATATATTTATCTTATTCTAATCTATTAACTTATTTTATCAGGGTCGATTCCGTTGTTTAGTTTTCATGCTACTATTTTCAATGCAATAATCCTCAAAATTCATATTTATATGAAAAATTTACAATTTCCCTATGTTGATAAAATCGTAAATTACGAATAATTTACGAAATTTTCCTATTAGAATATTTGTATTCAATCATGTTCAAACCAATATCATAAATGTAATTTTGAAGTTGTCTAATGTATTTATGATCCTCAAAATGGAAGTTTATGCTCAATTTTCCCTTATTCTGACCTGTTAAGTAAATCGTAAATTCCAAATAACTTACGAATTTTTTAAATTGGAAAAATCATAGTGTATGATATTCATGCCAGTATCCAAAATAATATTTAAAAAGTGGTTTGACATCTTTACGATGAAAATATTCCTGAAGATTGACGTTTATGTGAAATTTTGCTCTATTCTGCCATGTTAAGAAATTCGTAAGTTTCCAATAACTTACGAAATTTTTATATTGGAAAATTCATAGTCATTAATATTCATGCCAGTGTTCTAAATAATATTTCAAAAGTAGTCTGACATCTTTACGATGAAAATATCTCTCAAAATTGACGTTTATGTGAAATTTTGCCCTATACTGCCATGTTAAGAAATTCGTAAATTTCCAATAACTTGCGAAATTTTCAAAGTAGCATATTTATAGTTACTGATGTTCATTCCGGCATCAAAACTGATATTTTAAAACTGGTCTGACATTTTTACAGTAAAATGTTTCCATTTAATGCACGTTTAAGTGAATTTTTGTCCATTCTCCCATGTTAAGAAAATCGTAAATTTCTAATAACTTGCGAAGTACGAAGTTTTTTAATTCGAATGTTGCAAATGAATAGGGTTCTTGCCAGTGTCGAAAGTAATATTTTAAAACTGATCTGACCTCTCTGCGATTATTTGTTCGTGAGATATCGTGTAAACAGACTAACAAACTAACGGACTAACACACTAACAGACACCCTACAGACAGACACCATACAAATTTTGTCATTTTCGGATTCCTCACACCTGAAAACGTATAAAAAAAGTCAAAAAACCGAGGTCGAAATGTTTCACGATTACCTAAGTTCCCCATACCTATAGTATGATGGGGAACTAATAATGACCCCAAACTTCAATTTGGACTCGTTCAAGACTTTTTAACGGTAAAAATTTCGTATCCTTGAATGGCCAAGTCAATCTCCTCACTTAAATCTCATTGAACATTTATAGGAAGTTCTAAAAGTAAAAGCAGAAACTATTAATCCTTCAAATCAAAACGATTTATTGGAAAAGGTTCATGAGAAATGGCAAAAAAATGGCCATATAAGGATTAAGACTTTAATAGAATCGATGCCTCATCGATGTTCTGCTGAAGATATTAATATTGTTTGAGCTTCTGATGTGTTAAAAATAATTTTTTTTGCTATTTTGATAGTTTGTTTTTCATAAGTTTGTTTGACCCGTAACTTTTGATCACACAATTTTTGTTATAATTTAATATTTTTTTGTTAACAAAATTTGCAAGTTGTTTAGTTCGAGAATATAGTTGATATACTTTACATGACATCACAACAATTTTTTCAATCTTCATTCATACAACAATTATTAACGTAAAAATGTTTGGCCTGAAACTTTTGCACACAACTATACAATGCTGCATGCGAATTTGTTTTCATCCAACCCTTTTACTAATTTGCATGAATGTTAACCAGTGTATATTTCACAAAACTGGGTATTTGTTTTTAAATCGATAAATTATTACATTCATTACGAACTCTCAATTTCGATCGCAAGACAAAAATTCATGAAAAATTAAAATTTTATACTTTATTTTTTGTAACTGACTGATTCTGTAATTGAATTATAAAAAATTAAATGAACCAGATGTGTTCAGTTACATAAAAGGAAAAAAAAAAAAAAAAAAAAAAAGCAAAGTAAAAAATCGAGATTTAAAATAATTTAGATTCTACATGGAGTATATTTTGAAATTAGGCATTATTTTGCATTATTTCCCCCCATAAAATAGACCTTTCCATCTCAAAGATTAATTTTATCTTTTAAAATATTCCCTGTGGATAAAAAATTATAGATTTCAAGCCAGACTTATGAAGCGATAAAAAATAATTATTAATTTGAACGCCTTTTATCCCATTTAAAGTTCTCACTTTCTTCTATTGAATATAGAATGGACAAACTTGAATGATCCAAATTTGTAAAAGGAAAAAAAAATTCTGCTGAAAGTAGAAAAACTGAAAATTTTGTATTTGTTCCCCCGAGAGATTTTAGGAGTATGCCCCGATGGGGGGGTCACAGACTCCCCGACGGGGGGGTCTGTGGCCCCCCCGGCTCTCTAGCTGGCGCCACCCCTGACGATGACCATTAACATGTATATAAATTTCAGCTCATTTTCATAACGCATTTAGACGCTATCGCACTTCGAATAATTTCAGCCCGTAGGCCATAATGATAAAGTATATTTCGTTTTGTGTCCCTGTAAACAAACTATTTGTGCTAGAATCACCAAAATTTATGCACTTCGTGCAACAATGATCTATAGCATGTGTGTAAATTTTCAACTCAATTGAAAAAAAAAAATGTTTAGACGCTATCGCAATTAAAAAAATTTTGGCCCATATAGACCGTAATCAAAAAGAATTATTCTTTGTGTCTCTGTAAAAAAATAAAAAAAAATAAAAAAAAAAACTGTAAACGCTAGATTCACCAAAATTTATACAGTACATGGGACGGTAACCCATACCCATAGAGTAAAGTAATAAGACAGAGATTGATCAGCGAGAGGGAAAAAGTGATACCTTTCCTTTCGAGAAAAGTCACTCTAATGGCTGCCTTTCCCCGAGTAAATCACACTCAGGAATACACACGGATAATTTAGTAAATAAAATTTATGAATAACTTATTTACTAAAGGTGAATGAAAAACTCCAGATACAGTTTCAAATTCATTTTTCTTTTTATTCTTTTTCTGAATACTTTCTAATGGCTGATTTTGGAACTTTTTTTCGGCATCAAATTTTTTTGCTCGATAACATGGGGATGATAGATCTATATATATTACTATATCTATGCTCATACCATGTGCATAAATTTTCATCTCAAACGAATAAGACGTTTAGACACCACAGCACCATTCACATCTTTTAAGTTCACAAAAGCAAAAAATTGGAAAGTACCCGGGAAGTCCATTGCTATAGTCCACATCATGAATTTGAATTCTTCAGGAGACATGGATTCAATGCAATCAATCGGCTTGTACATATCACCCATGAAATTCATAGTACTGGACATGTTTTCAGGCTTGTCTTGTAAAAAATAAAAAAAGACAAATTAAAACTTTTTCAAATAATAACAATAATAATAATAATAAATAAATAAATAAATAAATAAAGTAAAACTTATTTTTTTAACACACACACAGGGATAAAAAAAAAATCTTTACCAATATCGACCCCTTTATGAACTATGTGTGGAGTCAAGGCTGCCATGCCCAGGTAAGAAATTGCTGTTGCAAACCTAAAATTGAATGCAAAATTTAGGAATTAATCTATTGAATAATAAGCAATACCTATTGAGTAATATTCTGACCGTAGCAAACTTCCTGCGACGCATTCCTCGCGTTTACATGCAAAATAATAATTGTGTTGTCACAAAATTAATTTGGGTGTATATCCAGTGACAGGTGGCGTTGTCATGCTCCAGTAGACGACATATGTCTCTGGCGTCATTCGTCGATTTTCTTTCTTTTTATCCCACAGACTGTAGGAATACAACTAATTTTTAAATACTTATTCTCTTTCCTCCCCCCCTCCTCCGAATCTCCCTTCTTTTTCACATCTTTGAAAGTTTGTGCAATCGATCCTTCACTTCCAAAGCCTAATAATACATCTTTTCCAGGCCCTGGTTCTAGTTGGTGCAATTATTATCTTATATGCGAAGGTTATATCTCAGCTTCTATTGCGTATAACTTCAGCAGTTTAAATCTGGGTGTATGTAGGACGACAGGTTGTGTAACTATGCTGCAATGGACGACACGTGTCAGTAAGTTTACACCTTCGAAAGAATGCGCAATCGATTTCTCACCCTAAAACACCTATACTCTGCTCGCTGAGAACTGATAACGAAAGTAAACATAAAGATTTGCTGTTTTATCACCAGAGTTTGCCACATTTACGTTTTCTCGCTGAATGGACGATTCTGTTTATACTGACCGAAGATTATCCTTTCCCTGCCTTGTAAGTATAGTTTGTGACAACTGGATAAAAACTATTTTCTGTGTTCATTGCTTTTATATTTCCTTCCGAGGACATTATTCCCTGCCTTCATTTTCCATAATTCTCATTAAACACCAAAGGAAAGAAAAACATCGATACGAAATAAACAAACGGAAAAAGAAATCGTTCACTTGTCAGAGAGACGCCGTTTGTCTTCAATCCAACGCCAGTCATTCAACAATATCGCCAAGAATCGCGTTGCTTTGTTTACTTTCGCTATCAGTTCTCGGCGAACAGAGTATAGTAACTCAGTTTTTCTGACGCTTAATTCTATTTTGAAATTTTATTTTTTTCATGTAAATTTTAATTTAATTTAAAATTTAATAAATTAAATGATTAAATACTTTCCTCTGTTTCAGCATTTGCTACCAATATTCATATTAATTTAGCAATTTCGCGTTTGCCAGATACTTAAAGTTACGAAACAATCTGCAAATGAATTGTTCGGTTGCCAAAAAAAAAAAAAAAAAAAAAAAGAAAAAAAAAGAAAGAAAGAAAGAAAAAGAAAAAAAAAAAAAACTATTTTTGTAGAATTTCAGGTTTTGATAGAAAATATGGATTCATCAGTGTCAAATTTTCAGTGACGGGTTTTGTGTAAGCGGGAAACCAATGTTTTTACGCTTACACACAAAATTCAAACATGGGTAACCTGTTTTCTTTTGTTTAGAATTTTAATTAAATGATAAAACGTACCCATTGTCGGACGTACCCTATGTTTTGTGCATTTCATTTTGAAATAAGCCTTATCAGTGGCCGAGCACTTCTACTGTCGAAGGTGGTAGATGGGAGAAGCCGGGTTCAAACCTAGGTTTTATTTTGGTCTAGCTATTCGACATTTTCTGCGTAGCTCACATAAATACGGGATAGATTCCCTTAGAAACACCCCAAGGAAGGCATTTTCTAGGTTTAGATCTCACGGGTAGACAACTGGTACACAATACCACCTTCATTTTGGAGTGAATGCATGAGTTTGAATTGTATTAATTTAGGCCTTTAGTAAGTAAGAAATAATTTCAGAGAAGTATATTTTCCCCTTTTTGGAATGAAGCAAATATCAATAATTGTCCGCTCCTCATGTTTGAGCACCATTTCCACCACACGCACTTATTATAAACTACTATATTAAAGTGCATAAGTGTGCACTTTAATATGTATATTCTTAGTATATTTAACTAATCATATACTTACTATACTTATAAAACTTTAAACTTAGTATATTTAATTTGCACAAAAGAAGAGCAATGGCATAGTATCTATGAACTACACAGTATCTTCCATGTCTATGGGGGGGGGGGATGTCTACACGTTCTAAAATACAGTTTAAACTAATCTCTGTATTCTCTTTCTTTTTGGATCAAATTTTCGAAACTGGGTTTTGTTATATTAACACGTTTTGAGGTTCTCTGAATCCAAAAATTAGGTTTTAGCTGTTAATAAATTACGTTTGTAAAAGAATTTTCTGATAGCTACAGTTTAACATCCACAGGCTGTACTAAACAAAATGAAATAAGCATATGTATTTTTATATTGGTAAAAGGCGTAGATTTTTTGTGTAGATTTTAGTATCGAAATCATCCATTATTCGTTCATACGGCTGCCCAAAAGTATTTGGATACATTGGGGCGACACTTGGGAATAATTTGAAGTACATTTCTGGTTGTGCTATGTGTTTTTCATATAGGACAAATGTGCTATGTGCTTTTCATTTAGGTACACAATGTGGTGTTCATGTAATTTATAGACATTGTACAGGGAAAATCAAAATTAAAATTAAATGTTATTTTCTATTGAATATAATTGATGAAAGTTCTTTACAACATCTTACCATGTCAAACAAAACTGTTCCGGAATGAAAATTAATTTCTCATATCCATACAGTAAATAAAGTTTTTTTTTTTTTTTTTTTTTTAATTTTTAATTGTTTTATGATATCGCGTTTTTGCATCCCTAATTACAAAAGTCAACTTTCAGTGGTTGATCTGTATGCGTATCTATCATTAGAATAACTTAAAAACAAATAATTGCATAAAATTCAAATTTGGCATTTTGTAGTTCATTTGAAACTGCCACTTAAAATGTTCAATGTAAGTTTCAAGGCGTGTTGCGTGTGAAAGTTGTCTGAATAATCTATATAATATTTCTGTAACATGGACCAGTTACAATCATTTTTTATCTAAACGATACGATAGTGATGAAATTAATAAAATACGCGAGGAATAAAAAAAAATAATATTTAAAAATGAACAAAAGCACGCGGACTCAGTTCAGTGAACTAATAAAGAAAAAAATGACGACATTTGTATGATGACATTACTTTATGGAAAAATGTAATTTTAAAAGTTGCTTCTTCAGAATCTTTGCAAGCGTCCTTTTAAACCTAGCATTATTTGAAAAATATATACAGAATATGAATCATCATCATAAATTGACTAAAAAACGCATTCATAAGAAGTATAATCAAAATAGGACTTTTTTTTTTTTTCTTTTAACAAAAAATTATGCCAAAATAAATAAAATGTCGTCGCACTCTTGGCTATAAAAATTTAAAAGGCGTCATGGGGGTTCTTTAATAAAACTGTACTGCCTGCGGAAGTATGAAAACTAGGTCGTCAACCATAAATTTTATTTTGAAACTTTTCTTTGAATGATTCTGGTTTCACTATTGCACACTATTTATTTTGTTATAATAATAATTTGGCTTCTGGTAAATTAAAATTTTAATTAGGTGATGAAATTGGTATATAATATTTATGAATTTCAAATTTTAAAGGTAAATAACAAGATAAATAAAGTGCGAAAATTTCGCAAGAGTTTGCTAGTTAGTAATAAACTTTTAAATTTAATAACAGCCTTGATGTATAGTTATATAGATATATATATGTGTGTGTGTTTGTGTAGGTGGTATATTTAAATGGGGGGATTGAGGGAGCGGTAGGCCCCCTCACAGAGAATTATATGTCAAATAAAACTGTTCCTAAACCTATTTTAAAATTTTTTTAAAGTAGGTTCCTATACAGTACGGGTTATCTTATACCTTACTCTGCAATCTGCTTTTGTAGTATTGAAATGCGGTTAAGAGAAAGTCGTGTGAATGACACACGACACTGTTCCTTATTATATCCAAGTATAGCAGAACACATTCAAGACCATAAGATTAATCATGAAGCTAAAAAAAAAAATAATTTGGTGTGTCACTCACACGACTTTCGCTTGCCTGAAATTTAATACTAGGGCTGGATTATTTATCAATATATCCCCAAGTATCGATATTTTTTTAATATCGCGATAACAGTATTTAAGTTCTTGTTCTATCGATATATCCCTCTAACGATATTTCCTAACGTGCACAGCTAATTTCTCTAACACGCGCACAACTAATTTCTCTAACGCGCACAGCGCGATCAAGTCATATGCGATAAACAGCGTCCAACGCCATATCTTCAAATTCTGCTTCCCCGCCTCACCGTACCCCGTACCACCCCGTAAACACTCAACAAACAGACCGCCGAATATCTTATACAAATGCACCTTCTCTTCCTTTCCTTCTATTCACTGACTAAACTCGAAAAAATAACCCCAACCGGCTTCATTTGTGCGAACTGCGCACTCTCAAATCGAAACCACTACTTAAAAAGTATGACCTTGAACGATAACATATAAAATGTTTCATTCCTCATTCATCAAGTTATCGCAGTAGTATATTATTTCCCATTCGATAATATCTCCAAACCAATAATATCGAAGTTGCTCATCGCTCGCAGGTGAAAAGTGAAAACACTCCAAACAGTATATCGCGTTTAGTTCATGGCAGTAGTATATTATTTTCCATTCGATAATATTCCCACACCAATAATATCGAAGCTGCTCTTCGCTCGCAGGTGAAAAGTGAAAACACTGGAAACAGTATATCGCGTTATCACAGCATATTGCGTTTAGTTCTTGTTATCGGTTCGTTGACATATTGTTCGGAATTGCATGGATTGTTCGAAATATCGTCAAGTGGGTTTTTTTTTTCTTTTTTAAGAAAAGAATTAACTGAAATTGATTACTTATTTTTTTAAAATTGGATTTATTATTCTATCTTCTGCACATATAAGAAGAAAATATAAGATTTGGATAAACGTTTTTCCGGTTTTCGATGAATTTACACGTTTTGAGATTTCCTTGCATTTTAATTAACTGAAATTGTCTACTCATTTTTTAAAAGTGGATTTATTACTAGTTTCTGCGTACATAAGAAGAAAGAAGATACGAAATAAATTTCGATTTCCGTTTTTTGATATATTTACACGTTTTGGGATTTCCTTGCTTTTCATTTAAGTGAAACTGATTACTTATTTTTTTAAAAGTTGATTTATTATTATATCTTCTGCATATACAAGAAGAAAGTGTAAGATTTGGATAAATTTTGATTTCCAGTTTTCGATGAATTTACACGTTTTGAGATTTCCTTGCTTTTCAATTAACTGAAACTGACTACTTATTATTTAAAATGTGGATTTATTACTGGCTTCTACATGCATAAGAAGAAAGTAGAAGACACGGGGAAAATTTCGATTTCTGGTTTTCGATGAATTTACACGTTTTGAGATTTCCTTGCATTTCAATTAACTGAAATTGACTACTTATTCTTAAAAAAGTGGAGAAAGTATAAGATTCAGAAAAAAATTAGATTTCCAGTTTTCGATGATGTTACAAGTTTTGAGATTCCTTGAACTCTAATTGACCATTTTTAAGATTTCCTTTCTTTCTTTCTTTTCTTTTTTTTTTTTTTTTTTAGTTCGAACGCTCTATTTCATGGACGACTCGTGCCTATCGGCCAACAGGGGTCGCTGCTGTGCTGCAATTTAATTCCGTTTATGAGAAGGCAGTTGCTTTGCTTTGCAAAAAGTGATTGGTCTTCAACCACTGGGCGGTACTAGTATATAAATATAATACAATTTCAATATATATATCTTAAAAAAAAAAAAAAAAAAAAAAAACATGATATGGTAAGTAGATAAAAAATAAAATAAAAATGGCAGGAAATTGACCTTTAGAATACCTATGAGTTATAGGGTCTCAAATTAATATTACTCTACAACCGAGAAAGTTTATTCGGTGGCAATTCTAAAGAAAGTTTATAAACAGTATTTCTACTGTGCATTTCTTATTCACTGAAATTAATTTAATTACAACCATATCGCTATCAATAACTGACAGGAATATTAGTAAATGAACTTTCTTTATACTCAGGAATGGGAATTAGGCGCAAAACTCATACTAATATTTATTTTTAAAATTTCCGTATATAAATGAATCATTGATATATATATATAGAGAGAGAGATAGATAGATAGTTAAGTTACGACTTCTGCGCAAAATTTTATTAATCATCTACATTCTAAGTACAACTTCATTTTTCTTAAGCTTATATTTTTATTATAATTATGTATCTTGATGATATACTTTGTGTAAATAAAACACATATCACCCATTAGCTCTCTTAAAATGTGATTTTGAAATAATTAAATCTTAAAATAGAAAGAATGGAGGACAAACTATTCAGAAATATACTTAAAAGTAATGGTATAAATTAAAAGAAACACAAAACATTGTGTTGTTATTTATGCATTTTCTTTCTTTTTTTTTTTTTCTTTTTTTTTTTTTCTTTTTAATAAAAAAGATTTGGAAGTAATATACCAGAAAATATAAATATACATATAGAAAACACTCCACACTTGTATACATTAAAATTGGTGTTCATTTGTCTTTAAAAAGTAGCAAATATCTATTTTCCTTCTCTTGAAATAAATATCGCAATATATCACCAATATCGATATTAACTTGATGATATATCGCGATATTTAATTTCTGATATCGTCCAGCTCTATTTAATACTATAAATACAGGTTGGAGATTAAGAGGTAAGATGACGAGTTCTGTTATGGAAACCTATGTTAAACAATTCAAATTAGGCTTCGGAAGAGTTTTATATAATAATTAATTCTGTGTGAGGGGAGCTACCGCCCCCCTCAACCTCCCCCCGTTTCATTAATGCACCTACATTTATATAGAATTTAATTCGGTTTTAAAAAAATAATTCTGTTTTTAAAAAATAATTTATTAAAATTATTATTTAAAAAAATTATCTTTTATGATAATGCAGACAATTTCCATATTAGAGAAGTAGTATAACACTAAATATCCCCAAAAAAAGTTGAATTTATTTTCAATATTACATTAAAAAAAAAAAAAAAATTAAAAATGAAAAAAAATCGATAACTTTATTTTAAATTATCGCAGATCGATGGTTCAACCATTCGTTTTAAAGGTATTGGCGAGCTCATTTGAAAGATACCCATCATGAAAATTTACTCCCCTCGAAGGGGGACTTTCCCCCAGGGGGGGGAGGCGAGGCTCCTACACACGCAAAAAAATTTTCCCAGTTGACTATCTCTTTTACAAAATATATATATTCGTTTCATTTCATTTAGTGCAGGCAGCATCCCTATATGATACACATTTAGAATACCGAGTTTGGAATTTCTGCTACTATTTGTTCTTGAGACATGCTGATGACAGACACACAAACCATTCGCTAAAAATATGATTTTCGTATTCAGGGGACCTCAGAACATGTAAATATAACAAAAACTCACGTTCGAAAATTTGACCCTAAAGCAATACTTTCTCGACCCTATGGGTAAGAGAAAGTAATTAATTAACATAATTAAAATTAATTAAACAAAAATTAATTAAATGGAATAAAGTCATTATTAAAATAAAATATCTAAGTCAGATGTAATATCATTTAAAATTAAATGTGTCCACTCACCCCATCAACCACAGCAAGACGGACGATCTTACAAAAGGTTTCCTGAAGAAATCCAGCCCAAGACTTTTGGACCTCGCCGACGGCAGAGGCAGTAGCATTGCGGTCACATTCTTGTCGTTTTCTTCGGTCATCTTGGCCATGATATCGTTGGCAGCGATATACTTGTTAACGACCATCAGGTACCGGAAGCTTTCGGGGAAAAACTGAAATTATGTTTAAAACCTTATACATTTGTCATGTATTTCATACTACTTATGTATACTATATATTTCTGAAATTTTTGCCTAGTTTTTCTATGATAGTCAGTCAATCGATTTGTAGTAAATCGCAAGGTGATCGAAATTTGACTTTTCAATTGGATAATAAACGTTAAATACTGTCACACGATGACTACTACTATGTGACGTTGCCACAACTATTTCTTTGCCAAAAGGTGACATTAAATAGTAATTATCAGTTTAGAAGTTTTACGGATGAGAACGTTTAACCTTGCTGGTCTGTTCGGCTCGTTTTGACTCGAAAATGTTTTCGATACTCTATAAAGAACCGACCAGTATAGAAATATTTCTACACATTTCCTAACTATCTGGATGATGATCATATGTTATTTTCTTGATTTATTATTATTATTATTATTATTATTTATACATTTTTCTATATATCATCCACCGGTAAGAAAACTGATACAACTCAAGAATGTAGTATTTGAGAAAAATCAACTTAAAGATCATGCGATAAAGCATTAACTAGCCTACAATGAAACGGACACAACTGCCTTTTAGAAAGTTGCGAGATAGAGGAGGGACATTTTTCGAGCACGTTGAGGTTCTTCATACATATTTTTCAATGAAACAAACTCAAAATTGCCAATTATTTTTTGTGTCACTTTTCTTTGCCGGGGTATGATATATTTTAAAAGAGTACTAATGCTATGTATAAGTAAATGGGAATTATTCGTTAGAGTTAAGAATTTACTTTTGTATTTTTCTTTTATTCCTTCCTAAAATAAGCCATACATAAGCCATACTAAAATAAGCCATAAAACAAAAAGTAAGTTACAATTTTCTCCCTAAAGATGGTAGTATTACGAAACAAGACTGAACCTTGCGCAGTCGATAATTTGAGTTCCATGGCAATCAACGGAGCAATTTCATTCGAATAGTTGCAACCGTTGCTGTGTAGCACGAAGGAAAAAAAAATTGTGCGTCAGCTGAAAACTTGCTCCAACATCGAAGTATTAGGTGTACCGGAAAGTTATGTCGTTTTGAATTATTAAAATTAAACCGGAAATTTTTGCTTAACAGTGTTTACATGGTACTTTACAAATAACCATCTTATAAGTTACCTAAGAATATCTTAAATTTTATCCAGGATAAATTTCTCATGTCAGTATTTTAATTCAAAACGACAGAACTTTCCGGTACACCTAATATATGGAACAGTATGATTTTTGTGTTTCAAAACGTTGCACGAATACGGAGGTTATCGTGAAATATCGGTAATGCATAAGCCTCATGCAATATCACATTCAGTCATTGTGAGATGGTGTCAGCAATTTGAACACGGTAGGCGCGGAAAGGCGAAGAAAAGGCAAACAACGTTGAACAAATCATACGCGGTGCCAGTGTTGCCAGATTTGGGATTGTGTCTTGTGACCCCATTTTGGGGATTTTTTGGTCTTCTGGGAACCGAACGTTTGTGGGGAATTTCGAGGGGATTTTTGAAATTTTTAGGGAGAAATCTCGGAAAATTTCCACTTTTTTGACTTCTGATGTTTACAGCGTTCCCTGCCAACTGCAGGGATTTGTCCCTACACCTAGGGGCTTTTAAAAGTTTTCGTTAGCATGTAAGGTCTTTTTGAAGGCACTCCGTCCTCTCAGAACATCCTGAAGATAGAAGTAAATCCTACGTACAAATTCAGCACTAAAGTACTTTATTCAGGTTTAAAATTTTCCTTTAACTAGAGTGTTTTTGTTTTTGTTTTTTTGTAAATAGGGACTTTTTTTTTTAAAAAAATGAGCTTTATTTGGGGGGAAATTTAGGCTTAAATCTGTTAAATATATATATATGAAAGGATAAAATAAGCAAGATTCTAAATTAATATTTAAATTAATATTAAATGATATCTTAATAGTATTAGCTCAGAATAAATCTTAATTTTAAGAACAACTTTGTGAGAGTTCTATTTTAGCGCCCCTGTAAAGTTAGTTTTTCAGCAAAGCACGTCGTAGCGCGGGAATCGCGATTAGAAGAAGTTTCATAATCAAAATTATGCAATAGTTGAAATTAGCGGCAATGCATTGCGAAATACGAAATCCTGGATATCCGGGTCAGCCAATGAAAGAATGTGGGCTGGATTTTAGCTGACCTAACTATCCAATAAGCATTCATAAAAATAGTTTGGGTTCCCGCCGAAATATCCATATAAAAACGGGAGCACCCGAAAATCGGGGTCTTTTTCCATGGAATCTTTTGAATAAATAGTCCACGTCAATAACAAGTTTAGTTTAACGGTCCCAGGAGGGGATTGATTAGCGGTTCCGCCGTTAATGGAACGATCTCGGCTACGGATCTGTACAGCGTGCTCAAAATGATGTGACTGTTAATAAAGTGTAATATGACTGTCTTCAAATAAACGACTGCATCATCAATTGTGGAGTATTTCTTTGAGTGAACCTCTCTTAATATGGAGTGACTGGAATTCATCATCATACAAAAAAGGAGATATATTACAAGGAGCCGGTCAGGATAGTCTACCTGTAAAGGAAAGCCAACAAGTCAGCATGAAATAAGTTGTGGTCAGCACCTTATATTAGTTTTAATTATTTGAATGGAACTGCAATATTTTGCAATAATGTCCTTCTGGGACCGGAATTTTTTCCAAACCAACCGGGAAGTTTTTTCCAAAACCAGCCGGAAAGTTGTAAAAACAGACCGGACTTTTCTAAATCAAGCTTTACGATGTCAGAAAGAAATAGTGCCCTTAAAAAGCAAGCAACATTACTAACATCATCTGTACTGAAATGTTATTAGAAAGAAAAAATACTGACTTACACCAGTTTTGTGTGAAAGATGCCAGACAGTGCCTTTAGGAAAAAGAAGGAAACACTTAACTTACATCACTTTGCTTCAAATGTTTCCGATTACGTTCTGAAATGCGTGTGACTTACGCCAGTTTTGATCCAAGCTGTTTCGATCTTAACTTACATCACTTTGCTTCAAATGTTTTCCGATTACGTTTTGAAATGCCGGTAAAAGATAAACAAGACGTGTGACTTACGCCAGTTTTGATCCAAGCTGTTTCGATTGCTCTCTTAAGTGCGGTGTTTCAAGTGCTGGATGTAACAAACAGATGGCCTTATGTGTTAGCACCGATGTTTAGAATAAAATTCTCTTGCTCCACAGGAAATAAAAATAGGTTTTTTTTTTTTTTTTTTTTTTTTTTTTTATAATTTATTATTGTGTTTTCATCTCAGTATAAATCAACAAAAGGGGTGAGTGATTTCATTTCATTTATATTTAGGAAGGATGATTTTTATTGACTTTATATTTATCTTAATTTGTTAATAAAAATGAATTGTGATAATGTTTGACATCGTTTATTTTCGCGATATATTTTATGATTTGAATTGAAAATGTTTTAAGCTTAATAATAGATTTAAAATAATAATAATATACCAGATTTTTATTAAGTTTGCAAAAGTATTATATTTCATATGTTAAATTTAGAGATTTTCATAAATACTTATATAGAAAACTAAAATTTTTGAAATTTGATTAAAAAAAAAAAAATTAATTAATTAATTAATAATAATAATAAAATAAAAGAAGATAAAGAAATAAAATAAATTCGTAATTGGTTATTATATTTTATGTTAAGAGATTTAAAAATAAAATTTTCATAAATATTTATATAAAAAATTAATTTTTTTTTTGTTGAAAAATTTGATTCATTGTTTTCAGAAATAAGAATTTTGTTGTGTGCTATGTATTACTATAGACAAAGAGTAGCCAGAAGTATTTATGTTGAACGTCAATAAATTTGATTTATTTACTTGTTATATGTTGTTTATATTTATTTATTAGTAGGATTTATTAGATGAATTTAGACAAAGCACTTTCAGAAATATTTATTTTGAACGTCAATAAATTTGATTTATTTGTTTATTTTATGTTTATTTATTATTTGGATTTATTTAGGTAATATAATAACTGTGATTAAAAAAAAAAAAAAAAAAAAAATAGACTATTTATATTGATTGTGATATTTAATTTATTGAATACTTTGGTAAAGCTGTGATAATTAATAAATACCGAACTTGATTAGCGAAATTAAATAAATTACCTGTTTCAAAAAAAAAAAAAAAAAAAAAAAAAATTCTCAAAAATTTTGAATTGTGAATAAAGTTAAATATGTCCGAAAGTGACACCTCAACATGTTTATTGACACCCCCTAAGGGTACAGAGGAAAATTTACTTGTGGATACCAATTTAGAAAATAACCTACTTAATGTGAGTAAACTGCCCTCCCCAAACACACTAGTAAAGGCAATGAGTAGTGCCAATGATGTAAAGAAATCTTTAAATATAAATAAATCTCCCACTGTAAGAGAGGACGATGTCCTCATTGCTTTTTGCCCTGAAAACGGCATGATGTGGACGTCCTGGCTAATGTATTTTCAAGCCTGGTGTGAGGAGAATGGAAAAGATGAGGTTTGGCGAGTCCGTAATATACAAAGATTTTTGAAGGGTAAAGCTCTCACAGTGTATATAAACAACAGTTTAAACATGCTTCATTGGGAGGAATTGGTTGACATTTTTACAGAGGAATTCACGACACCAGGTGAAACATCTTTAACAGATTTCTCGAGCATTTGCTTTAAGGCAGGTGAAAATGTCATGGAGTATTATCAGAAAAAACTCCAAGTAGGGCGAGCACTAGGCTTAGAGCCCAAGTTTCTCATGGAAGGATTAACAGATGGATTGCCACTGACTTTAAGACAACTTGTTGTGGCTAATGCGCCAAAAACATTAAACGAATGGAGGGATCTTGTCCACAAATTAAATAAACTGCAGATATCTGAAAAATCTGCTGATCCCCTTCCAAACAAGTTGCCAGGTCAATTTCAAAGGTTCACCTATCCACAAGACAGGGAAAATAGAAACCCAGTTCAATATGCTCCCCGACCACAACCCTGGAGTTACCGGTTTCCTCATGTGCAGAGACCACATATGGGATACCCTAATCAAAACAGACCAAATTTCACAAACAATACTCGAACCAATCTAAGAGGGCCTAGACCCCATTTTTCAAACCCAAATACACACATTCCCTTTCAAGGCACTTTGCCTCCTCTCCCATGTAAACATTGTTCAAAACGCAACATTCCTAATGCTTTTCATTGGCATAGTGAATGCCCTTTCAAACGAGAAAATCCAACTCATGTCACAGGAGAGTCAACAGTGGTAGATAATACAACAGAAGGAACAAATAACACCTATTGACAGTTTGCCGCGACCGGTCGCATTATATACAAGGATATCCAAAGAAAAAACAAGCAAACTAATCAAGGTGTTAAACATCCAGAATCGTACTCTACCATTCCTTTAATCTTCGATACGGGCAGCAGCTTAAGCATTATTCCTCAACATTTTGTCCATAAATTTAAACTTCAAACAAAAAAGGTCTCACCATTACACGTCATTCAAACACAGGGGATGTTGACAATTCGAGAAAAATGTTACTTTAAATTACAAATTGGTAATATTACAAAAAATATAGAAATGTTTATATTAGATAATAACTTACCTTATGCTCTCCTTAGCTTATCACATTGTTGTCTGTTTCAATTGACTATTGATTGTGCTAAAAAGCTGGTAAAACAAAATAATACCATTCTTCCATTGTTAAAAAATATATCTAAATGTACACAAACTTTACATATAACTTCTGAAAGTGAAAATACCAATAGTCAAAAGAAAAATTTTAATATTCCAACAAACAATAGAGTACGGGAGTTCAAGTACACTCAAGCCACTGAGAACCACGTAAATCCTCAGTCTGCTAGAAAAGGAAAACTTCCTACTTTATTATCAAAATATGTCCAAATTTTTGCAAAATCTAAATATGATGTTGGAAGAATTCATATGGAACCACAAAGGATTCGTTTAACTTCAGATTTACCTATTTCTCTCAGAGCATATAGAACTTCCCCTAAGGAAGAAGAAGAAATTAAAACCCAAGTTCAAAATTTATTACAGGCCGGTATTATAAAAGAAAGTTGTTCGCCTTATTCCGCACCTGTAACTTTGGTGTATAAACGGGAAGAAGGCAAAAAGACGCGATTATGTATTGACTTCCGTAAACTCAATTCGATCACTAAAACAGATGCTGAACCACTTCCCAGAATAGATACTTTGTTAGATAAACTAGCCAAAGCAAAAATTTTTTCCACTCTTGACTTGGCAAGTGGATATTGGCACATTCCTATCCACCCAAAAGATACTGAAAAATTGGCTTTTGCTACAACTTTCGGATTATATGAGTGGAAATACCTTCCCTTTGGGCTTAAAAATGCCCCTGCTATCTTCAATCGAACCATTAGAAGGATTCTAAATAAATACAAAATAGACTTTGCCTGTAATTATTTTGATGATATAATTGTATTTTCACAGTCAGAAGATGAACACTTCCAACACCTACAACAACTTTTTGATATATGTGTTAAAGAAAACTTAAAATTAAAATTATCAAAATGCAATTTTGCCAAAACAAAAATTAACTTTTTAGGATACGAAATAACTAATGGCCTAATTACCCCTGATAATCCAAACATTGAAGTAATAAAAAATTTGAAACCGCCAAAAAATGTCAAGGAATTACAGAGAGTTTTGGGATCAGTTAACGTTTATGCTAGATTTATTCCAAAATATGCCGAAACAAGAGCTCCTTTAAATAATTTATTAAAGAAAAATGTCCCCTATGTTTGGGACCAGAAATGTGAAAAATCCTTCCAAAAATTAAAAAATGCTCTTATAAGTAAACCTATTTTAAGACTTTATGATCCCAGAACTCCCTGTCAGTTATTTGTTGATGCCTCGAGTCATGGTGTGGGATGTGTTGTTAAACAGGCAGATGTGAATGGTACTTTACACCCAGTGGCATATCGTTCAAGAAATTTACGAGATTATGAAAAAAATTATGCAATTACGGAATTAGAATGTTTAGCAATTATTGATGCCTTAGATACCTTTTATCATTATTTACACGGTCAAAAGTTTGTCATACATACGGATCATGCGCCTCTCACTTGGTTAAAAAATGTTAAAAATTTAAGAGGAAGATTATTCCGCTGGTCCCTTAAACTTAGTATGTTTGACTATGAAATTAAATATCAAAAAGGATCAACAAATATTGAAGCTGATATGCTATCTAGATTGCCTGTTTTGGAAAATGTGTCACACCATGTACACCTCCTAGATTTAAATGAAATTAAAGAAAACCAGAAAAAAGAAAACGTAGGTATTAACATTAAGAAAATTCTTGAAATTGAAGATGTAATTGTCATTAAAAAGAAAGGTTTGTATAAGATAATAGTCCCGATGTCATTAAGATTACGCCTCCTACAGAAAACCCACACTCAATTTGGACACCCAGGAATTTATAAAATGATAAATTTAATTACACCACAGTATTATTGGCCTAATATTAATAAAGATATTGAAAATTTTGTAAAACATTGTCATACCTGTCAAATAAATAAAAAATGCAGACAAAAACGGTTTGGGTCATTACAGGAAGTACCGCCAACAGATAAACCTTTTGAATGTTTGTCTTTGGACACTGTTGGTGGGTTTAACTACTATAATTCTACAAAAAAATATTTGCATTTGGTCGTGGACCATGCAACCCGTTATGTGTGGGGATTTCCATCAAAAAGCGTTACCACTGAAACTTATACAAACTTTTTAAAACAACTTTTTCAAATTCAAGTACCTAAAAAATTGTTAACAGATAGGAATGCAGCATTCACGGCATCCCGTTTCAAAAAATTCCTTCGAAATTATGATACAAAACATTTGTTAACAAGTAGCCATCATCCCGAATGCAACGGGAAAGTCGAGCGCCTCAATCAGACTATTGTTACGCGTCTAAAATGTAAGGTTAACTCTTCTTCAAATAAAATTCCCTGGACTAAATTAATTGATGAAGTTTTAAATCAATATAACTTAACACCTCACTCTGTAACTCAATTCCCACCTAGTTATTTATTATTAGGAGAATTACCATATGAACCATTATTAATAAACAATAGTTACTATCCTTCAGTTGATGAAGCTAGAAAAATAGCAAAAGAAAAAACAATACAATATAATATAAAAAACAAAATCCGATTTGATGCTCGATTTCTCCCTGTTAAATTTAAAGTTGGTGATGAAATTATTTATGAAGAATTCCAATACCCCAACACACGTAAGTTAAGTCCACCTTATTCAGGCCCTTATACAATCTTAAAACAAATATCTGAAGTTAATTTTGAAATAGACAAACCCAGTCCCCATTTTAAAAGAAAGTCAGAAATTGTTCATTCATCTAAGTTAAGATACTATAATAACCCACAAAAATTCAAATTAAGTCATGAATAATTTTAGTTAGGGATCAACTCCATGCCCCAAGTATTTTTTTTTATTTATTTATCATTCTCGTGATCTTCTGATCTTCACCACTATAAAGTGATCAGAGAGTGCGGGAAAAATGATTTGTTTTTGCCCTCTGTAAAAATTCACCAATTACCACCTTTATCCCAACTCACCTTTTTGGAAAGACTTGACTTCTCACAAGTTCAGGGGTCAAGTTACCCACAAAAACAATTTTTTTTTTTTGGCTTGCCAATGGTTGACCAAGCTCTATGTTGGTGCCAATGTGGTATTTTAAAGCAATTAATTACTAAATAAAGTGATTAAGTTGGTTTTATGTAAATAGTTTGTAAAAAGAAAAGACCTAGTAGTACTGGTATTCTTAATATTAGTAGTAGTATTATTAGAGTGTATTAAACACTATTGTATTTATTAAATAGTTTTATGTGTCTCTTAAATGTTATATTTATGAAAAAATTATTGGTGTTAGTATGTAAATAAAATTTCTAGAAATTGTTAAAAATGTACTATGATATAATTGTTTTTCATATACTTTATGTTTGATTAAAATATCTTTGCATTATTAAAAAGATACACAAAGAAAAACACAGATTTTGTGAAAAGAAAAGTTTGTTTACAAGTTACAAAACATTTTTTACAATGTACTGTTAAAATTACAGTGTTATAATTATTGTTATATATTCTATATGGACTCAATAACCAAGATCAGACTTTTTACAACAATTATCTATTGTCAACGATCAACGTTATTATTCAAGACATTTAAAAACTTTATTGGCCAAAAGGAACTTTACATTTTAAAGACTTTCCTCAACAAACTAGTTTGTACATAAGAAAGATATCTTGTCAAAAGTGTTATGCCGGTAAACATGTTATATTATAAATTTATTTTTTTTCATACAGTATGTCATACGTTTTCATATATTATATTAAACTTTTCTTATGTTTGTAAACAAGTGCTGTAAATACCATTATATGTATCAGGCGAGCACGTTGACCAGTCCAACATACAAGTAAATAATTTAAAAAAGAAAAATTAAATTTTTTATAAATAAAGGGAAAGGCCATAACTCCTACTTAAAAAGGATTCCATAACAAAATATTTCAGACGAAATTTTCTAAAAAATAAAATTTTCCATTTTTAAAATAAAATTTTCCATTTTAAATAAATTTTTCAAAAACTTAAGTTTTATAATTTGTCAAATTTTCCATTTTAAGTTTAACTTTCTCCTGGAGTATCTTCTACTTCTGAGGGACTTCCCACATACTTGCAGGCAAGTATGGGGGAGCGTCGGCTTGGAGGGGGGGGGATATGAAAGGATAAAATAAGCAAGATTCTAAATTAATATTTAAATTAATATTAAATGATATCTTAATAGTATTAGCTCAGAATAAATCTTAATTTTAAGAACAACTTTGTGAGAGTTCTATTTTAGCGCCCCTGTAAAGTTAGTTTTTCAGCAAAGCACGTCGTAGCGCGGGAATCGCGATTAGAAGAAGTTTCATAATCAAAATTATGCAATAGTTGAAATTAGCGGCAATGCATTGCGAAATACGAAATCCTGGATATCCGGGTCAGCCAATGAAAGAATGTGGGCTGGATTTTAGCTGACCTAACTATCCAATAAGCATTCATAAAAATAGTTTGGGTTCCCGCCGAAATATCCATATAAAAACGGGAGCACCCGAAAATCGGGGTCTTTTTCCATGGAATCTTTTGATTAAATAGTCCACGTCAATAACAAGTTTAGTTTAACGGTCCCAGGAGGGGATTGATTAGCGGTTCCGCCGTTAATGGAACGATCTCGGCTACGGATCTGTACAGCGTGCTCAAAATGATGTGACTGTTAATAAAGTGTAATATGACTGTCTTCAAATAAACGACTGCATCATCAATTGTGGAGTATTTCTTTGAGTGAACCTCTCTTAATATGGAGTGACTGGAATTCATCATCATACAAAAAAGGAGATATATTACATATATATATATATATATATATATATATATATATATATATATATATATATATATATATATATAAAAAACACTTTTTTAATAGAAATTAAGTTGGGGATTTTTTTTTTTTTTTTTTTTTTTTTTTTTAAATCTTGATTTGGGGAAATTTTAAAGTCTGTTAGGGAAAATTGACTGTCGATTATCTGTCAACACTGCACGGTGTAACAAGTGGAAGGCGTATTCTCAGCAATCGTAGAGTGAAGGTCAAAGCACATTGCACAAGAATTGGAAATATATCATTATTCAAGTGGTGTTCATTCTATCGTCTGTCACCAGTTCCAAGTTGGCTGGCTCTAAGTTGGCTCCAGAACCAAGAAGCAAGTTTCTATCTTCAGGGCATCTAACGAATAGCTCAACGCTTTGACAAATGCCTGCAGCGAAGCGACTCAAAAATTGTGTAGAGAAATAATGTGTTGTATGCAGTTCATATTGTATTATAGCGCACATCTAAATAAAGTGTTTTTGAACTTAATTGTTTGAGTGTAACTTATTTTTGAACGCCCCTAGTATAAATTTTATTGTAACATGTCTCAAATCTTTTTTACATATTACGTGACGCCAATAAAATCCGTAAAACACGATAGGATACAGTGTCGGATGTTATTATTTACTGCAATAGCTCTTTTTTTCATAAATGGTCCTAATATTTACACATTTAAAGCTACCCTTTAGAAAATAACCTTACACATGTAAAATAGTGTAAAAATAGGATATCAGAGTGTCAGATATTTTTCAATAATCTTTATTATCGAAGCATAACATAAAAAAAAAAAGAAAAAAAAAATCATTCTTATGTTCTTATCATTAAAAAAAATAAATTAAAATAAATTAAATAATTTAAAAAAAAAAAAAAAAACTATATTGTAATTTGTGCGATTATGCTATTCTGTTCTTTTAGATAATGTTCTCGTATTAAATAATATCTAATTTAAATAAAATGACAATAGAGTACAAAAAAAACTAATTTTTTTTTTTTTTTTTTTTTTCCGCAAATTTAACAAAATAAATATTTATTAAATAATCGAAACAAGAATGCGCATTTTTATTCACAAATTTGGAAGACTTATTAAATTGTCACCAATTTAAATCATTTTTTGCTCTGTCTTCCGGTCGTACTGAAACTCTCAAGCTTAAATAAAATATTGATTACGACTTACGAGCCTGACGCTTTACCGACCAGGCTACGGCGTACCCCGGTTAAATAAAAGGAATGAAGCAAGCTATTCTTACTTACCCTCATAAGACACATGGCGATGAAGGCCGGCAGGACTCCGATGGCCACGAACAATCTCCAGCCATTTGCGCTCTCAATCGTGCTGTACAGAGCCCATATCATGACCACCAGGCCTAAAGACCAGAAAAACTGGAAGAGAATTGAAAGAAGATCAGACGTCACGTTTCGACAAGCCTATTTTCGTCATGAATTTCGATATACTAACATTTATGAAATGTTTAAACATCGCAATGGATCTCGGAAAATTTTATTCAGGTTCTACACTAATTATAAGAATTAAACGTATATTTAATATAAAGTCTAATTTAATTTAAACATTGAGCGAGAAAAATTATCCAGTTCTGAAATAGAACCTAGCTCTTTTTACGCTAATATGCTACACCACTGAGCTAACCAGTTATCTCTGACTGGCACTATTTGCTCTCATGAAATTAGAAGATTGCATATGATCTAAAAATTCATTTTTCATCTATTCTACACAAGTTTACGAATGAATTACTTTCTAAATACAGGATGCAAAAAAAAAAAAATTACCTGATTTTGAACCATAATATTTTCAATAGATACATACTATAAAAGTAATGAAAATTAAATGCAAAAACTCACAAAGTACTAAATTTATATCAATGTTATTATTAATGCTCTATGTATCCACCCCCAGCAGCACATAAGATAAAAAATTTGTTACACAGTTTCTGCAGAGTCGATAATCTTGAAGAATATAACTTCTAATATCCTGTGGTTTCAGTTCCTCGACGTTTGTACTCAACAGTTAGAAAGTTCGTTCTGTGCAGCTGTTACATCGATGCCCTTAAATATAGATAACCAGCAAACCCGTGCGAAATTTTTGCACTTTATTTCTTTTCTTATTTACCTTTAAAATTTGAAACTTATAAATATTATACTAATTTCACCAACTAATTAAAATTTTAATTTACCAGAAGCCAAATTATTATTATAACCAAATAAATATTGGGCAATAGTGAAACCAGAATCATTCAAAGAAAAGTTTCAAAATAAAATTCATGGTTGACGACCTAGTTTTCATACTTCCGCAGGCGGTACAGTTTTATTAAAGAACCCCCATGAGTCCTTTTAAATTTTTATAGCCAAGAGTGCGATGGCATTTTATTTATTTTGGCATAATTTTTTGTAAAAAAAAAAAAAAAAAATTCCTATTTTGATTATACTTTTTATGATTGCGTTTTTTAGTCAATTTATGATAATAATTCATGTTCTGTTTATATCTTTAAAACATTGCCAGGTTTAAAATAACGCTCAAAAAGATTCTGAAGAAATAACTTTTAAAAATACATTTTCCATAAAATAATGTCATCATACAAATGCCGTCATGTTTTCTTATTAGATCATTGAGCTGAGTCCACGTGCTTAAATATTGTTTATTTTTAAAAATTATTTTTCATCCTCACGTATTTTATTAATTTCACCACTATCGTATCGTTGCGACAAAAAATAATTGGAACTGGTCCACGTTAGAGAAATATTATATAGATTAGAAACAGCGGCATCCATTAATACCATCAGTCTAGCAGACATTTTGTTGCGAATTTAACTATTGCCTTGATGTTATACATGGTTGTTGGTGATGAGCACATTAGAACATTTAAGACACCATTGACGAAACTTCAGTACTTTGTGAGTTTTTGCCCATTTTTTTGCATTCATTTTGCATGTTTCAATTAAAACAATATTACGGTTCAAAATCAGTCATTCTTTTTTTATTCTTCCTGCATTTTTAAACTTCGTAGTTGCTGGATGTTATTATTGACTAAATATCCAAATAAACTGGTAATCACTTTCTTCTTCTTCTTCTTCTTATTATTATTATTATTATTATTATTATTATTATTTTTTTTTTTGTCATCGTGTAGAAATTATGGACTGACTCTATAGCAAATCATTTTTATGTATAATACTTCCATGTGCTCATTATTTATTCAGCCGTGTCTAACTCTCATATCAGTGAAAATATTTGAAGAAGGAAATTAAGTTTTAGAAATATATTTCTATTTTTGATCTATTTAGGAATTACTTATGAAGTTACTTTCATTATGTTACTGCATTTTGTATCAATATTTTAAACATAGAAGAAGTATTTTAAATTTAGAAGTAGTTTGGTGTTCCGTGAAGGTAAAATTAATGCGGAAAAATATATTAAAATTCTGTATGAGGGTTTTCTACCGACTTTTAGAGGCAGCAATTTCAATCGGCCAGATTACATTTTCATAGAAGATGATGCACCGTGTCATAGAACTAAAAAAAAAAGAGTGCTTGGAAATCCCAAAAAAGACATAGAATTCTTCCGTGGCCGGGTCAGTCACCTGATATAAATCTAATGAAGAACATTTAGCATATTATACAAAGTAATATTGCTCAAAAAAGTGCGAAGCCCTCGAATAAAAATAAATTGGAAGCGATGTTAGTTGAAGAATAAAATAATTTCCAACAAGAGCAGATCGGTAGTTTGATTGATATTGTGTGAGCTAGAATAATAACGGAGAATCTACATGCTATTAATAATACTGTCTTAGTTTTTAAAAAACTGTTCATTACTTTTTTTAATAAATATATTTTTTTCTTAATACTGTGTCTATTTACTTTTGACACAGTTATAGTATATGTATAGGAAAAGAAAGAAAAAATAGAAATAAATTGCTCAGTAATGAGTAACACAGGAGAGATGTAAAAGCTTTTGATCTTTTAGATTCCACTAATTTTTGTAACATTCTTCAAAGAAAAATAGACTTTAGACTAGAGATTCCGTTATTTAGAAAATAGTTATTAGAATTTCAGTTATTTAGAATTAGTTTTAAAAATTTTAGAACAACGTGACTGCTAAAACCATTTTTGCATTTAAACTAATATTATCATTTACAATTCTTAAGGATACGTACTGCACGTATAAAACAAAAATAAAAATACCTACAGACAGCGCGTAGATTGCCTGTCCTCTTTTTTTGCTTGGAAAAAATTCACAGCACAGAACCCACCTGCATAAAAACCAATTACAGACGATCAAAATCTTTTTTCATTTTTGTTATCTCGGCTTAGATAACTATTAAAAGGAATGAAAAAAACTTAAAATTTATACATATATCACGCGATAATTTGCAAAAATATTTTGGTTATGATTACGCTCGATTAACCAGGAAACAGAGATTCAAAATTTGAATGATAAGAAATTTTAAGTTACGTCGATATGTTAAATATCCCTTTGTATTTCAAAAATCGAAGAATGCCCTGCAACCGAAGTAGACATAATATTATATTTTATTGGGTGACTGCGAAAGTTCTACCCGTTTTTATTACCCATAAAGAAGAGCAAATAAACGCAAAGTGAACAGTACCTATTATTGTGCATAATCCCCACTGCTATCTATGACCTCTTGCCATCTTTCTGGTAGGAAATGAATCCCACGGCGGTTTCGAGTCAAAAAAGTCATGGATGGCAGTTTTCACAGCATCAAGATCATCAAAAGATTCTCTGTCTAAAGGAATTGTTCAACGCACTAAATAAGTGATAGTCTGTTGGTGCCAAGTCAGGAAAATGGGGAGAGTGGGGTAAAATCTCCCAACCAAAGCCCAGTAACTTTTGGCGAGTGATGACAGCAGCATGTGGCCAGGCATTATCGTGATGAAGGATAACACCGCGATGATTGATAAGACCTCGCCGCTTTGCCACCAAATCTGAATGCAGCCTCTCTAACTATAGACAGTAGAAGGCAGCATTGATGGTTTGGTTGAGTGGTAAGACCTCCCAGTGAATTATTCCCTGCACATCCCACCACACACTCAATAACACCTTCTTGGGATGAAGTTCAACTTTCGAAGTCGATGAAGGCGGATCAGAAGGGTGACAACAGTCCTACGACGCTTTACATTACGGTACATAACCCACTTCTCATCTCTTGTCACAATTCGCGTTAAGAATGGGTCATTTTTGTACCGGAAAAACAAGGAAACGCCGGTGACGATTCGGTTATCCCGTTGATTAGTTGTCAGATTATGTGGAACCGAACGATCCAACTTTCTCGTAAAACCCAACTTAACCAGACGTTTCTCGACCATTATCTGGTGTATGTGGAAGGTCTCCGCTAATTCTTGCACGGTTGGGTTTGGGTTATTCCTTATGACTTGGTCAATATCGTCATCTCCAATATGTTATGGTCGTCCACTCTTAGCCTGATCTTCGCAGCTTCTGTCTCCTTCCCTAAAATTACGAAACCATCGACGACATATACTTTCGTCTATTGCATCCTCCCCATAAACTTTACAAACGTTGCGACATGCTGTGGCTGCCGTACTCTTTTTATCGAACTCGTATAACAAGCATTGACTTATATGCTCCTTCTCGATTTCCATGTTATACCCTCTGATTTTTTTTTTTTT
This sequence comes from Salticus scenicus, assembly GCA_963930645.1. Classification (NCBI taxonomy): domain Eukaryota; kingdom Metazoa; phylum Arthropoda; class Arachnida; order Araneae; family Salticidae; genus Salticus; species Salticus scenicus. The sequence continues at coordinate 17,311,643 of OZ005652.1, read as the reverse complement.
TTTTTTTTTCCTGAGCAGATTACCTTTGTGAAACACGATGCATTTATATGTGAGGCATCCACACGTTTGATTGGCCGACGATTTGCGTCATTACAATGTCATGTGTGACGTCAATTCCATTGCAAATTTGCTTATCCAAAAACGGGTAAAATTTCCGCACTTTGCCTTTTTTTTTTTTTTTTTTTTTTTTTTTTTTTATATAGACTATCTAGTGTTTTGGTTATAATATGTTTTTGATCCAAAATTTGTAAAAATTTGATTTTTAAATAAATTAGGGAACTCTTCCACTTTAATACCCGGGCCTGTCTCCCGGGATGCGGAATCGCTAGATAGTGGCAGTCAGGTTCGCCTGCCTGCCCAAGATGCAAATGTCCCCTGCGGGTAGATGTGTCTTTGCCATAGTCCCTATTGAACTCAATGGCGACGGTAAAGACATGTCTACGGCACTAAATCGTGAGATGTGCCGCAGCATGGTGGAAGTTTTCCTTTTCCTTTTCCTCACCCAATAGTAAGAAATAAGTCCCAGTGAGATGCATTTCTGTTACACGATAAAGCAGGATTTAATTACTTGGAATATAAGAGTGAACTATCTTTACAGAAAAAAGAGAATTTTATCCATAAAACAGTAAATGCATAACAAAACTATCACTTCATTTTTACAAAATAGTGTGGTAAAATTTTGTTATACTTCATACTTTGCATTTATTTATTTATTTTAATTTTACCATGTTTTTATTAACTTCGATTCTTGTTTGTTTGTGTGTGTGTTTGTTTGTTTGTGTGTTTGTCAGGGACAAATCTTGCAATCGATTTTTAACTAACTTCCCGACTAGCTAGATATTTGAAATTTTCAGGACAGCTCACAACACGGTGACAATACATTTTTCTAATAATTTTAGTCAACTGCTTCAGGTTCTGCTGCCTTCGGCAGCGGTTATATGATTTGGCAAAAAATTCATTTAACTAACTTCCCGACTAGCTAGACATTTGAAACTTTCAGAATAGTTCAGAATAAGGTTAAAATGCATATTTTTAATACCTTTAGCCAACTGTTTCGGGTTCCCGCTGCCTTCGGCAGCGTTATCAGTATAAAGATTGCAATCGATTTTTTCCTAACTTTCTGACTAGCTAGACATTTGAAACTTTCAGGATAGCTCAAAACACGGTGACAATACATTTTTTTAATACTTTTAGTCAACTGTTTCAGGTCCCCACTGCCTTCGGCAGCGTTTATATGATTCAACAGAAAATTTATTTAACTAACTTCCCGACTAGCTAGACATTGGAAACTTTCAGAATAGTTCAGAACACGGTGAAAATGCATTTTTTAAATATTTTTAACCAACTACTCCGGGTTTCTGCTGCCTTCGGCAGCGTTACCAGTACAAAGCTTGTAATCGATTTTTCACTAACTTCTCGACTAGCTAGACATTTGAAACTTTCAGGATAGCTCAGAATACAGTGACAATACATTTTTTTTATACTTTTAGTCAACTGTTTCAGGTCCCTACTGCCTTCGGCAGCGTTTATATGATTCGAACGAAAATTTATTTAACAAACTTCCCGACTAGCTAGACATTTGAAACTTTCAGAATAGTTCAGAATACGGTGAAAATGCATTTTTAAAATATTTTTAACCAAATGTTTCGGGTTCCTGCTGCCTTCGGCAGCGTTACCAGTACAAAGCTTGCAATCGATTTTTCACTAACTTCTTGACATTTAAAACTTTTATAATAGCTCAAAACACGAGAGCAATGAATTTTTTTAAAAATTTATCCAATTGCTCCGGGTTCCCGCTGCCTTCGGTAGCGTTTATATGATTGAACAGAAAATTTAAAAACATGGTATATAAAAAGATCTTTTTATCTTGTAATTATTTAATTTAATTAATTTATTTTGTCCTGTACTATTTTCTAATCTAAAACAACTTCAATATTGACGTTAATCTCCTTTCATATTAATTAAATTATTAATGCCTTATGCTGCATTTATGACATTTTGATACAATTTTTTATTAAAGTATGCATAAATGTATTGGAAATCGAAAATTCTTGATAACCGAGATTTTCATTTATCCGGGCTAGTATTTTTCAGACAATCCTGTCGTTCCTGCCGATCGAATGTCTACTGCAATTTAAATCAAAAATGATGTCAGATTGGTAATCATATACTTACGTCTGCGGAAATCCGCCGAAAGCAAAACTGACCACAGTTCGGAAAACAATAAACCATTTGTAGTTGGGCAGTCCAGCGGATACAGCACCACAGACAAATAGAAAAATTAGAGAGGAATATAATGCCTGGGGGGGGAGAGAAAGAGAAAATATATAATAACGAGAAAGACAATTACATATAATTTTGCTTAGTATATGATAAAACTGGATTTATTTATGTAATAAAAAGCTGCTACTTTTTTCTATATTCAGTATAAGAAAGTATTCCAAAGAAAATTTTTGTTTGGTTTCGTAAAAAGACCTCATGACAGCATGTCAAAAAAAAAAGGGTGAATAGTTTTCATTTTATTAAAAGGGTATAACAACACTTTGCAACAATAAAATTTGTAATATTATAGTTTATTAACGTCTTTTAAACGATAAAAATTTTAAATTATGTGATATTTAGGAGTCATTTAGATGTCTGTAATTTACTCTCCACACATAGAAATCTTAAATCTAGATTCTCATTCTAGCCCTCTAAAACATCTTTTTATCTGTGCAAAATCTTTACTGGTATATTGTTATTACAATTGCGAGTCTTCTTAAGATGATTGGATAGATTTTGTTTTTAATCACAGAGGAAGAAATCTTTAATATATATATATATCTATATCTATATATATTTTAGTCAACGGTGATCTGTGCGGTGATTAGACGCGTGCAAATGGTTGCGATCAACTTACTGAATCTTGATGTATAATTTTACTCTACAATTTTTTTCCTAAACACCACCTTCTTTTCTTGTCTGTTTACATGTTTTATTGTTGCTTATTTATTTTATTTTTTATTTTTTCCCACATATTTCAGGAATTGTTAATACATCGTTTTAACATATCCCAGAACAATAGGGCTTTTACAGCCTTGTTTTCGTGAAATGGTTACGATTCATTCTTATTGAATATTAGGTTTCAGCAGTTATTTATAAAATAAATTAAAAGAATCGAGGGTGTAAAGATAACATGGAATACATATTTCCGTAAATTTGATTACTGGGCAACTTTAACTGAAATACCGTACTAACTTTTGTGCCGAACATTAATCATTTACATTTTGTTTAATGGAATTAATATTTCATAATAGGTTCATTATAGTTATTTATTTTTTTCTTATTCGTGAAAGCATCAATTATATTACTTCTGTTTATGTCGTTAATGTTTCAAAGAATTTTTATTATGGCATTGTGTCTTGCATTTAATTTAAACCCCACTAGAACTATTTCTGTAAATATTTTTAGAATCCCCTGAAAACTTTTATAAAATATGCATGTTCATTTCTGTCTGTTTTCTGTTAAAAAATATTATAAACAAATTACTGGTTTGTGTACAGTGACTCTGTATATCGAAATTTTTGACCGAATGCAATACTTTCATTATCAACTGTAGTCGGGTAAAGGAAGCAAAAATATCAAATCAGGGTCTGATCTGCACTTACCGTCCTTCTTCCGTATTTATCAGAGCCTATGCCAATCAAGATACAGCCGAGAATAGACGATATGAATGTCACCTATAAGGTAAGAAGAAACAAAGCAAATTTTTAATAAAAATTATTTATCTTTAAAAAAAAAAAAAAATAAATAAATACAAAAGAGTTCATAGTAGAATCCTGCATAAGTTGGATATAATCCGACAGCAACTAGAAATGTTCACTTTGAAAAAAAGAATAAAATAAGTCCTTTCGACTAAATAGGAAGAACGTTTTTTTTTTTTTTTTTTTTTTCCTTCTTGTGGTGACCATTTTCACACATGATAGCGGTTCTAAGATTCTAAGACGAAAGCAGGCCGCCCACCACTATGCAGCGGTTTTCAGAGTTTTTAACCTTTAGAGAGGGGATCCAAAGCCACTGTGGAGATTCAAAAGAGCCTGTCTCCAAAGGTTAAGCCTCCCCCGTTGTTTATTGCATAAGCAAACAAAAAAAAAAAAAAAAAAAAAAAGAAAAAGAAGGAAAGAAAGAAAGAAAGAAATTAGAATGGTCGCCAGAGCAGAGCTCTCCTGCGACAAAAGGCGACAAAGTTGCATGAAAGTGAAGAGAGCCTGAGCCGAGTGGTAGTCTATTTACAAAGTCCATACAGGTAATGTACAAATTTCACACAGTCTTTATACAAAGTCCACGCAGTCTTTATATCAAGCCCAAACACCTTATGAACAATGTTGGTTAATAGCAACATCATGCGCTGGATGATTGCTTCCCGAGAGCACTTCCTTGGAATGCTGTAGCATCAGACATGACCAGTATTCGCCATGTAGGAGAGGAGGAAAAATTAAGGAAAGATAGAGAAAGAATTTAGTTTGTTGAGTTTGATAAATCTTGAAGGAAGGCATAGATGCGCTTTAATTTGAGCCGTAGGGGCTTTCTAGTTATTATATTGTTCAGCCAAGTTGCTGGTCTAGGGTTAGGGTTCCTTAAATGGTAAGGTATTGTAAGTTGACAGCATCCTGTGCTGGGTGTATTTGCAGCTGTTAGAAAGCTGTTGGACATAAATATTAGGAAAGAGAGTGTCTGTGAGAATGGAATTATTTAATTGCAGGACGTTAGTTTTGTTAAAGTTGTATTTTAATTGGAGGTGAGCATGTGGAATACCTATACCAGTGATGACTGTGAGGGCATCAGTAGAGATTGTTTTGTAACCTCTAGAAATTTGGACCAAAAACATTCTCTGTATTGAGTTAAGTTTGTTCTACGCTGCTTTGGTGAGGTTGCCCCCCCCCCCCAAATACCAGCGCCGTAGGTTAGGATCTTTTCTACTACTATTTTATACCAGGTTCTTAGGAAGAAGGTGGATATACGCCTCCTCCTTCCTGCCATATTTGCTGAATTGTGGAAGATTTTAGAAGTTTTTATCTTTAGGTCTTGTATATGTGCCAGCCAGTTTAGGTTTTTATCTATTGTGATTCCCAATATTTTTACTTGTGAAACATGACGGACACCGACGCCATCAATCCTCATCACTGGGTTCCGTTTAAGGAGTCTTGGGAAGGAGAAGGTTAGTGCTTGCGTTTTCGAGGGTGAGAGTGTTAGGTCTGATTCTATTAATAGGGAGCTGAAGAGAGAGAGGGCAGCCTGGTCCTGTTCCTCCAGATCTTTTCTCGTAAAACACGAGAGAATCGCAGAGAAGTCATCAGTATATGCGAAGGTTTTAAAACCCTCTAAGTTCATTTTTTGAAGAATTTTGTTGGCCACCAAGTTCCAGAGGATCGGGTCTAGCACGGTCCCAGGGGGCAGCCCTTAGATTGTGGAAATCCACTGTAGTTAGGGCCCCAGTTAGTGTATGAGATAGACAGCTTTCGAATTTCATGCAAATCGGTTCACAAATTCGTATTTCATGTAAATTTGACTCTTTCAAGTGGCCGCCATTTTTAAACAAAATGACGCATCAAGTTCACTAGCAGGCTTTGCCCGCTTCGCTGGTCAGTATATTTAAAGAAAACTCTTTTCTGTATCGCTTTATGAACAATAAATAAATAAAGAAAAGAAAAGAAAATACTGAAATTGCTCAAATCTCGCTTCGGGTCCGTCCTCTTATGTCAAAATGACAGCCACTTGTTGAGAAAAAGAAATCAACCTACTCTTCCGACTGCGCCGGAAGGACTTCAGCAAAGCATAAAGGGTGCTTTAATGAGTACATGTTGAAAAGCATTATACTGTTTAAAGTAATTACCGTATCCAGAAGGGCTCCGTGCCAACGCTGTATTCTCCAGGGGCAGGCCAGGAGGGGAGTCACCCATCGGGTGATAACCATTTGGAAGCCTCCAGTCATCTGCATTTGACAAAATAAATCATTAACAGTTGACAGAAAGCATTTCTCTATGAATAATCATAACAAAACTGACAGTAGAGCTACAACCCAAACTCAGAACATTTTTCTTAAGTAGTACAAAAATCTAGATTCAAATACAAATTACTTAAATTCTGTAATATGAAATTACATATCTAAAAGGTAAGATTTTTTATTTTATTTATTTATTTATTTTTTTTTTTTTTTTTGTGTGTGTGTGTGGGTGTGAGTAATAAATAAATAATATCCAAAAATAGCATATTTTCTTTAGATCACTTACCGACACTAATCCAGATAGAATAATAAGTTTGACTTGGAACACTCCAACACCTGCTGCCTTCGTCGCTTCCTCCGCTGTACACTGCTCATCTGGCAAGGGATTTAAACATTATTACATATGTCTTTTATAATTATGAACTTCGCAGATTATTATATCAGTTTGTATTTAGTTCAAAGTAGTAATTCGAAGTTTTAAATTTCGAGAATTTGGTTGAGGTTAAGTGGGTTTTACGCCGTACTAGAGCTACGAAATTTACTATTGGCGGCGATCTGGTATTCACACCTAGACATTCTCCAAGATCTGGAGGCATGCCATCACAATTTCGATCCTCCACGCATTATAATGATGACTTATTGTTATTATTATATGAAACTTATAGAAAATTACTCAAATATAAACAGATGGGAAAAGATCATAATAAGATGAAATCAATTAAAACAATAGAAGCTTTCAGAATTCGTAACTGCACATGGGATATTATACGAATAGAACAAGAAAAATTTTGTGGTTTTAAGTACATTATGCTTATGTACTTAAATTTAATGCCCGAACCGCAAAAACGAAAGTAAAAAGATGTGGGGGGGGGGGACTGATTTTAAAAACGATACAAGACACACTTATAGCTATTTCTATTAACAGAACGTGTCAATCGAAATATAAAATAACGATTTTAGATATAATTTAATATAATAAATCTGTATATATATGTATGAGTACTTCCACTCACTCACTGACTCATCAACGCACAGCAAAATGTACTGGATCCACTATCTTGAAACCGGGTCAGATTAGAAACATATAGTATGAGCACCCTTTAAAAAACGATTTTGCAAAATTCGCTCCCCAAGGGGGGGGGGGGGGAAGCAGAGCGTGATTTCATAAAATTCGCCTCCATATCTTAATGAAAGAAAACCGATATCAGTAAAATTTTTGCATTCGTATATAGCTAATACAAGTATCAAAAAACTACTTTCTGGAATTTTACAAATTCGGTACACAACAGGGGGTGGGGGGCAAAATGGAATTTGACATGCGCAAAACGTGATTTCACAAGAAAAAAAAAAGCTTCATATCTCGAAGAAAAAAAAAAGATATCCGTCAAATTTTTGCTTTAAAATATAGCTAACACAAACACATAAAAACAAATTTCTGGAATTTCAGAAATTTGCTCCACAAGAGTGGGTGAGGGGAAAATGTGTTTTGACACGAGCAAAACGTGATTTCACATAATCCTTTATATCTCAAAGAAAAAACAGATATACGTAAAATTTTTGCTTTAAAATGTAGCTAACATAAATACCTAAATAAATACTAATTTCTGGAATTTTAAAAATTCGGCTCTCAAGGAGGGAAAGGGGGCAAAATGGAATTTCACAAGAGCAATGCGTCATTTCACAGAACTCTTCATAGCTCAAAAAAAAAAAAAGATATCTATATGATTTTTACTTTAAAATATAAGAAACGTAAATACCTAAAACTAATTTTTGGAATTTTGGGTATTCAACCCCCCCCCCCACCCACCACCCACCCACCCACCCCCAAAAAAGGGAGGGGGCGAATACCCTAAATTTCAAAAGTTGGTTTTAGGTATTTATGTTTTCACATTTGCCAGAAAGTGATTTCAGGGCGACAAAACTCATATCCAAGCGTAATCCTGTTCCAAATTTTCTCAAAAAGGTGGGTTTTTTTGTGTGTGTGCGCGCGCTGTGTGTACCTAACACACTATAAAAAAAATTTTACGAAATTTCTTTACCCCCTTTGGTGTTAGGGGGGTAAGAAACACTTTTCCAGATGTAACTTCGTTCTACGTTATCTTAGGAAATCTATATTTTGGTGTGTGGTTTAATTATGTGTGTGCAACTCACATTATAAAAGGATTTTGTGAAATTTCTCCCTTCCCTCTTTGCTGGGGGTAGGGGCAAAAAATACGTTTCCAAGTGTAACTTTATTTATAATTATATCAGAAAGTCATTTTTTTGTTATGGGGCTGTGCTATATGTACCTAACATGCACTGTAGAGTAATTTCACCAAAAATCCCCTTTCACTCTTTGGGGTCTGGTGAGTAAAAAAAATGCATTTCTAATTGTAACTCTGCTGTAAATTATCTAAGGAAGGTGATTTTTTGGTGTGTGTGTGGGCTATGTGTACCCAACACACACTATAATAAAATTTTGCGAAATTCCTCCCCCCCCTCCCTCCTTTGACGAGGGAGGGGATAAAACTGAGGTTTCGACCGATTTCAATGAATTTTTATTGTAATTTTTCATTTTATGATATTTTTGTATTAGTAAATTGTATGTAATTTTGAGACTTCATTTAAATACAGTGACCAGAGAAGCGGGCAAAGCCTGCTAGTTTAACAAAAGATTTTTAAAATAGTAGATTTTGCATTTTATATTATTTAATTAAATTAAATTACTCCTTATAAGTAAATACACTAAGCAAAAAAAAAAAAAAAAAAAAAAAAAGCCGTACTTGGATATTTTCAATTTTTATTTCTGTAATCCCTAATTTTATTGTTTCAAAAGTAAATTTTTGAACAGATTTTATTACGTTGTGTTCCGCGTGCAATTTAGGATTGAGCCAGGTGTTAAAAACAAGATGCAATTGTTCAGAAAATTGTAATTTTAGAAAGTGTTTCAAAAATGGCAAGAATAAGGCAATTAACGATACCACAAAAAATATGAATTTTAGAGCGAAAATCAAAAAAACATTTTAATGCGTGGGTTGTTAAAATGATTAAATGTTAACAAAATATTAGTGATCTAGTTTTTAGGAAGATATAATATTTTTTGGCTGTTTAAACTGTCCTTAGGCGGTCACGTTACTCCTCCAGTCGAGATGAATGCAAGTTAAAAATACAGCGCTTAAAAAATCAGTTTGTATTACATTTAGAGCATAGCAGGGATTCAGAAAAAGTGTTTAGTAACATAATTTATCTAAATACAGTGAAATAACAATTAAACAAAGCAGGTTTAATTGCCAGAAAATTTGAAAAAATTTAATTCTTAACGAAAAGAATTAGAAATCAAGACATTAGAGATTAGAGGGTTAAAAAAATTAAAAAAGGATCAATTAATTATTTGGCTGAAGTTGTTCTTTCTGATGAGTCAAGTGTAACTTATTTCAAACTGACGGAAACAAGCAGATCTGATCATTAAAATGTGGCTGACTTAATGGAAATCGTACTTTTAAAACAATAACATATTTCCCGTACATTACAATACGAAAATGCATAATTCTTCGGTGAGTCTGGCAAATTTTCATGTTCAAGGGATCAATTAACCCGAAATAAAATTTGGCCATTAAAAAATTTATACCTGACCGACTACTTTGGGGGTATTTCAGACTCTTCCATAATCAGCATTTCAAGATGATAATGCATCTTGTTATATGGCGCTTGTGATACATTTATTTGATTCAAGTTGTTAAAATTACTTATACATTCTCATAAGTATCTATAATTTTATAAGTTATCATAACTTTTTTTATTTAAAATTAAATCCCACAAAGAATATCACAGAATTCCTTCTTTATTAGACCTGAAAACTGTCCTAATCTCAATACGCTCGAAAATGTTTAGTCTATAAAAGAGGGTGAGGATTAGAAATTTGTAGCCTACAACTTTGAAAAAACTAGAAAAAAATATTTATGATATTTTGCACAGGGAAATTTCTGAGTTTCATGTTAAAAAGCTGTAAAATATTATGCCATTGCGCATTAAAGCAGTAATTCCATATAAAAGCGGAATTATCCAATCCAGAATACATAATTTTATTAAACAATAGATTGGTTAGATCTAACAAATAAATAGTTTTATTTCATACATTAAAATAGCACTTGTTTATTTCATATAATAAATCATGATAGAATACAAAGTATATGTTTATTATATTACGTTTAAAAAGAAAATGTTATGTAGATTTTTATTAAATACTACGTAGAGTGTAACAAAACGAATTATTAAATCGAAAATGTACATAGGTATCATGTTATGACTTCCGTATTATACAAACATACCAGTTTTATTTGTTGCAATCATTCGTTTTTAAATTATTACAAACCCAAAAGGTATAAGTCAATTTTTCTGTAGTGCGGCTTTCTTTTTTTGTAAACATGTTATTCTTTATCTATTCCATCAGTACTGAACAGAACAACAACAAAAAAATAAATAAATAAATAAAACTATGCATGAATTAGAAATATATATATATTGAAATGTGTGTGCGTGTGTGCAATGTATGTGGAGCAATTAATCCTTGATCCAGATACCGATGACCACTTTCTTACTTTTGAGTTCGAATTATTAAAACACAATGAGCACCTATCTTGGTGCAAATAATCTGCACCAGTAAGTTTCCAAGAGCCGCCAAGAGTCATTCTTCATCGGATTAGAACGAGATGACTTTCCTGGTTTGTTAACCCAATTTGTGTGTTTCATTTTTAAAAATATTTTCTAACCCCTGGTAATAAAAAAGAGGGAGGGCATAAGTTTCAATTATGTCTGTGTGTGTGTGTGTCTGTGTCATTGTAGCTTTCTAAAACGAACAGAAAGATTTCAATGCGATTTTGTTATTTATTTATTTATTTATTTTTATTTATTTATTTTTATTTATTTATTTTTTTGGGGGTGGGTCTAGTCAAGAATGAGCGACGGTCTTGGCACTATTTCAAATTCCAACGATGCCAACAGGACATCGTGTTGTTTTCCTCTTATAGGATTTGACGAGTAAATACAAACCACATATGGCGCGCTTATCGCCTATTTGGCGACCATCGCTCATTCTTGACTAGACCCGTGGGTTGTTTTGTTTTAGATGTTTTTTAGCTATGTTTAGGGAAAATTTGCTTATAGCTTTTTAAAATTAATTAAAATGTGTTTTGTCCGGATACTTTACATTTGTATTTTAGGAAAATTGTGAAATCGGCAATGTTGCAGTTTCCAATTTACGCTGAGCGTTAATTTACTGATAAGGTTGAAGTATAAAAACTTCTTCAAAAAATCGCGAGTTTTAAACTGATTTTAATAAAGTTAAAAATTAGAGAAATTTGATAAAGTTAAAAATAGTGTTTATGAGGTCGAAGTCCAAAAATCACTAAATATGGTTGAAAATTAGAGATTTTAAAGAAAAATAATAGGTACTTAAGTATTAACCTCAATCGCTGGCATGCGTTTAATACAAAATGTGTATTTTATCTTTATTTAATTATTTCTATTTATGTATATTTATTGATAAATATCACAGAATTTATCCTATAAAATATATTGTATTGTCTTATATATATATATATATATATATGGTTAGACTACATTTGAGGGTGCCCCTTGATTCTCGCCAAATTGTGATCGCGGTAAATATATTAAGGTTAGCCTATTTATATGTATAGGATAGGTTATATGTATATAGTTATATGTATATAGTGTATATGTATAGGTTATATGCATATAGTGTTATAGGTTATTAACAAAAATGCGCCAAACAATTTCGCCAAGGGGCACCCTCAAATATATTTTTACCATTTTTTTTATTTATGTATATAAATAAACCGCCAATGGTTTGCGGTTAATATATAAATGTCAAATACTGTTTAATTTAATTGAAGATCAGCTCGGAACAACTATAGTATCTCCCCACAGCTGAATTTGGCGATTTATTTTTGGTGATTATGGCTAAATCATAAATCTAAAAATCATAAATGATAAAATCATAAACTAAATTATAAATCATAAATCATAAAATCATAAATCCAAAATAAACAGCATGCAGGCTGCCATATTATATCGCAAACAGTCCAGAACGACATCGTTATCGTTCAAATCGGCGCCAAAGAAAAATCACCAAATTCAGCCGTGGGGAGATACTATAGTTGTACCAAATAACATTTAATTAAATTCAAAGTCGGGGATATTTAAAGCTAGCTTTACATTAATGCAATCATCAAACATTTCATTTCCCACATTGCCACAAGGTTATCGAAAGAATCTCGCCAAAAACGCACCAAATAGTGGCTAAACAAAATGTAAAATGAAACAATACCTGTCTCCAATTGTAAATTATTCTGATCTCCGGTTGAAGCTGATCTGTTTCTCATTTTGTAAAATCTTCTTACAATATCATGCAAATGTGTACTGGCATTACACTAAAAAACAATATGTATCAGTGTGAGTGTTATCTGTTTCCCAACATTTCTCAATTCTTTTTTACAAACATACACGCAAAAAAAAATTTTTTTTATTATTATTTTCATTTATTGTGGCTTCTTTATCACACAGCTTTGATAAACAACAGAAAAAAAAAATATTTTACTCCTTGGCATTTAGCACAGATATGTAAAATATTGGAGTTCAAAAGTTCTACCCATTTCTATAACCCATAAATAAGAGCAAATAAACGCAAAATAGTATATATTATTGTGCATAATCCCCATTGATATCAATGACCTCCTGCCATCTTTCTGGTAGGAGATGAATCCCACGGCGGTAAAATTTTGGCGGTTTCGAGTCAAAAAAGTCTTGGATGTCAGTTTTCACAGTATCAAGATCATCAAAGATTTTCTGACTGAAGGAATTGTTCAACGCACGAAATAGGTGATAGTCAGCTGGTGCCAAGTCAGGAGAATAGGTAGGGTGGAGTAAAATCTCCCAACCAAAGCCCAGTAACTTTTGACGAGTCATGACAGCACCATTTGGCCTAGCGTTATTGTGATAAAGGATAACACCACGACGATTGATGAGACCTGGCCGCTTTGCTACCACATTTTAATGCAGCCTGTCTAACTCTAGACAGTAGAAGGCAGCATTGATGGCTTGGTTGAGTGGCAGGACCGCCCAGTGAATTATTCCCTGCATATCCCACAACACTTAACACCTTCTTGGGATGAAGTTCAGCTTTCGAAATCGATGCAGGCGGATCAGAAGGTCAACACGCAGTCTTACAACGCTTTACGTTACGGTACATAACCCACTTCTCATCTCCTGTCACAATTCGTGTCAAGAATGGGTCATTTTTATACCGGAAAAGCAAGGAAATACAAGGGACGATTCGGTCATCCCGTTGATTAGCTGTCAAGTTATGTGGAACCCAACGATCCAACTTTCTCGTAAAACACAACTTAACCAGCCGTCTCTCGACTGTTGTCCGGTGTACGTTGAAGATCTCCGCTAATTTTTGCACGGTTGGGTTCGGGTTGTTCATTATGGTTTGGTCAATATAGTCGTCTCCAACGTGTGATGGCCGTCCATTCCTAGCCTGATCTTGGCAGCTTCTATCTCCTTCACTAAATTTACGAAACCATTGACGACATGTGCTTTCGTCTATTGCATCCTCCCCATAAACTTGACGAACATTGCGACATGCTGCAGCTACAGTACTCTTTTTATCGAACTCGTATAACAAACATGCCCCTTCTCGAAAAAATATTTAATTTCTCCAAGGGCAGGGATGGAACATGGCCGCAGAATTCATACCGGAATTTGTTTAAGAAATTTCTCTACTTATAATATCGTTGATATAAGAAGTAGAAAATTTTCTTGCATTGATAGTCGTATGAGTTCTGCGCCCGTGTTCCATCCCTGCAAGGGATCCATACTAAAGTTGTGCCAAACACTTCATACAATAATGAAGGATACAACTGTATTATGAAATTCTCTTGGCGAAATTTCAAATTTGTCACCGAAGTAACTCGTACGTTTCTCGCTAATCTCTTTATTTACGAAATTGCGGTAGCCATTTTAATTCATTGCCAAAAGGGCAAAAAGTATTTCAAGTCGCGACTGACAACACGAAGATCGTAGGCATGGGTAGGGTGCCCTCCGTGGGGGGTTTTCTAGGGGGCCTTAGCCCATATTTATGTGTGTTTTGGAGAAAACCACAAAAAACTCCAAATGGCTAGACAAAGAGGTGTTACCTGGGATCGAACTTGGCAATTCCCTTCTACCAGCTTCAAGAAAAGGATCTCTCGAAAACCGTTCATGAAAAATCGTTTTTCAATTTATAAATTTTCTATTTTTTCCAGAAAGAAGTATCATTTACAGCAATATATTTAATATAATAGTTTCTTTTTTGAGTACAAAATAAAATTAAGCACATAGATTATATATATATATATATATATATATATATATATGAAAGGATAAAAAGAAGTAAGATTTTAAATAATTTTAATATCAAGTGATAACTTAATATTAATATCTCAGAATGACTCTTAAATTTAAGAACATCTTAACGGGAATTCTATTCCAAGAACCCATGTAAAATTGGTTTTAGCGGCAAAACAATGCAGATTACTTAATCCCAGATATCCAGGCTCAGCTAAGCTGGCCAATGATAAAGCGTAGGCGGGAACTAACTCAGCTAAATGTCCAATAGAATTCATAGGAAGATTTTAGGTTCGCGACAGAAATAAGTAGAATTTAAGTGGGAGCACGCGAAAACCGGCGGTTTTTTCCTGTGTTGCTTTCCTTAATAGACTTACGTTAAATATTATTGCATTATGTAAATCTTACTAACAAAACTCGCGACATTGCGGGGTCCGCGGCTTCGGCGAATTCCCGACCATCGGCACCATTGCACGACTGTTCTGGGACTATCTGCTCAGCAGGGGCGGCGCCAGTGGGGGGACCGGGGGGCCAGTGCCCCTCCGTCGGGCATGCCTGGCACCCCCGTCGGGGCAAAATTTCAATTTTCGTCTGGGAAAATTTGCTTCAATTGGAATATTTTTTCTGCATCCTTAATTTTTGCGGTAACACTTTCGTCAAGAAATTGACTCTCCACAAAGGAACGGAAACTGTACTAGCCATGTTCTGTGTAATTGATTAGGGATAAAGATCGTTGAAACGCCTACGATCAATTATGAGCTGCCACAATTGTTTGGTCACTTCATGTTTTCTATGGAAGAGAAAGAATCGAGGGGAGAATCGACACAGCTTTAGATCCGAATAATCTTCCTTTATAGCAACAGGTTATCGACATTGGAAAAAGTGTTATGGAAAAAGCGAAAAAGACAATCGTCTTTTGAAACATCAGTTAAGTTTTTCCCATTGCACAGCTGTGACAAATTTTGAATCATACAAGTCAAGTTTAGAAAATGGCTCTGTAATTTCCCAAATGAGTGAAGAGCATGCAAAACAAATTAAAGAAAACCGACATTACCTTGCAACACTGTGCGAGATTTTATTGACAATTGTTCAACAAAAGATGGGAATTAGAATAAAGTAGAATGTTTCGAGTTAGTATTGATTATGGCCAACACAGTAGAAATTTCTTATCTCTCTTAGCCTTAGTAGGAAATCATGACGACATCATAGCACGTAAAATAAGGAATGGACCCGGAAATGCAAAATATATTCACCATTCTGTGCAAAATGCTCTTCTGGAAATAATGGCTGAAGAAGTGAGAAACAGCATATTTAAAGAAATTCAAGAAGCTGAGTTTTTTTCCCTGTTTGCTGACGAAACCAAAAACTTAAGCAAAAAAGAACAATTGTCGATAGCTGTCCGTTACATACATGACGGAGCAATTCACGAAGAATTTTTATGCTTACAAGAATTAGAGTCATTGAATGCAGAAGGCTTAACTTCAAGCATTTTAAATGCTCCAGAAGAAAAAGTAGATTTTAAGAAATGCATTGCGCAAGCCTATGATGATGCCTCAGTTGTTTCAGGCAAGCATGCTGGAGTGAACGCTAATATCAAAGAACATGTAGCTCCACTTGCAAATTATATACACTGTTTCAATCACACGCTTAATTTGGTTTTACTTGATGTAGCCAAATCAATTCAATGTGCTCGAAATAGTTTGTCTATATTACAAAAACTTTACATATTCGTGAGCTGCAGTAATACACATATTAAATGGGTAAAGCTACAGAAAGATCACGGTGTTAAAGTAATAGAACTGAAACAAATTTCGAACACTCGATGGGCATGTCAAGCTACTATGCTAGAAGCTGCTTGTTCCCGATTTGTACTGTTGTACAAATTACTACATGATGTCAGCACAAATGACACAAACTCCGACAGAGTCGTAGAAGCACGGGGTTTGATTTATCAGTTTTCCTCGAGCTTCATAAAAATACTGTTTACATTGCGGCATATTTTCCAGTACACGAAAAATGCATCTGATTACTTACAAAGCTCAAAATTAGATTATTCTGAAGCTCTTGAAATTTTGGAGTCCCTACAACAAAAATTATCTAAATGTAGAACGGATTCTGGTGAATTGGAAAAGATTTGGAAACAGTCAGAGGAGATCTGCTTAGAGTTAGGGTTGTCTAAAGTAGAGGATTCAGATACAACAGAAAGAAGTTCTCAACGCACAACTCGAGTCCCAAATCAGCTGCAGAGTTTTATTGTTGTGGCCCCTATACATCAAGATAATCTGGAGAATAAAGAAGAATTTAAAAGGTATTTTTTTATGTTTATATAGATGTAAAAAAATTTAATTTATTATTTATTTCATTCATTGAAAAAAAAAAAAAATCACTGTATGTGCTTTTATTATCTTTTATAGGGAGATCTTCTCGCTTACAGAAAGAGTAAGAAACGAAACAGAACGGCGCTTTTTCATCACTGAGAACAAATCAATAATATTAGGAATAAAAGCGCTAGTTCCTAGCTCAGACACTTTCTTAAAAAGAGATGATATTATAGCTTTTGGACAGTTGTATGCTTTAAACACAGACTATCTCAAGATAGAAGCTGAAAATCTAAACCGAGTTCTATCAAGAAAGGAGGAAGCCAGTTGACCAAAAACTTTATTACAACTCCAACATTACGTCACAAAAGTATCCGATGCTTTTTGTGAATTGGATAAGCTTCTGAAAATTGCATGCACAATGCCGATAACGACATGTGCTTGCGAAAGAAGTTTCAGTACTGTTCGTATAGTAAAAAACTACTTGCGCACTTCAATGACTGAAAATAGGTTGCAAAACCTTATGATCTTAGGAGTGCACAGTAGTCGTGCAAAAAAAATTAATTTAGAAAACATTGTAATTAAATTCGACAAGTTATATCCAGCAAGTCGGATCCAACTTCACTAAAATGTACCTAAGTATTTAAAATTACAAAATGAAATATTTATTTTTCCAATTTTTGATTATGTGTCACAAAAGTACGTCACAAATGTATCCGATGCTTTTTGTGAATTGAATAAGCTTCTGAAAATTGCATGCACAATGCCGATAACGACATGTGCTTGCGAAAGAAGTTTCAGTACTGTTCGTATAGTAAAAAACTACTTGCGCACTTCAATGACTGAAAATAAAAACTACTACTACATACTGTTTGCAAAACCATATGATCTTAGGAGTGCACAGAAGTCGTGGAAAAAAAATGAATTTAGAAAACATTGTCATTAAATTCGACAAGTTATATCCAGCAAGTCGGATCCAACTTCACTAAAATGTACCTAAGTATTTAAAATTACAAAATGAAATATTTATTTTTCCAATTTTTGATTATGTATTTTATTGTTTCATCTTTTTCCTTATTTTTATTAACAAGCTTTTATTAGCTTCACCTGTATGTATGTATGTATGTTTGTTTGTAACTTCTGTGGGAGCAAACAAAAAATTTATATTGTAAAAGAAATACTTTCCCTACGTGAACGATGTGGCGTCGAGGTAAGGCGCCGCGCTACGAATCTAAAGGTCCAGCGTTCGATCCCCGGGAGATTTTTTAAAATGGTTTTTGTTAATTCTAAGTTATTTTAAATAAAGATTTAAATGTATGTAAATATTACGGTGTGTCACTCACACGATTTTCTCTTACCCTGAATTTTAATACTAAGATAGATATTTCGTGCTTTTTAGTTCACATTTCTGTAAAAGCGTGTTCTTTAATTTTTTAAAACTATAATATTATTATTATACTTCAACCTTATCAGTGAATTAACGCTCAGCGTAAATTGGAAACTGCAACATTGCCGATTTCACAATTTTCCTAAAATACAAATGTAAAGTATCCGGACAAAACACATTTTAATTAATTTTAAAAAGCTATAAGCAAATTTTCCCTAAACATAGCTAAAAAACATCTAAAACAAAACAACCCACGGGTCTAGTCAAGAATGAGCGATGGTCGCCAAATAGGCGATAAGCGCGCCATATGTGGTTTGTATTTACTCGTCAAATCCTATAAGAGGAAAACAACACGATGTCCTGTTGGCATCGTTGGAATTTGAAATAGTGCCAAGACCGTCGCTCATTCTTGACTAGACCCCCCCCCCAAAAAAAAAAAAAAAAATAAAATAAAATAAAATAAAATAAAATAAAAATAAATAAATAAATAAATAATAAAAATTGCATTGAAATCTTTCTGTTCGTTTGAGAAAGCTACAATGACGCACAGACACACACACACAGACAGAATTAAAACTTATGCCCTCCCTCTTTTTTATTACCAGGGGTTAGAAAATATTTTTTAAAATGAAACACACAAATTGGGTTGACAAACCAGGAAAGTCATCTCGTTCTAATCCGATGAAGAATGACTCTTGGCGGCTCTTGGAAACTTACTGGTGCAGATTATTTGCACCAAGATAGGTGCTCATTGTGTTTTTAATAATTCGAACTCAAAAGTAAGAAAGTGGTCATCGGTATCTGGATCAAGGATTAATTGCTCCACATACATTACACACACGCACACACATTTCAATATATATATATTTCTAATTCATGCATAGTTTTATTTATTTATTTATTTTTTTGTTGTTGTTCTGTTCAGTACTGATGGAATAGATAAAGAATAACATGTTTGCAAACTGTGTTAAAATTTATATGATTTTAAACATATATGCATGAAATTTAATCTGAATATAAATCTAAAAAATCTGGTATGAAACAACCACACGACTTCCATTAACCACTATTACATATATTATACGCATTTTTTTTCTTTTTTTTTTGTGTGATAACATGATCCGAAGACATAAAATCAACCTAATGAAGTAGAAACCTAAAATTTTTGTGGTATGAGAAACTTAATACATGTGTAAAGACATATAGAACAAAGTTTACACAGAAAATTAAAAAAATAAGAAAAGGGGTAGAGTTATTTTTTGAAACACCAATTTTCGAGACCTATAATTAATCTACTTAAGCATGGTGACTGTTAATTTTTCTGTAATAACCACGTAATACTTGAGAAAGGATATCTAAAATTGATTTATGTAACAATTTTAAAGAAAATCGTTAGAGCCGTGGTTGAGATACCAACTATTACCAAAACTTGGTGTACTCAATTATTGACCGGAAAAAAATAATTGCATACAAAAGGATATTTAAAAAGAAGTTAATATGATAAGTTTGAAAAAAATTCGTGCAGTCGTTTTCAAAGGAACACACTTGCGAGATCTGAAATTGAGCTATTTGTACAGAACGTCTATCAATTTTCCTGAATTAACCAACAATATCATTCGAAAGGACATCTAATAGAGTGTTTATACAGCAAATCTGAAGAAAATCGTTCGAGCTGTTTTTGAGATAAGGACTTACGGTCCCACTTCCGGTTTCCGATCACCCACTTCTGTTTTTCCAATTTTCACCAAAATTTGGAAAATTCATCTGTACACCAGACCTGTATCAATTCTTAAGTTTCGTAGTTCTATCTTCATTAGTTTTGGAGATATGATAGCCAGAAGATTCATACACACATACACATACACACTAATCAATTGCTAAAAAACTACTTTTTTGGACTCAGGAGACCTTAAAACGTGTAAATCAGGTGAAAACTCGATATCGAATTTTTGGACCGAATACAGTACTTCTATTACCTACAGTAATCGGGTAATGGAAGAAAAAATATTTTTCTATGTTAAAAACATTTTAATCTCAATTTGTATATTAATTTAATTCAAGCTAACGTTAATATTATTAGTGCTAGAGGCCTATTTCAGTCGGTACAGTTGTTGAATTTTTATACGTCACTCTTAATAGTGCTAAGGGCCTATTTCAGTCGGTTTATTGAATGGTATTTATTCAAAGAAGTCCCCCCAAGGCCCAACTTTGACATGAGTCCCCCCCCCAGGCCCAACTTTGACATGAGTCCCCCCCAAGGCCCAACTTTGACATGAGTCCCCCCCCCAGGCCCAACTTTGACATGAGTCCCCCCAAGGCCCAACTTTGACATGAGTCCCCCCCAAAGTACAACTTTGACATGAGTCCCCCCCCAAGGCACACCTTTGACATGAGTCCCCCCCCAAGGCACACCTCCCCCTCGTTGGGAAAAAGAGAAAAAACGTTGTTTTGCGGCTATAAGACAGTTTGGACTTCCAACGTTATTTGTTACAGTATCTGCAGCTGAAACACATTGGTTTGATTTAATGAAAACTCTATCATGGAATTTAGATCGTCACGAATTAACTAATGAAGAATTTGTCGATATTAACAAGTTTAGCAGTTGGCCTCTGGCACTAAATTAAAATCTGTCAATGTCAGATTTTCATGTTTTAAATAATGAAATAATGTCGTGTCAGTATAATTTTATTAATAACTTTATAAAAGTATATTAAAGAGTTACCTAATTATTTTATATTTACTTAATTCTATTATTTTTGTTTTATTTTTTGAAATATACACTAGATGCCAACATCACAATAATTTACTTGCTTGAATCCATTCATATATACACTAAGCGACACAAAAAAAAAAAAAAAAAAAGAAAAGAAAAAGAAAGAAAAAAAAGAAAGCCGCACTACAGAAAAATTGACTTATACCTTTTGGGTTTGTAATAATTTAAAAACGAATGATTGCAACAAATAAAACTGGTATGTTTGTATAATACGGAAGTCATAACATGATACCTATGTACATTTTCGATTTAATAATTCGTTTTGTTACACTCTACGTAGTATTTAATAAAAATCTACATAACATTTTCTTTTTAAACGTAATATAATAAACATATACTTTGTATTCTATCATGATTTATTATATGAAATAAACAAGTGCTATTTTAATGTATGAAATAAAACTATTTATTTGTTAGATCTAACCAATCTATTGTTTAATAAAATTATGTATTCTGGATTGGATAATTCCGCTTTTATATGGAATTACTGCTTTAATGCGCAATGGCATAATATTTTACAGCTTTTTAACATGAAACTCAGAAATTTCCCTGTGCAAAATATGATAAATATTTTTTTCTAGTTTTTTCAAAGTTGTAGGCTACAAATTTCTAATCCTCACCCTCTTTTATAGACTAAACATTTTCGAGCGTATTGAGATTAGGACAGTTTTCAGGTCTAATAAAGAAGGAATTCTGCGATATTCTTTGTGGGATTTAATTTTAAATAAAAAAAGTTATGATAACTTATAAAATTATAGATGCTTATGAGAATGTATAAGTAATTTTAACAATTTGAATCAAATAAATGTATCACAAGCGCCATATAACAAGATGCATTATCATCTTGAAATGCTGATTATGGAAGAGTCTGAAATACCCCCAAAGTAGTCGGTCAGGTATAAATTTTTTAATGGCCAAATTTTATTTCGGGTTAATTGATCCCTTGAACATGAAAATTTGCCAGACTCACCGAAGAATTATGCATTTTCGTATTGTAATTTACGGGAAATATGTTATTGTTTTAAAAGTACGATTTCCATTAAGTCAGTCACATTTTAATGATCAGATCTGCTTGTTTCCGTCAGTTTAAAATAAGGTACACTTGACTCATCAGAAAGAACAACTTCAGCCAAATAATTAATTGATCCTTTTTTAATTTTTTTAACCCTCTAATCTCTAATGTCTTGATTTCTAATTCTTTTCGTTAAGAATTATTTTTTTTCAAATTTTCTGGCAATTAAACCTGCTTTGTTTAATTGTTATTTCACTGTATTTAGATAAATTATGTTACTAAACACTTTTTCTGAATCCCTGCTATGCTCTAAATGTAATACAAACTGATTTTTTAAGCGCTGGATTTTTAACTTGCATTCATCTCGACTGGAGGAGTAACGTGACCGTCTAAGGACAGTTTAAACAGCCAAAAAATATTACATCTTCCTAAAAACTAGATCACTAATATTTTGTTAACATTTAATCATTTTAACAACCCACGCATTAAAATGTTTTTTTGATTTTCGCTCTAAAATTCATATTTTTTGTGGTATCGTTAATTGCCTTATTTATATTTCATCTTGTTACGGTGCGTGCATTATATGTGTATATATATATGATGGCATTTATACTTCATATATATTATAAATGTGTGTGTGTATGTATAGGTATACAAGTACAAATTCAGTTGGCCCCCCCGTCGGGCAAATTCTGGCGCCACCCCTGCTGCTCAGGTTGCCTCATTCCCGGCCAAGAGACTGTGACTGCATCTTGAACTTAATAAAGGATATTAGTTAACATAAAGATTACTCATCCTTCCTAAGTTGCTTACATCCCCAACATTCCCTGGACATTCCCCACCTTAAGTTACGTATATATATATATATATATAAATGATAGATATCGTAATAAAATTTAATCTTAAAATTTAGCAATTAATAGATACAAAACAATACCAACACACACACACACACACACACAAAAAAAAAAAAAAAAAATAGAACTGATTTTAACTTATATGAAAGACTGACAGGTAAGAGGGGTGTATTTATTTATTTATCGAAATATTATTTAAAATATTGTGACTATTTTTCTAATGAGATATTTATCAAATTGATTTAGTAACTAATCAAACCTATAGATCAGAATTTTGTAACTGGGGTTCATATTATGGCTGCATATAAAATTCTCTTAATTAGTTAAAGAAAAAGAAATTGTAAGAGCATAAAAACGATAAAATACTTAAAAAATAATCTGGTGTGTCATTCACACTACTTTCTCTTACCCTGAAATTTAATACTATAAATACAGGTTGGAGGTTAAGAGATAAGATAACGAGTAGGGTTATGTAAACTTATGTTAAACAATTCAAATTAGTCTTAGGAAGAGTTTTATATGATAGTTTGTTCTGTGTGAGGGGGCTACCGCCCCCCTCAACCCCCCGTTTCATTAACGTACAAAAAACTAGTTGGCATAGGTGGACTCTGCTCAGTTCCCCATCATATTTATGTTCTCAGAAATTTCTAGTGCGAGAAATATTATAATCATGTTAAAAGAAATGAATTTCACCAAAGCTTGATACAGTGACAGAATGAAATTCCCGCCTAATTGGCTATCCACCGTTCACTTCGATATATTTATCTTATTCTAATCTATTAATTTATTTTATCGGGGTCAATTCCGTTGTTTATTTTTCATGCTACTATTTCCAATGCAATAATCCTCAAAATTCATATTTATATGAAAAATTTACAATTTCGCTATGTTGATAAAATCGTAAATTACGAATAATTTACGAAATTTTCCTAGTAGAATATTTGTATTCAATCATGTTCAAACAAATATCATAAACGTAATTTTGAAGTTGTCTAATGTATTTAGGATCCTCAAAATGGAAGTTTGTGCTCAATTTTGCCTTATTCTGACATGTTAAGTAAATCGTAAATTCCAAATAACTTACGAATTTTTTTAATTGGAAAAATCGTAGTCTATCATATTCATGCCAGTATCCTAAATAATATTTCGAAAGTGGTTTGACATCTTTACGATGAAAATATCCCTCAAGATGGACGCTTATGTGAAATTTTGCTCTATTCAGCCATCGTTAAGAAATTCGTAAATTTCCAATAACTAACGAAATTTTTATATTGGAAAATTCATAGTCATTAATATTCATACCAGTGTCCTAAATATTATTTCAAAAGTAGTCTAACATCTTTACGATGAAAATATCTCTCAAAATTGACGTTTATGTGAAATTTTGCCCTATACTGCCATGTTAAGAAATTCGTAAATTTCCAATAACTTGCGAAATTTTCAAAGTAGCATATTTATAGTTACTGATGTTCATTCCGGCATCAAAAGTGATATTTTAAATCTGGTCTGACATTTTTACAGTAAAAAGTTTCCATTAAATGCACGTTTAAGTGATTTTTTGTCCTGTTCTCCCATGTTAAGAAAATCGTAAATGTCTAATAACTTACGAAGTTTTTAAATTCGAATGTTGCAAATGAATAGGGTTCTTGCCAGTGTCGAAAGTAATATTTTAAAACTGATCTGACCTCTCTGCGACAATTTGTTCTTGAGATATCGTGTACGCAGACTGACAAACTAACAGACTAACACACTAACAGACACCCTACAGACAGACACCCTACAAATTTTGTCATTTTCGGATTCCTCACACCTGAAAACGTGTAAAAAAGTCACAAAACCGAGGTCGAAAATTTTCACGATTACCTAAGTTCCCCATATCTATAGTATGAGGGGGAACTAAAAATCGATAACTTTATTTTAAATTATAGCAGATCGATGGTTCAACCATTCGTTTTAAAGGTATTGGCGATCTCTTTTGAAAGATACCCATCATGAAAATTTACTCCCCTCGAAGGGGGACTTTCCCCCCAGGGGGGAAGGCGAGACAGACACCATACAAATTTTGTCATTTTCGGATTCCTCACACCTAAAAACGTGTAGAAAAGTCAAAAAACCGAGGTCGAAAATTTTCACGATTACCTACCCAAGTAGCACATGAACGTTCTCTGAACGTCTAATAACGGTTACACTGGTTCAAACACCGTGTTTCGTGTCAAAAGAACGCTCTACTCGACGTTCAAAAGCAGTATTATTCAGAACGTTCTAAAAAGGTATGTTTTGTACCATTCATAAAACGTGTAATTTCAGTTTTATAAAAAACGTTAAGGGAAACACCATCGTAACACGTTCTGTTTCAGTACAAGTATAACGAATATAGTAAAGTGCTTTATTTTCCGTTATAATGTATAAAATTTTTGAAAACAAGACAGAACTTGATTTTGTTGATACAATTTATAATAATATCCATTGGGAAATAAAAGTGAAGAGGTGGTTTTGTTTTTTAACATAATTTTAATTTATAATTATCTGATATTTGCAATTGAATTTCTCTTCGCGAAAACTCTAATTAAAATGAACGCATAATCATGTAATTTTGTTGACATACTCTATATAAAATTATTATTTGAATGTTATATTAGTTTGCTGTATTAGAAAATAATTTGGAATAAAATGGAATTATTTAATTCGATCAAGTATTTCGATATTACACTTTTGCCTAATTTATATGTTTTTAGAGTACAAAGAAATGGTTTTTGCAATTCGTCAGTGTATATGTGTATACACGCGATTTAAATGCCCTTTCGTATGTATTAGTTGGTTAGTTTAAAAAAGTAATAAAAAATTATAAGCCTTTTATATGAATATGGAAATTTTAAACCTCGCAAGTGCGTAAAAATGGTTCCACGGATTTTCTTCAAACTCGCCATTTTACCTTTCATCTAGATGTACATTCGTATGTAATTTTAGGTTTACGGTGTAAAGGTTAATTTGTAGAAAATCGTAAGTGAAAATATATATAATTCTCTCAAAAAGGGCTCGAACGATTTTCTTCAAATTTGCTACATAAACCCTTTTTAGATGTCTTTCCACGTATATTACTTAATTACTACAAGAAAATTGACAGGCATCCTGATTGAGTAGCTCGTAAATTGGTGTTTCAAAAAAAGGTTTTATCTTTTTATCTTTTTTTTTTTTTTACTTGCTATGTTAAATCCTTTTTATGTGTTTTTCACGACGCATGCATTAGGTTCTTTACAGGAAAATTGTTATATGTTTAATATGTTAAATCCAATTTACGTATTCTGATCGCACTATATCTGAAAAGAGTATATAATATGTGTAGTAGTGAATTATGGAAGTCATATTCTTACAAAAAAAAAAAAAAAAAAAAAAATATTTTAAAAATTTTACACTATTCGTGATTTTTTTTTCAAATTTCACTTCATTGTTTTGTTAAAAAAATCGTCAAAAATATTTTAATATAATTATATACACATATTATACGTTTGATGATGAAAAATTCTTTGATTTAGAAGTTATTCAAATATTGAACTACTTACATACTAAATGTTATAATATTACTTGAATCTACAAATTCATTATTACCATGTTTTTATTAACTTCGATTCTTGTGTGTTTGTGTGTTTGTCAGGGACAAATCTTGCAATCGATTTTTAACTAACTTCCCGACTAGCTAGATATTTGAAATTTTCAGGACAGCTCACAACACGGTGACAATACATTTTTCTAATAATTTTAGTCAACTGCTTCAAGTTCCGCTGCCTTCGGCAGCGTTTATATGATTCGGCAGAAAATTTATTTAACTAACTTCCCGACTAGCTAGACATTTAAAACTTTCAGAATAGTTGAGAATAAGGTTAAAATGCATATTTTTAATACCTTTAGCCAACTGTTTCGGGTTCCCGCTGCCTTCGGCAGCATTATCAGTACAAAGATTGCAATCGATTTTTTCCTAACTGTCCGACTAGCTAGACATTTGAAACTTTCAGGATAGCTCAAAACACTGTGACAATACATTTTTTTAATACTTTTAGTCAACTGTTTCAGGTCCCCACTGCCTTCGGCAGCGTTTATATGATTTTAACAGAAAATTTATTTAACTAACTTCCCGACTAGCTAGACATTGGAAACTTTTAGAATAGTTCAGAACACGGTGAAAATTCATTTTTAAAAATATTTTTAACCAACTACTCCGGCTTCCTGCTGCCTTCGGCAGCGTTACCAGTACAAAGCTTGTAATCGATTTTTCACTAACTTCTTGACTAGCTAGACATTTGAAATTTCCAGGATAGCTCAGAATACAGTGACAATACATTTTTTTTATACTTTTAGTCAACTGTTTCAGGTCCCTAATGCCTTCGGCAGCGTTTATATGATTCGAACGAAAATTTATTTAACAAACTTCCCGACTAGCTAGACATTTGAAACTTTCAGAATAGTTCAGAATACTGTTAAAATGCATTTTTTTAATACCTTTAGCCAAATGTTTCGGGTTCATGCTGCCTTCGGCAGCGTTATCAGTACAAAGATTGCAATCGATTTTTCCCTAACTTCTCGACTAGCTAGACATTTGAAACTTTCAGGATAGCTCAGAATACAGTGACAATACATTTTTTTTATACTTTTAGTCAACTGTTTCAGGTCCCTACTGCCTTCAGCAGCGTTTATATGATTCAACAGAAAATTTATTTGACTAACTTCCTGACTAGCTAGACATTTGAAACTTTCAGAATAGTTCAGAATACGGTGAAAATGCATTTTTTAAATATTTTTAACCAAATGTTTCGGCTTCATGCTGCCTTCGGCAGCGTTACCAGTACAAAGCTTGCAATCGATTTTTCACTAACTTTCCGACTAGCTAGACATTTGAAACTTTTATAATAGCTCAAAACACGAGAGCAATGAATTTTTTTAAAAAATTATCCAATTGCTCCGGGTTCCCGCTGCCTTCGGTAGCGTTTATATGATTGAAGAGAAAATTTAAAAACATGGTATATAAAAAGATCTTTTTATCTTGTAATTATTTTTATATCAATCTACCTTTTAGAAAATATTTAAAATATATATATATAATTTGAAATAATAAAATAAATTTTAATTATTTATATATATATATATATGTATGCAATATATATATAATATATATATGTATATATATATATATATGAAATTTATTAAAGGATTAATTTTTGAATGTAAAATTCTAGCTATTAAAAACGTTAGCTGAAACCGGAAACTCATAATTATTTGCATTCGCGTATTTCGCTTCTTGGCGATTTTCTCACTTGTTATTTTTCCCTTTTGCTTTTAAATAGCATATGGTCAATTTTAAAAGCTTAAAGTGTACTATTCAAGAAAAGTTTTTACTAGAGATAGGGTAGTAAATATAAAACTGTAATCTCTAATAATGTTTAAATTATAAACTTTTATTTTTATTAATCTGACATTAGTTTTCACTTACTAATAACAAAAAATATATAAAAATATGCAACGTAATTCTCAATGCAAAAAGGTATTTTCATTTAGTTATTTCTAATTAATTAAATAATGAAGTTTATATATATATATATATATATATAAGTTTCATCTATTACATATTTTAGATTTTTTTTTTTCTTTATAAAGAAATAAAATTTTATAATTCTTTTTTCTACATCATTCTTAAGAAAAAGAATATCGATTATTAGAATATAGATTAATATCTTTTGAAGAATTACTTAAAATGTATAACTTCAGCAATGAGTAAAACTTGATACTAGGTATTCCTACTTTCATTACTTTGTATACCTTCACTCGCAGTTATTAAGCAAATTTAATGCATTTCTGTAAAAATGTTTGTTTTGCACTTGGAAAAAAAAAAAAAAAAAATAGATTTTCAAAACAATCTGTAGAATTTTAATCTTCTTGCTATTAATTTGATTTGAAATCAAACATCAACTTGAAAATAACAACTTCATAAACAGCTAATCGTACACTTTTTACGATTCCATGTGCTGCTATTCATTTTTTTAAACGGTAATGGATTAAAGAAGGATTTTTTTTTTTTTTTTTTTTTTTTTTTTTTATAATAACTGGTTATTTAACCGGTCATTTAAAACGCATAAGACTATGAAAATGCGCATCAACAAATTTTCAATCATATCGAATATTTTTAAGGCCCTTTAAATCAATTACAGTTAATCAACCTTAGTTTAATTTATTTAATTAGAAATATGTATGTTAATTTCTTCATGATTATTGCAGCGTACTATTTTAGAATTTAACTAGTAAAAATATCTCTTTTAGACCATATTTATTCGAATTATTTTTTATACTTTTACATAAATTACTCGTACCACATGCAAGATAATTAATAAGGAATTTTCTAATAAAACTAAACACCTGATCGACACATATTAATTTCAATTAATTTTAAAACTATTTATAGAAATGAGAACGCAGGCAGATTGATACACCATTCTACAGACAAACAAAGGTTATTAATTCTTTTCAACTTTATTTGAAATTTTTAAAAACGCATAACTGATAACTCAACAGAAATGCACTTCGATCCAATTCCATTCATATTCAGGATATTATAGCGAAATTTTCAGGATGTTTTAGAAAATATTCGTCATAGAACGCAATATTTCCTAATTCTTTCGTAAATCCTTGCATAAAATCTAGTCGTATTTTTATACTATTTTCAATAAAGAACATGCCATAATCAGCTGAATAATAATATATCAGTATATCAGATTAAACTTATTCTAAAAATAATCAAGGAAAGGAAAGAGTAGACAGACAGATGAACCGAAATCTTAAATACTGTTCAGTTTTTTTGGAAAGTGTTAAAAAAGATAGAGCGTTAATTGTGTTGAATAATACTTGCGCTGTACGAATATGTGTTTGTGTGTGTTTATTTAGCAATACACAAGCCATTATTATTTTTATTTTTCAACATTTCCCAACAAAGTTGACAAGCTTATATGATACCGGTTTTTCTCTTGATCTGCTTCTTCGCGCTTTAATTTTATAAATTTTTTTAACATGCTCCAAAACCTATATATATATGTATATATTTCAATTTTACTATGCCTTGTTCTTGACTGAAAATGGTATAAATAGCACTAGTGCTTTAGATGCAGTGATGCCTGAAAAGAACTCTGATATATTATGGTCTACCAGAGATATTTCAGTAAAACTTATTTTATTATATTTTTATACAGCGTAAAATATAAGAAAACATATATTACATACATACGTTCACTTATATTACATAATTAATGTAATTCATATGCCTAAATACACGCTTTGTATAAAATGTTGCATGGTTAGCATAATATTCACTTTGCGACAAAAAAAATATTAAGGTGCATTGGGGGATATTTGTGAGAATTTTTCAGTTCATATTTAGTTCTTTTATGCTTTTCAACATTCTAACAAAATCAAAAAGCGTTTGTGGTTTTGGTTTGTTTCTCTATCTGTATTATTGCACATTTATTCAGTAAATAATTTTAGAATATTATATTTTTGATATGTTTTTCAGATTTACTTTGGCTCTATCATTATTGAGAATAATAAAAATAGTACTGTTGAATAATCACAGAAACTCAGAAAACAATTCCGACACATTAGGGTCTATGGGAGGTCTTTCCTTAAAGCATATTTTAAAAGTTGTATATTTTGCACAAAATAACAGAATTAGCATACATTATTTTGCTGTAAAATGCAGTGTTTCCTGTAGAATAGGATTAGCAAAATTAATAAGTTTATAGGGCTTTACAATCGTTTTCAGATACATTATGAGATAAAAGTCGTAACTTTTCAGTGTTGTAAATGTTTTTTCGCCCTTTCTTTTTTTTTTTTTTTTTGGCATTGTATGTAGAACGTATGGAACCTTTAAAAGATATACAAGCTTATAAAAAAAATAATGATCCACTTCATGGTTTCCCTTTCGTAATAATAATAATAATAAAGGTATAAAGCAAGCTTTTATGAGATTTCTTTCTCCGTAATTAAAAACACTATACAGTTTAAGGCATCATCATTGAGGTAAATTTCACTTCAGATTGAACGATATAACGGATAAAGTGTACTTGGAAAGAGTTTTCTAATTTATACGAACTGCAAAACTTTTCTCTTTTATTAATTAATAAATTAGTAAGACATGTGTGATTGCTGCAATAATTGAATAAAATTATTATTATTTTTTTTTTTTTTTCAAATTACATAATACAATAGTTATGTTTCATACCGTTTAAACAGATTTTTCTATTAACCCATTATTTGCCAAACTAATTTTCAAATTTTTTCTTAATTAATGAGTTTTATAAGTTTTAGTAAAAACTATTTAAGAATTATAACAAATTTCAAGAAATTAAGCATACTACCGCAGATCGTCTTATTTTTGGGACAGTGGCAGAATACATTATCTAAAACTATATTTCCATTATCATATTGCCTAAAACTATTAAAAAAAAAAAAAAGTAACGTCCCAAAAAAGGGGACAATAAAAAATAATGGGTTAAAGTAATAAAAACAAAACACAACAACAAGAATAAATATAAATTTCTAAATATTCCATATGAATTTAAAATATTCAGTCTGAAACAAATAAACAAGCTAACAATTTTATTGTGTTTCTTTCTTTATGATTATAGTTTTTCTATGCAATTTTTATTGATTTTCATTAATAGTTTTCTTTCATAAAAATAACAGTGCGTGTAATTCATTTAAGCAAACCAATTAAACAGGCATTTAGTATTTTAACTACGATCAATTAAAAAAAAAATTATTACAAATTTGTGAAAAAAAAAAAAAAAAAAAATGCATAGACTAAAAATAAATTAATTCCTTTTTAATAATAAAATTAAAATAATAATAGTGTGTTTTGTTAAATCTCGCCAAACGCCAAATCGCTGTCGCCGATCTTCCTCTAGGTTGCCAGCCTATGTTGCGAGCCAAAGTGCAAAGTCAATGGCATATGGCAAAGGCAATTGGCATTGGCAATGAGTGTTTAACATCACATCACCCAACACGTTGAAAAAAGACAGCTACAGAACACAGATAAGTTTTTCATTTTACATTATATATATACATAAAATTTTAACAATTCTATTAAGTATGTAAAAAATTCTCGAAAACTGTTTAAATTTAAAGCCAAATTAACCTAATATATATATATATATATATATATATATATTTTTTTTTTTTTTTTCAAAATTTTAAAATGTTCCATTTTAGTTCTTTTATTTTTTTTTCCGTTAATTTTATATTATTATAGTTTAACGATAAATATATTTGAGTATTAATTTGTAGTAGAATGATAAGTTTACTTCTTAAAAATATTTTTGTGTTTGAGTGCTGAAATTTAATTTTTAGCATTTAAGCATAAAAATATTTTTAAAACATTAACTTATTAATGAATCCACAAAAAAAAAAAAATCAGATATGTTTAGATGTTATTATTACAGTATAGTAATGCAAAATGAAGGGATAATATTAAAAATTAGTTGGCAGGAAGTTCTTAAAAAAATGAGTATGTTTCTGGAATTTTATATTTTATATCGTTTTATTTCAGCGCATATAGATGGAAAATTTATAATTTCGTAAGTCAATAATTTAAATAAAATTTGCATACATATGCATTAAAATATAATATTATTAAGTTTATTAAAATTTCTCGAAATCTATTTAAATTTACAATAGCAAATTTTTTTTAATTTTAGTCTTTTGAAAATATTTTAGATGTACCTCTTGACAAATGTTTGTTTTAGTTTTCCATGTGTTGTGCATTATAATAATTTCGAAATAGAATCTACACACGTTTATGTAAATTTATTCATAAGTTAATGTTTTTAAAATATTTTTATATTTAAATGCTGAAACTTGGGAATAAATTTCAGCATTCAAAAAAATATATTTTTTAAATTTTTTCTGTGAATGATTAATTAATAGTCAGAAATGTCTAAATTCTGTAACTAAACGTTAATAATGCACAATCGATGGAAAAATAAAATTAAACTTTGTTAAGAGGAATCTTAAAATGTTAACAGTGTCTTTAAATGTTAACAATGTGTTTTAACAATGTCTTTGTTAATATCTACATTTAAAGTATTAAAAAAACTTTGAAATTAAAAAAATTATTGTTATTGTCAATTTAAATAGATTTCGAGAAATTGCTTTGTATGTAATAATATTATATTTCAATACATTTATGTAAAATTGCATAATACTATGACAGTAATTTACAAAAACAAACAAACACACACACACACACACACACACACACGCAAAAAAAAAAAAAAAAAAAAGGAAGAAGAAGAAGAAAAAAGAAAGAAAGAAATGAAAAAGAAAAAAAATAATAATAAAGTACACACGTCACACAATTTTAAGGGAACATACGACCCTTAGAACTTCAAAAAACATCGATTTAATTATAGTCTTTTTTAAAATAAATCATTGTTAACTAAGCTTCATTGGGCATGTCTAATTGTTACCTATAAGATTATTATGTATTTTGGAATATAATTTAAATTCTGTGGTGAATTATTTAATAATTTATGTGTTAATAATAAATGTGTTTTTTTTCACCTTGCACGCAGGATATCTCTAAAACTATTGAATATTTTTTCTTATTTTCACAGATTATGTAAGATATCAGATCCTTCAAACTGAACCTAAATTTGTTCCAGTTTAGGTTTAAAAAAATGTTCAAATATAATTTATTTTTTAATAAAATCTGAAGTATCACCTGTATAAAAAAATATGGAAGGGGGGATACAAATTTCGATTCAGTTTGAAGGATCTGATATTTTACATAATCTGTGAAAATTTCAAGAAAAAATATTAAATAGTTTCAGAGATATCATGCGCGTAAGGTGAAAAAAAAACACATTTATTATTAACACATAAATTATTAAATAATTCACCACAGAATTTAAATTATATTCCAAAATACATAATAAACTTATAGGTAACAATTAGACATGTTCAATGAAGCTTAGTTAACAATGATTTACTTTAAAAAAGACTATAATTAAATCGATGTTCAAAGGGTCGTATGTCCCCTTAAAGCGTACAAAGAACGTTCGAAGAACGATTCAAAGAACTTTTAAAACGTTCAAACAACATTCAGGACGTTGCAAAAACGTATATGAAGAACGTTCTGAGAACGTGTCTGTAGAAACAATGGTGATGTTTACACGTGTGCAGAACGTGTTTTGTACCGTACTATTCGACGTCTTCAAGATGGACAAATAGACGTCTATAAAACGTTCAAGCTGAACGTTCATAGAACGCGTTAGTAGAACTATTTTTAAACGTTCAGAGAACGTTTCCGTGCTGCTTGGGTAAGTTCCCCATACCTGTAGTATGATGGGGAACTAACAAGCGATGAATAATTAGCTTGAAACATACATTACTTACCATATCTCTATGAGGAATTTATTTCAATTTCCGAACAGCTTTCCTGGAAATGGTAAAATAGTATTAGTAAAGCACATGCACTAACAACAAATAACTAGTGTGTTGGGGCCACCACACGACTTTCTTTTATATTTTCCTATACAAATTCACTCAGTAAAAATAATTTATTGAAATTATTATTTAAAAAAATTATCTTCGGTGATAATGCACACGGTTTCCATATTAGAGAAGTAGTATAACACTAAATATCAAAAAAAGAAAAAAAAAGTTGAATTTATTCTTAATATTACATTTTTTTTTTTTTTTTTTTTTTTTGTTAAAAATGAAAAAAATTGATAACTTTATTTCAAATTATCGCAGATCGATGGTTCAACCATTCGTTTTAAAGGTATTGGCGAGCTCTTTTGAAAGATACCCATCATGAAAATTTACTCCCGTCGGGGGGGGGAGGGAATTCCCTCCAGGGGGGAGACGAGGCTCCTTCATACACAAATTTTTTTTTTCCCAGTTGACTATATTGCACAAAATATATATTCGTTTCATTTGGTTTAGTGCAGTCTGTAGATGTTAAACTCTACTTTCAATTAAGCTATTTTCATTATATGTCACTAAGCTGTTGTAAGACCTGAAACGGGAAAAAGGCGCCGCAGGCGCCACCGAGCGGGAGTTTCGTAAAGTCGGATTTTTTAAGGATCGCGAACCAGCTGGTCACCGAAGGCGGCTAGTAATTAATAATATTTTATCTTATTAAATCTGATATTTAAACTTTGCTTTAGAACTTTAGAGTTTAAAGCAAAAGTAAGTTAAAAACTTTATCAAATAGTTTGTAATTTTATGTAACTATAAATCAGAAACAAAAGTAGAGCTGTCCTATGTGATTTCCACGTACCTGAATAACATATATTGCTCTCATAGAAAAACAATTATCGAGAATCATCTGACCACTGTCATTCGAAATAATTTGTTTTAATGTTTTACCAAATTACTTATGGTGCCATACTACGATATTGTACTTTTTCAACTGTAAATAAATTTGTCTTAATTCATTTAATAAATGAGATTTAAAACTATTTCTTTTTATTTATCTAAGTATTTTTCTTGCCAGGTACAATAACATTGAAAATCACTTAATTTTTTATTAAATTAATGTTTTATAACTTTTAAATGCATTAGTGTGATTGAAAACAATCAGATTAATCTGTCTGTCGCGCGATAGCGGTCGCAAAAATCACGCTATTGACTTGCAATTTGGTACACATGTTCATGAGCCCGACGGAATCAGCCGTATAGTTTTGAGTGTGCATTCCATTTGGAGCTCGTGTACAGGGACACGCCAAAGTTTTTCTTATCATTACGGCCTATGGGAGGAATTTGTATGTACCGCGATAGCGGCCACAAAAATCACGCTATTGACTTGCAATTTGGTACACATATTCATGATCCCTACGAAATTAGCTGTATAGTTTTGGGTGTGCATTCCATTTGTAGTTCGTGTACAGGGACACGCCAAAATTTTTCTTATCATTACGGCCTATGGGAAGAATTTGTATGTACCACGATAGCGGCCGCAAAAATCACGCTATTGACTTGCAATTTGGTATACATATTCACGAGCCCAACGGAATTAGCTGTATAGTTCTAAGTGTGTATTCCATTTGTAGTTCGTGTACAGGGACACGCCAAAGTTTTTCTTATCATTACGGCCTATGGGAGGAATCTGTGTGTAATGTACTGCTATAGCCACGGCAAAAATCAAGCTATTGACTTCCAATTTTTACCGAAACGTCAGTGGACTGTTGAGACTCAAAAGGATTTTGGGTTCCGTCTGTCCTTGTGTCTCGTGTCTGTCTCTCTGTCATGCGATAGCGGGCGCAAAAATCACGCTATTGACTTGAAATTTGGTACACATGTTCATGATCCCCACGAAATTAGCTATATAGTTTTGGGTGTGCACTCCATTTGTAGTTCGTGTACAGGGACACTCCAAAGTTTATCGTATCATTACGGCCTATGGGAAGAATTTGTATGTACCGCGATAACGGCCCCAAAAATCACACTATTCACTGGAAATTTGGTACACATGTTCATGAGCTCAACAGAAATAATTGTATGGTGTTAGGTGTGTATTTCATTAGTCATTCGTGTACAGGAACACGCCAAAGTGTTTCTTATCATTACGGCCTAAGGGAAGAATTTGTATGTACCGCAATAGTGGCCGCAAAAATCCTTCGATTGGCTTGCAAATTGGCGCACACGTTCCAGCTTTGCATATAAGTAACTGTATAATATTTATTGCTATATTGCTTATAAACTGTGTACAGGGACACGCCAAAATTCTTAACATTACGGCGTATGGGGTGAATTTCGTTTAAACGCATTTTAATATCATTACTTTGCAATCAAAAAAATGAAACTAGTGTACGTGAGTAAGATGCTTAAACTTATGTTGTTTGAAAAAAGTATGTGCTCTTAAGCTTTGTAATTAATGTACAGGACCTTACAAAAGTGTTCTGACAATGTCACGTAGTCATCGAAACGATGTTAAATTTGGAACAATTATTAATTTTAAACGCAAAATAAGCTGAATAGTTTTTACTGGTGTATACAATGTTTATGGTTCGTTTACAGAGACACACAAAAGATTTTCGTAACATTAGAGCCTATGGACAAATTTTTATTTAAGCGCACAGTTTAATACGTTTATGCTGAATTGAACTTAATAAAATTAACATACATTATAAAGATGCTTAAAATCATGTTTACTCTTAAAAAAGGGTATATATATAGACTAAATAATTTATGGGACCACACAAAATAATCCCGAGTATGTACTGTAATCATCCAAATGATGTCAAATTAGTTTGAAAAATTAAGGAGTTGTAATTAATTAGGTTTATTCTCATTATTGGCGTTTATAATGACTGTGGCTACTTTTCTGGGATACATAAAAGAATTTCGTACTATTACGGTCTATAGTCGGTATTTCTTAAAAGTGTATATTAACATGGTTACGCCTCATCAAATATAATGAAATTTTATTAGAATTTTAAAAGCTTGTTTTCCTGTTGAAAATTGTGGGCATAAAATTGGTAATTAGTTTAAAAGTTACGCAAAATATTTCCGATATGCTATGTAATTTTTATTTGTTTATTTATTTTTATTTATTTATTTATTTATTTTTATTATTATTATTATTATTATTATTTTGTATGAAATTTGGTAGTTACGAAATTTGGTATTTATGAATTTCAGGGAAATAAAACAAGATCGTCGTTTATTAAGAATACATGTTATTGCGTACTTGGGGGTTCGTAAGTTGTCCGAGAATGAAAGGCGAAACTTGCAAAAATTCCGTGATTTATTCACAGAAAGTTCCAGAAAAATACAGGTCTATAAACCAAGTATCAGCTTCAATTCAACCAGTAAACACAGCTTAAACAACAGCCGTTAACCGCAAAATAACAGTACAAACTGATTAGCATTAGCACATAAAGCGTCTCATTCAAAGAGGCCCAAAGCAAAGCAAGCATTTGGCGAAACTGACACAAATCTGAGACTGACCTCTTGGCGTAAAAAATGCTCCTTTTATACTTTTCTATCGAACCCAGACAGTTCTGGAAAATTCTCGTATCTCATCAGTCAATGAGATTACAGCTTCTATAGTTGGAAAATCCCTAATAAGGATTATCTCGCCAAGGTCGCCAAAAAATCGTCAAGGAGAGAAACAGTCGCCAAATCCATTTCTTCCCTTATTGGAGATTTTTAATGCGTTTTTAAGGGAAAATTAGGCTATTTTAAAGCTAAAACGACTAGAAATGTACAATTTTAGCATTTTATGAACTTACTATGCCTCTTTGAAAGAATTTATACAAAAATAAATACAATTATTTACATTTCCGTAACACTTTTTATGACATAGAGATAGGTATACAAAGAGAGATAGAGCGGGAGGTTGAGGGGGCGGCAGCCCCCCTCAGGAATGTATCTGATTATGGTAACAAGTCGATGGAATCAATATATACTAATATATAATAAGGAATAAATAAAGATGACCTATTGAATAATGTCTGATTCAAATAGGACGTTGTGGTTCCTGATTTGCAGATCCACTAGTTCATAAATTTTATTTGCTAAAATATTCGTGTTTATTCCCGTGCGTATTCACTAGGGGAAAGACGGCCATATTTTGGTAAAATCGTCGTCTTTTCCCAAGTGAAAAGGAATCACTTTTTTCTCCCCAATGATCAATCTATATATTATTACTATATCTATGGAACAAACTTGATTTTCCGATCCATTCCTCGACCCACTAGCGGCCGAGCGGTTGTGCACTCAAAGCTGGTAGATGTGAAGTGTCGGGTTCGATCCCAGGTCACCTTCGTTGGCCTAGCCGTTCGGAGTTTTCCGTGGTTTTCTTCGAAACTTGCGTAAATACGAATTAGGACCCCTTAGAAAGACTCCACGAAGGGCTCTTCCCTCAGGCCTAGGATACTAGAGCAGTCAATCGGCTTCAATCCCCTCAACCAACCAATTCATTCCTCGCCAAAAGATAGCGATAAAAAGCTAACATCACAAGAGCGTGGATACAGAACACGTGATTTGATTATCTAGTCACATTCACCGTTGGTATTTTCCCATCCTGGAATGGGCTAGTCCCCACGGTTCTCACCAACGGTCACTGACGCTACATTTCACTTGCGTAAAAGAAAAATCACGGATTTCAGTGAGAAAAATATAGGTCACGTTATGTGCCTGTTTTAAAAATGAGATTTTACATTATAAAATTAATAAATTAGCGATACAGCCATTTGATTAGCTTATTTCTTTTCGCAAAAATTGCTAAGAACTCGCAGATAAGGATCCAGGATCCAACCGAGAATCGCATAGGGTTACGTGAATGACATGAAAAATTGAACGACTCGCATGTGAATGATGATTGCTTGTTTTGTTTACATTAGAGATTAGTCTCAGCATCGGCGATATCGAGGTATAAGGAGTAAATTTTACTTACTAGAGTAATTTCATAGATATATAATCATTCCCCTAATTCATAATACCATACTTCATATCATTTGGGAAATGTAGACTCTCTGTTATAACTTAGTCGAACTAAATACTACAGAGAACCATCTTTTTTTTTTTTTTTAAACTTAATTATGTTAATATTTTAAAAACGTTTTCTAGTTCACCCTCATAGGTGATTGTGTTCAAGTATTTTACTTGATTTCAGGTATGTATTTCATTTTCAGTACCAGAATTCTAGTTTTTCTGATGGCTAAATTCATAAAATAAGACTGAAAGCTCAATTTCATGACTACTAAGCCTAATAAAAAATGATATTTTTTATAATGTGAGCAATGGATCTTCCTGAAACCAAGTACATGTTGTCTTGCCATACAAAAACTTTTTCATGCTTAATTTTGAGGTATTTTTTTATGAATTCACAACTACCCCTGCGACCCTAAATTAAAATTATTGTCGTGTTGCATGTTAAATGTTGAAAATTTGGATATAACAGAAAAAAAAAAAAAAAACCTTGAGGAACTTATTTAGTTTTTAACAACATGAATAACTTCATGAATATAAAAGGGTCTTATTTAGCTTATTTAAGTCTTTGTGATTGTATTTCAGTCTCGTTACTGGCATAAATTGTTCTAGACTTTAGGAATTTTTCACACATGCGTGACAGTAGATATTAATTTTGCTATGTCTGGGATGGCAATTAACCCGTGTATTGAAGACTATAATAATGAACTTTTATGAACATTAAATTACTATCTAGCTCCATACATTCTATATACATATTTCAAATCCTAAACGACATTTTATGGTTTATGTTTTACTTTTAAGATCATAGAATAGAAGTAATAGCCAAGTTAAATGGAAGTTGCCATTTGTTTTATAAAATAATAATAATACATTAATCAGATAAAATACAAGTATGTATCCAAAGAGTATGGAGTAATTCGATTCTTCCTCACTTAACAAGTTAGGGAGGCATACTATTGTAACAATTACAGCTATTATAGATCACAAGTCGGATCGTACACTCCGCAGCAAAAGTATCCGAGCACTAGCAATAATCCCCATCTTAAAAAAGTACACTTAATACTGCTTTGTTAAATAAATCCTTGTTGAGTCATGTTATTAGTCTGTCTAAGAACATGGTTCGACAAGGATTTATTTAACAACGCAGTATTAAATGTACTTTTTTAGACAGGGATTATTGCTAGTGCTCAGATACTTTTGACGCGGAGTATACAAACCGACTTGTGATCTACGATAGCTGTGATTGTTACAATAGTATGCCTCCCCAAAGTACCAACCTTTAAGATAAAATATAATCTTGTAGGTGTGCTGCTTGATGCCTCGTTCTTACAGATCTTCGGACTAGTGGCGAGGGAATCTATGGCTGGTCTGTGTTTGGATATGTATTTAACTTGTTTCCTTGTGGATTGATAACTTGGTAAAATGCTGGGTCATGATTTGTAATATGGAAGAATTTCTGGTTTGGGATTAATTGAGATGGTGTATTTTCCTTTTGAATATGTAATTTTTGGATTTGTTTAATGTGTTGCTTAATTTCTCTGCCTTTGTCTAATTTTAATATCTAATGGATGTGCCCAAATTTTTGAGTTATGACTCCTAGCTTCCAGATAGTTTTATTATTTATAAAGAATTTTGCTCCTATTCTCTCCCCCATTTGAATTTTTTGAATGTGCGGTCTGATCTTCTGTTTAGACTTGTGGAAAAGAAACATTGTGTGAAGTTTAGTATGAATTTGGTGATTTGAATTCATTTCTGCTGGTGATTTCCATTTGCTAAAGGCATTGCTCAGTATCAAAAAAGAATCCTTTCACTTTAAGAGAAGATATGCGTTAAACAAGTCTAACTTGCAGAAATACTTTGAATTTCTGAGACTATATTATCGTCAAAATAAATTGCCAGTATTTCCATATTTGACTAGGTACCTACACCTCTAAGCAGGGTTGGCTTGATTTTGCCCGACCCGAAAAATCCCAGGTGGGTTTTTTCAATAAAACCCACTTGAAAAAACCCAAGTGGGTTTTTTCAAAATCCTTATTTAAAATTCCACTTTTATCTAACTTACAAAACTTATAAATATAAAACAAATATTATATACATTATTAGAACATGAACAAAAAATTTTCAGAAATATTAAAGGTTCTCAAACTGCTCTGTAAAAAAAAAAGTCCTGAAAAATCTCCCATGAAAAAAAAATTATAATTATCTTATTAAAACAGAATAAAAGATTATATATATATATATAAAATCAAAATAAAAGTTGTTTATTAATAAAAAGAAAACTGTGGGACTCAAGAAATGTAAAATATAAATAAAAATTAAATTAAAAAAAATTCTGAAAACTTTAACATTGCAACACTGTTAGGTAATGTAGAGGGACAATAATTAAAAATATTTTATGATAATCTAATGTCTATGAAAAATTTAATAATGCAACACTAAATAATTATTGAAATCCAATTTTTTGTTGTAAAAGATAAACAGAATTTTAGAATATTTAAAGAACAACTATAATTATAAAAGTACTTTAGAAATTTTAAAATTAAATTTTTAAAAGACTGTAGAAATTTTTGATTTTAATGAATATTTAATTTTTTTAATTTTCTTGTTATGTTATAAATGATATACTTAATGTAAAAAAAAAAAAAAAAAGAAGGTAGAAAATATTCTTGAAAACTCTGATAAAACCCTAAAACATTCTGAAAAAAAAAAAAAAAAAAACAGATAAAACCCTGATTAAACCCGATAAACTCTTAAAAAAAACCCCACTGGGCTGGGTTTTTTCCAACCCTGCCTCTACGTACACCTCTTGATTTTCTCGTCCTGCTTCTGCCAAAGGAGTATGTTTGTTTATCTTGTGTTAAATTAGATTTGAAATTTTGAAGTTGTGAATCCTACTAAAAGAATAAAATTTTTCATGTAAAAATATAATGGAAGTACTGTGCATTAATTTTAGCCCTTTAATAACAATTTTATTTTCGTATTAATCCAACCATATAGCTAATGATATATTAATCATTCTAACATGTATAATTTCCTTTTTTTTTTTTTTTTTTTTTTTTTTAAGATGAATTTTGTTTAATTAAAAATGTGGGCCAAAATATCGCCAATCAATCATGTTGCAACATTGCTGCAACCCTAAGACCCAGCATTCTCTGACATCTTGAAAGTGGAACAAGATTAGCATGCTCCATACATTATACATCCATGATTAATCTAGTGTGTTAGTTTTGTTTTTAAAACTCACAGTTAATTATGATAGATAGTTCGATACTTATATATATTAACCACATACCATTGATGGGATATATACATCAGGGATTAATTCAGAACAAATTTAGTGCCTCATCGAAGCACTTTTTGCAAAGAGGTACCTTCACAAAATCAACTTTCGGCAAAGCAGCACCTTCACAAAATCAATTTTCAACAAAGAGGCGATTTCAAAAAGTTAATTCTCAGCACTATAGCTACACACTAAAAATTTCTATTGGCATTGCTGCATCAAACGCATAATAAAAACCTTAATTTGAGTGTTTACTGTAGACAATGGTAAATATCTAAGCATTAAACACCCTCTTACCTTGCATATATGAAATTACTTGCTCCACATATATATCTATTTTACAATTGTTCCATTTTAATTTTTAAATGTATTTTTAAATTAAATAAACTGCTTTGTGTATTTCAGTTAATTGTTTGGCAGC
This sequence comes from Salticus scenicus, assembly GCA_963930645.1. Taxonomy (NCBI): domain Eukaryota; kingdom Metazoa; phylum Arthropoda; class Arachnida; order Araneae; family Salticidae; genus Salticus; species Salticus scenicus. The sequence goes on along the minus strand of OZ005652.1, from coordinate 17,268,748 downwards.
ATTATTAATTTTCACAAACTTGTTTGATTTTTCACAAATTATTTTATAAATTCACAAATGGGGTAGCATTTTAAAAAACCTGGGTTAAACCCTGTATGTATCGTATATATATGTATACCGTATATTTCCGAATATAAGCTGAGAGTATGTTTTTCCCTTCAGAAATTTGCCCAAAATCGCAAACCCGTGTATAAGCCGAATTGAAAAACACTCTTTTAAAATTCGAGTATATCGCCAAAACGGCGAAAATATTGCCAATCTATAAAACTTTCAGTCTAATTTGTCCAATGAAATTACGCAAAATGCGTGCTTATTCAATAGAATTCCTTACCTTGCTTATCTATCACGTAAAATGATCGCCGTGTGTTCGCCAACGGCAATCGTTTTAACTCTGGCAGAAGGGAGGCTAGCACAGGCCTCGAATAGACACGCTCGCACACACAGTGAAGGACAAGTGCCGGCAGCTGAAAACGATAGTCGCTGTAATACCGGGAGGGGGAGGCCTAACGTCGATGATGCAGCCGCTGGATGTTTGCATATATAAGCCGTTTAAAGACTCATTGCATCGATTTTTTTTAATGACGTATCTAAATTATTTTGTATATTTCTACTTTTGAGTATTTTTATCAGTGGCTCAAGGCAATCTTCAACAAAAAAAAAAATATTTCTATAAGAAAACAAAGATTTGTCACTTCTTTTGATAGTGTAAGCCTAGAAACATTTAAAACAGAGATGATTTAATTGTATAAATTAAAAATATGATCGGGAGTCCTGTTTTTTCAAGTTTCTCTTATACTATTTCCAAATTAGACAATGTAAACTCACATGACTACATTGAGCTGCTCTAGAAATAAATTTAAAATTGCTAATTTAAGAGCTTTATATGTGATAATTATTTAAAAGTAAGATTTAACGACACTATTTTACTTTACATATAGTTTTTAAGCTTAAAATATATGCATTCAATCATTGCTTCTAATGTACGTTTTTTGCTAGAATTTGTGAACTCGTATATAAGCCGACCCCTGTGCTTCCGCTTCCGAAAAATTTCCAAAAATTCTCGGCTTATATATGGTATATATACATATGACTTGTGAAACTTTTTAAGGGTTATCCCTGAATTCAAGGTTTTTGAAAATTTTGATGTCTTTGAATTTCATGTTAAGTTATTTTATTTTTTATAGAAATTTCTTATTTTGAATATTTAGTTTGCTTTATAATCTCTTAAGAACTTTGCAAATATCACATATATTATAATTAACAATATGATGGATCATTGATAAGTTTCCCCTGTATGCATTTCAGGGTTTGTGTAGGGCTCAAAGTGTTCCTATATTTCCTATATATATTAATCACTTTTTTTACGTGACAGACAATAAATTCATTAAATAGTATATAAAAAACTACCTTACATAATGTCCTTAATTTCTTTTATCTGCACAATATGTATTTCGAGTGTGTCTCACTCATCATCAGGTGCTAAGTGATCTCCTCATCTGTCTCCATATAATAATCACAGTTATGCCCTAAAACGGGAGGCCCTCAAAATTTTGACTAACCCCTAAGCAATTAATGAAAGAGAACACGCGGCAATACCGAAAGAATGACAACCAATCCTAAATATAACTGAAGTGAAGAGGACAAATGAAGCACCTGATGATGAGTGTGACGCACTCGAAATACGTATTGTGCAGATAAAAGAAATTAAAGACATTATGTAAGGTAGTTTTTTATATATTTAATGAATTTCCTATATATTTTAAAAAAATGTGAAAAACATCCTATATTTTGTAATTCTTTACATTTTCCCTATATTTCACAATTTTTATAGTCTACTGTTTCATTTTAATTTCTTCTTACTTGTTTTCTGTTGGGCATGCTATTTAAATTTTTCCAAGATACCATTGATAGCGAAAATAATTGGCTTTTTCTTCTTGACATTCACTCTGCTAATGTTAGAGGTGCCAATTATTACGATTTTACGGCATTACGGACAACATAAAAAAAATTCGGATTTTACGCTTTAAAAAAAAAATCGCGGATATCAATCGTTAAGAAAAAAGAATCCCCACTAACGATCGACGATAAAACGCACACCAGAAGCCATCCAATTCTCAATCTTTCTCCATCCACAACATAAATGTCAATATTCATTTTAAACTTGCTTTATTAGATTCTAGAAACTATAAAGAAATAGAAACAATATTTCTCGCTGATGTAATTTTTTTACCCCCCCCCCTTTCTTTTCTTATCTCCAACTAGCCATCGATGATTAAAAGCTCTGCAGAAGCCTTTAGTTCTCCAGTCTTTCTCCATCAGCAACATAAATGTCAATATTCATTTAAACTTGCGTTATTAGATTCTAGAACCTATAAAGAAGTAGAATTGTTTCATTTCTCATTCACCTAATTATTTATATTCTGACTTCCCCCTCTCCCAACTCACTTCAAGTCTTACTTCTAGAACCAAAAAAGTGATAAAAGTGTTCAATATTTCTCACATATGCAATTATTTTTAGGCTTTATTACAGAACTTGATGAATCTATTTGTTTTTCCTTAATAAATTTAAGAGTGAAAACTCTTAAAAAATAATCTAATTTCTCCATGGCAAAGTGGTTTTAGACAAGGCCGTTCTACTATTGACAATATCCTCTTGCTTGAGACTAAAATACGGAATGCTATTGTTAGACGTAACCATTTAGTGTCAATTTTCTTCGACATTGAAAAAGCATATGACAAAACCTGGCATTATGGCATTTTAAGGGACATTTTTAATTTGGGTTTAAGGGGCAATCTTCCTATATTCATTGAGAATTTTTTAAAGGTGAGACACTTTCAAGTTTGAATTAGATCAGTGTACTCAGACTTTTACTTCGAGGAGGAGGGGGTTCCTCATGGTAGTGTCTTAAGTGTGACACTTTTCTCTATAAAAATTAACAATATACTAAAACAACTACCTCAAAATGTTCATCGGAGCCTGTATGTTGACGACCTGCAAATTTCTTGCCAGGGGAATGATATACGTTTTATTGAATGCCAGCTACAAATAGCTGTCAATAATATTATTAAATGGACAAATGGAAATGGCTTTACTTTCTCTGCTGACAAGACGCATTGTGTGCATTTTTGCCGCAAACGAGCACTCCATCCCGATCCAGAGGTTTTTATTGACAATAGAGCATAGAGCTATTTCCGATGTTGACTCAGCCCATTTTTTAGGTGTTGTTTTTTACAAGAAACTCAATTTTAAGCCTCATATTGAATATTTAAGGACAAAATGTGACAAGACTTTAAATCTTTTAAAGGTACTTTCAAATACCTTTTGGGGAACAGATCGTACTTCCTTACTCAAAATTTACCAAGCTATTATCCGTTCTAGACTAGATTATGCCTGTCAGGTTTATGGTTCAGCTCCTGTTTCCTATCTTAAGAAACTGTACACCGTACATCACAGTGCACTCAGAATTTGCTCAGGGGCTTTTCGCACTTCCCCAGTCACTAGTCTATATGGTGACTGAGTGGAGCCTTCTCTTAGCCTTATAAGGCAACAACTGTCTTTACAATTTTACTTTCGTACTCTTTCACATCCTAATCACCCACTCAAATCTCATTTCAACAACAGTAATCATAGTATTTTCCTTAATCGTCCATCTTGCATCCCACATTTTGCCATTAGAATTAAAAACCTTCTTGCAGGCACTTCTCATGCTCACACCAAAGTTTGTCCTCGGTCTGTTTTGAATATGACTCCTTGGGACTTCCAAGTCATTTCTTGCCTTTATCCATTTAAAAACTTTGACAAATCTAATACAGATGCCTCAAGACACTTTATGCTGCTCATCGCCGTGCTTATAAGGAATATGTGGAGGTTTTTACAGATGGTTCAAAGACAAGTGACCGGGTTAGTTGTGGTGTCATATGTGGTAATACAGTTTTTAGCTATAGACTCCCTAATTCATTGTCCATTTACTCTGCAGAGTTTTTTGCAGTTGAAGTTGCACTTAATTTTATCTCATCTCATCCTTATAAAAAATTCATAATTTATACGGACTCAAAGAGTGTCATTGATTCACTTTCATCCACTTCTTGCAACCCTTCTTTTATCTCTGTTCTAAAAGCTTATAACGACCTTCTGAGAAAAGGATTTAACATTTTATTCTGTTGGGTTCCAGGTCATGTTGGTATAAAAGGCAACGAATTAGCAGATAAAGCAGCTAGGCAGGCTTTAGTTGCTTTAAATTGTCCAATTCCTTACGAGGATATTAAGCACTCAATAAAGAATTTTTTGAAAGACATGGCAAAGAGAGTGGGATTATCAAACTAATAATAAGCTACATCTGATCAAACCAAGTATTGCAGTCTGGCCCACACTTACTCCTAGAAATTATGAAGTAATTATTACTCGCCTTAGGATTGGACACACTAGGCTCACACTTAAGCATTAACTTCTTGGGGAACAGGAGCCTTTATGCCCTAATTGTCACTTCGATTTACTTACTGTTCGTCATTTACTCACCAACTGCCCCTGCCTTCGTCACTTGTATCGGTATTATTTTAATTCATCATCACCAAATCTGACAAACCTTTTGGGTATTAATCCACACATTCATTTAACCAACTTTTTAAAAGAGATAGGCTTTTACTTTGACATCTGATTTTATTATTTACATTATTTACCACTTTTTACATCTGCTTTTATTATATATACACTTGGTTTTAACTTTTTACATTTGATTTTATGATATACATTATTTATGTTTTGATTTTATGTTGTTTTTAGTTTTTATATTTTTCTTGTTTTGTATTTTTAATGTGGATTTTTTAAACGACAGTCTGGATGGGTAAACCCATCCATCCAGAAGCTATATTTTGTTTTATTTTTTTTAATTTAACTGTTTTGCGCAGTATGTCCCATAGTGGACCTTGTGCCACAAAAAGCCAACCAACCAACAACCAACCTTAATAAATTTAAAATACATACTGTATCACCAAACATAAAAATATGCAAGATACATAAAAAAAAAAAGAACAATGTTTTAGTATTTAATGCCTTAAAAACAGTTGTCTATACCAAAAAAAAAAAAAAAAAAAAAAAAAAAAAAGAGACATCCAAATATTTTTTCCCCTCCAAAGCAGGTTTAAAAGAAATCTTTCATTTCGTAAGAAGGTAAAGAAATACATATTTATTTACTTTTGTTAGAAAATTCTCTAATTTTTTTAATTAATATATTATATATATTTGTTTACAAAAACTGTGCAGGTCGTTATTATATCATATGTGAGTTTGTGTGTAAAAATTATTCCGTGAGGTGATTCACATTTCATAAATACAGTGGAGCACCGTTTATACGTTTTTCAAGGGACCGTTCCTAAAAAACGTATAACTGAAAAAAACGTACAACTGAAAATTAGTTTTTACATTAATACACAATAAAGTGTCATATTAATAATAAAAGTCTAATCAATTTTCATGATTTTCTTTACATTTATTTGAATAGGATATATTTTTAATTAAATTTAAAATATTTTTAAAAGGTAGAATAAAATTTAAATAATAATTAAAAATACAGAAATTCAGAAAATTTTCTCAAGATTTCGATTTTAACCTTTAAAGACAAAGCCTTTCGTTCTCTGAACGAAGATGACAGTTTTGCAAACGATTAAAAGAAGGGGGGTGGGGGGGATCCTTGTTTCTCCAACTTCTCTTCCAAGTCGCCCAATGGAGGTGAGTAATAAATCTTCAAGTTTACAAAATGCCTATAAAGTTGTGGGTTTTTCCCTTTCATATCCCATCCCTGGAATCAATTAAAAGAGTAAGTGGGAGGTCTTCAAATGGCCACTGGCTACTTGTATACCTACCATTCAACCCAGTCGCCAACTGCTTATCTCTGAAAAACATCCCCCTTGCCCCAGGCTACCGATGCAGGTCGCAATTTGTTCTATAACCGCACTTTGTTACCATAGTTCTTAGAAAAAATAATCGAAAAAAAAAAAAAAAAAAGAATAAAACATAAAGAGCATTCCTCTTTTTTTTTTTTTTATCCTGGAATGAAACTCAAACTTGGGATTCTACAAGGAGAAAAAAAAACGTATAAGTGAAATTAAGAATTTATTCGTGTCGTATAAACGAAACATTTTAACATTAGAATTCAATGGAATGATTTGGGACCGAAGTCAAAAAACGTATAAATGAGAAAAACGTATAAATGAGAAACGTATAAAAGGTGCTCCACTGTATATAACTCTGATTACTGATAGTTCTTATTGAAACTTGGCACCTCTATAATGTGCTTGGAAATCATATTTTGCATAATTTGTCATGTGTAACTAATAATGCACACATTATAATTTTAAGAAAATAACAAAATAATGAAAACTTTTATCATAAATTAATTTTATTTCCAATGTTTAATTTAAAAAAATACAAAAAATAAACTTTTTAATCAATCACATTGTTTTATTTTTAAAATTATATCAAGGTTTCTCAAAGTTTTTGTGGTATTTAAATCATTTAATCATGATGTTCAAATATCAGGGTTGTTGATTTATTGTTATTACCTATTAATTATTTAAATCTGTCAGTTGTGGCTAAATGTGTGTATGTATAGATACATAATATCCATCCACATTATCAATCCTTATTCTTAAATTGAAAAAATATAAATATTCCCATAAAAGCAAAACATGTAGGCATTCATTACCAATATTTTATTCAATATAGTATTTTCATAATAAGAATGGACTTCATTTCACAGACAATTCTAGTATAATCCACTGGACTTGAGACTCTGACTTCATTGTTGCAACAATTTATTGATCAATAAAACTTTATCTATGCTATGGAATAATATATTCTAATGTAAACTTATTGTTACTTAGAGCTTATTAGTATATCATTAAAAAAAAAAAAAAAAAAAAATTCATACAATCATTAAAAGAATTCATAATTTCATTACTATTTTAATATTTTCACTTATTCTTTTCTTTTATTTATTTACTTATTGGGACAAAATTTATTAAATAGGCACCTCAAAACATATTCAACAATTTATAGGTAGTTTAATTGAAAGCTTATGATTTTTTTTTTTTCTCTCTTTTTGATTGTTTAAATGTATGATGTTAAAAAAGGTGTCATTATTAAAAAAAAATATTATGTGAACTGATGTTATATTAAATGATATAAGCTAGTATGAAAAACCATACAAGCAAAAAATAATAAATTTGGAAATATGATCTTTTCAAATATAGCACATTTTTCCCATATAGCACATTTATATAGATAAACTTTTTTGCTTTTCCAAAAATTATTATTTTTCACAAGTTTTTGCTTGTAACACGAATGGATTTCAAGAACATTTTTACAAAACTTCCTGAAAATTTGACAAAACATTAGAGAAACATTATTCTGAAACCTGAAACATAAAATTCACACATGTATTTGCTGAGATATTAACATTTATAGTAAAATTTTTTTTTACGCTACTCATGTGAAAAAAAAAAAAAAAAAAAAAAAGGTTAAAAACTAGATATATTAGACAACTTATGTCAAGAGTTCATTTGAACAGAATAAAAATTAAGCAAATTGTTAGCAAAAGAATGAGCTAGATAGATATTTTCCAGAGTTGAAGTTTCATAAGGAATTTTTTACATGTCACATATTTAATTTGGAGAACTGATTATTTCAACCATGTTGCAAAAGTCCTTTTTTGTGAAAAACCCCTTATGGGTACTCTTAACATATTTTTATTCATTTACTTAGATTTGTGAGTTCATGAGTTTGTCACAAAAAAGAACTTTTGCAACATAGTTGAAATAATTGGATCTTCAAACTAAATATGTGGCACGCGAAAAATCCCTTATGAAATTTCATTTCTGGAAAATATCTAAAATTTAGTGCATTTTTGCTGACAATTTGTTTAATTTTTTGCTGTTCAAATGAACTTTTGACATACGTTGTATATATCCAGCTTTCAATCTATGTAATAATAATAATTAAATTAAAAAAATATTCATTATGAATGCTCATATCTCAGTGAATATTACACGTAAGAATTTTATGTTTCAGAATAATGTTTTGTCATTTTTTTCTGCTAGCTTTGTAAAATTTTCTTGAAATCCATTTGTGTTATAAGCAAAAAATTGATAATTTTTGAAAAAATGTTATATCTGCCTAAATAATTGTGTTATTCCCACACACACACACAAAAAAAAAAAACATACAAATGTTGTACATAGTAAGTGTAACAATGTGTTAAATTTACAAGTCTTTTGTAGCTTTTTGTGATACAGGATGATGCAAAGTATTTCTGCTTTTCCTCAATTTGGGGTGTTGCACTTGTGACTAAATTGATAGTGGAAAATGTGAATTCATGAATATTTTTTGCATGTCTGAAGTTCAAAGCCATTTCGTCTGGTATTTTTGTAGAAAATCGAAAAAAAAAAAAAAAAAAAAAAAAATCTAATAATTTGATCACCCACTGTATATAAGGTAATACAATATATTTCATAAGCCACTTCTACAATATTCGTAAATCAGGGTTCTCATCAGATGTAAAAACTGGGTGAGAATTTTTCACTCTTACTCATGAACAAAGTGAGATTTTTAAAAGGAATCTGAGAACAGAAAAATACTTAAAAGAAAAAGAAATCTGGATTAATGTAATTTGCTAGTAATTTCTAGTTTTACTGCTTATTGCTATAATTTGAGTTTAATTGCATTTAGTTGCTTAAATATGCCAATTTTTTTCACTGCTGATCACTTGACTAGAAGCTTATGCACTTCAAATTGAGGGATTTTTTTTTTTTTTTTTTTTTTAATATCATTAATACAAGATTGTTTACTTAACCCTACAAGGCACCCAGTTCCATATGTGGAACACCGACTTTAATCTTTCCTATAGCTATAAAACTATTAGTAGCGACATCTCTTGACATCTTGATAGAAGATACTGACATTTAGCTATGTAGTAATACGAATCTTTACCTAAAGATGTCATCCGTGTTTTTGTTATAGTGCACTCAGTGGAAAATTTGAATGAAAGTGATACGTTAGTCGTTTGTCTGAATTAAAAAAAAAAAAAAAAACAGTTATTACACAGATTTGACTAAAAAAAAATACTGTGTGTTATAACGAAGTGTATATTTTGCAGAGGTAAGTTTTTTTTTTTTTTTTTTTTTTATTACAATAGTAAACATTAGTAAGTCATATTTTATATATGTTCCACATACGGTACGTTGAGCTAAAAAGTTGATTTTTCCATAAAATATGGTTTTATTTTTATAAGTTTTCCCTATCTTCTGATCACTAATTACAACCTATATATTTTTGTTGCGCACTAAAAAAAAATTGAGCCTTGTAGGGTTAAAGCTAAAGGTAAAAAAATCCTGTTTTTCTGGTGCTTTATTATAGAAATATAATGTATTTTTGTAGCTGATCAGCTTGAATAAGAAAATATGTAACTTTTTTTATCCAAGTTTTTTTTAACTTTTAAAAATCATTCAACTTTTGTGAAGGGTTTGTTTAAATTTGCTAATTTTTGTGAAAATTTTTTCATTTCAAGATGGTTGATTTTTATAAATGACCTGTTTTAAGACCAAAAGTTTTAATAAATTAAATCGGCCTCAGAAGTGTGCTCGAATATCTTTCAATGTTAAAAGTTCTATGTGTAAAAACAAAACAAAACATGCACGATTCTCATGATCTTGTGCTTTAATGAGAACCCTGTAAATATATATGTATGTTAATATAAATAATAAAATGCACATAGAATATGCATTTCATATTAACCTTACGCCAGTCATTAATCGCTGTAATGCGTTTTATATGTTAGTACTGACCCCAGTGGCAGAAACATGGTGACATAGTCGCGGACACAGAAAAACGGCTTGCGGACAGTTTTTGTCTGCACTGAGAAAAAAATTTGTCCATAACTTTTGGATAACAATTCACTTATAAAAATTTCTGTATCAGAACCAAAACTAATACTTTTATTATTTATAATTATTTATATTGTCAAACATTGCTATAAAATATTTAATTGAATGAGATGAATTGAATGAATACAATTGTTTATACTATATTGTTTTGTAGTAAAATTGTATTTGTGTATTGTTGCACGAGATCACCACTGATGTTACGCTCTCCCCCCCCCCCCCACATCAGCTTTCAGGCTTTTTGAGTGTAAGCCATTTTCATTCCTGATTACATGCAAATTTTGCAGACAGATTATGAAATTTGAAAAGCCTGTCACAGACAGCTTCAAAACTTTCTGCCACTGGGGTGACAGTTCGTTGTAATTGCGCCCTTTTTTTAATTATTATTATATGTTAATGAATTTTCTTTTTATTATCAAATGTTGTTATTTCTATGAATCTAGTTTTATGTATATTTATTATTATAAATATATAGATATAATTTATATTTTGGTATTACTATTGTACAGTATAATAGTACGACATGTTTAGACGGTCAACAACTCTTCCTGCACGTCCATCCATTCCTTGTAAAGAAGAAATACTTGAAGATCTATCTAATGCATTACCAGATGATGTTGTATATCAATACTCAAAAGAAAATGTAAAAGATGACAGTAAGTATTAAAAAATCAGAAGTTTTACTTATGTTTGATTTTTTATCAGTGTTATTTCAATACTTAGTTTAACACATGTCAAAAACTATTTTTTGTCTTAATACTGTTAATTACACTTCAAGAGGTAAGGATTCTGCAAAATCAGGGGTGGCGAGGTTTCGGACACTATGGTAAAAACCATGATATAAAAGATGGTTTTTACCATACTGTCCAAAAACCCAGTGTCCTAAACCATCTGAAACTGTCCAAAACTATAGTTTTTGGCAGAATTATATTTCATTAAAATGATGTAAATGCACGAAAAATTTACAAAATAATTATTATAATTTAGTATATGCATGTACACATATAACTATTAATTGTTATTCTGTAACTTTTTTCAAGTAGGTATATTTATCATTGTTCTAATAGTAAATACAGTGAGAAACACTCATAAGGATTAAAGTATACACAAACTAAAAATTTTTTATTATTGAAACTTTAGTGAAAAAAATAGATCTCTTTCAAATATTGATAAGTGTCGGGTGTTGGCATAGTAACCGAGCAATCCTTATCTGCAGTGAAAAATTAAGTAACCTTGAACAGATTGAAAGTAGAAAAGATGCCGTCACATGCTTCCTTTATCTTATGCTTTATACGAGACTCTTTATCGCGTTGTATGATTAAATAAAATAGTCGCTGATTTTTTGTCTCGTTATACGAAATTGCGTTTTGTGAGAGTGCGTTGTACGAGATTCTACTGTATATATATGTAAGTATTATTCACAGAATAGAGAATGTGAAATAATCGTTGCTAATACTATTTTTGCCATTAAATTCACAAGAATAAAATGAAAAACGAAGAATCACTATAAGAATTACGCTGAAATTCTATGACACACTAATCTATTTAATGACGAACACAAATTTACAATGAATATATACAATGCATCAGTTAAAACGGTTTAGAAAATAACATTAACTTCTGAGCACCGTCTGTGCTAATTTTCATAACTATTGAGAACAACTTAAAGTTCTGAGCACTTATGCTCAAACAGCATATTTCTGATCCCGTCTGATCATTCTGACATCTTGCAAAGAACTCCTGCTTCTTCTCGTAACTTTCGTTTCAGGTAACAGCTGTTGCCATTCTGCATCAACTAATAAATGAGAGGCTGAGTGGTATTGTTTTCTCTGGAAGTGGGAAAGTTGAATTCCTCACATATATATACAGGGTGTCCCTGAATTTATGGGCCAGACTTTAAGGGGAAATAGGGCACTTTATAAGGATTCAGAATTGCACAGGAATCCATGTCCCCAAACGTCATTTTAACCCTTTAAGAACTGGATGTTTTGCGCTACTTTGTACCACTCACTTCGCCTACTGTGTAAATTTATAAGCTTGCATGCATCATTCAGAATGTACGTATTATTGCAATCATTGTGATAAAATACATCAATAAAAACAGAATTTATTTATTTATGTAAAAATTAGGTAAAATCTTTAAAAAATGCAATATTGGAGAGTCACGCCCATATCCACGCAACATCACCCTGTTCTTAACCCAGTGGCAGAAAGTTTTGTAGCTGTCTGCGACAGACTTTTAAAATTTCATAATCTGTCTGTGAAATTTGTGCGTAATCAGGGGTGAAAATGGCTTACACTCAAAAAGCCTGAAAGCTGATAGTGGCAATCTTGGGGGGGGGGGGGGGGGGCTTAACAACAGTGGTGATCTCATGCAACAATACGCAAATACAATTTTACTACAGAGCAATATAATATAAACAGTTATAAAATAATAAGTTGAACTCATTCAATTAAATATTTTATAGCAATGTTTGACACAACACAATAAAAATAATTATAAATAATAAAAGTTTTAGTTTTAGTTTTGATACAGAAATTTTAAGTGAATTTTGAAGTGGAGGAGAAGTTTTGGAGCAGTTTTAAATGAAATTAGCACTTTTCTATGTTCTCGTAGTATCTCAGTAACAGGAGAAAAGAATACATGCATAATGCTGCCTATCAAGGGAGATCTAGGCTCCCTAGGCCAACGTTGTTAAGCACTGTTTCTTGTGTTCCTACCAAGACACCTATAAGGGGCTCTAGAGTTCCTACGAGAGAGCATCTAAGACGTGATATATCGGTAGTGCATTGTCGCAGGTGAAAAATGTCCGTAAATTGCAGACAATTTTTTATGACTGCAGACAAAGACTGTCCGAAAGTTGCGGACTAATGTTTTTATTAGTGCAGACAAAAACTGTCTGCAAGCTATTTTACTGTGTCTGCGACTATGTTGCCGTGTTTCTGCCACTGGGGTTCTTAAAGGGTTAAAATGACGTTTAAGGACATGGGTTCCTATGCAATTCTGAATCCTTATAAAGTGCCCTATTTCCCCTTAAAGTTTGGCCCATGAATTCAGGGACACCCTGTATATAAGCAATATGAATAAATGTTGTATTTGCTTCAAAAAGAGAAATATTTTTAATAGTTATATTTTCTTTTAAAATATGCTTTTAAATGTTAATTCTTAAGTACATATTTTGAAGATTTTTTATTTACATTTTTTATTCATTTTTATTATTATTTATTTATTTATGTATCTACTATTTTTGAAATGCATAGAATTTTTTGCCTTTATAATTATACATTTTAATTTATTTATTTTCGGTATCATTTAATCTGTTCAGTTTAAGAGAAAAAATGTAATGAAGTAATTTTTTAAGTAGAATTTCTGTAAAATAATGAATAAATAAGACAGGCAAAAATATGAATAAAAATCAATGACTAACTGTTTAATTTGGATATACTATCACATATTTTTTATTACCAGAAAAATTTTTAAAGGTAATGAAATTTTACTTTTATATACCAATTTTTAAATTATATATTTTTGTAAATAAAAATATTTATAGAACTACTTAATTTCTCAGGGTAAAATATTTTTAACTAGCAGGATTTGCCCACTTCGCTGGGCACTATTTAAATGAGTTGTCAAAATCCCATATCATTATTAATAACTTATGTTAAAGTTCCCTATGTGTTCGGCAGAGGTTTTTCATGCTCGCAATGTGTAGAGTCCAGGTCTCTATTACCTTCAGCAGCAACTTACTCGTTTCTTACTTCTCCTTCCCCAACGGGTAACTTTGAAGTTTTGAGAAATCTCACAGATTCCATAGATTTCCCAAGACAAATTTAGTGCTAAAAGGGAGGTCTTGAATTTGCTCCTTCGTAACGCCCATCCCCCCCCCCACCAAGAAAATAAATAAATTTAAAAAAATGTTTTTAGAAATATCTTAAAGAAGACACATGGCTGTTTTCAATACCTTTGTACCATTTTTAGTAGAATTCTACTCAAAAATCTGAAATTTCCCCCCAAAAAACTATTTTTCCCCTTCCTCCTGTAAGAATCAAGAATTCCAAAATCGTACCTAATGTTTTATTTATACTCAAGTCTAGTCTCCTCATGTTCAATTTCTTCACCATAAAGTAATTTGGAGTTAATTATACTTACAAATATTTTTTTGCTTCCGGACCCCCAGGCGTGAAGGGGGGGGGGGATTTCAATAAATCCTGTTACTTTAGGGGTCGGATACATATAAACAATTCAAGCCCCAAAAGCTCTCATAAATATTCCAGGAAAAATTTAGCGCTAAAAGGAGTGTCTCAAATTTGCCCTTCGTAACTCATACTCCCCCCCCCCACACTCACACCAAAAATAAAATAAAATAAAAAATAAATAGCTGATCACAAAAAAACAAAAACTAGTTTTAGAAAGATCCTAAAGAAGATGCTTGGTTGTTTTCAACATCTTTGTTCCATTTTTGATAGAGGTTTACTTAAAAATCCGGAATTGCAAAATTTCCTGCCAAAAATCAATTTCCCCCCTCCCTCCCTTTAAAAATCAAAATTCCCTAAATTGAAGATAAAATTTTATTCGTACTTATGCCTAGTCTCCCCATGTGCAATTTCTTTACTGTGAAGTAATTTAGAGCCGAGTTATGCTTACAAACGTGATTTTGATTTGATGAAGAGGAATTTCGAAAAAGTTGATAGATATAATTTTAAGTTGGGTAAAGATTTAAATTCCTGTCAAGCACCGTTGAATTCCGTCCAGCCGTTCTCACATGATAACCTGGACAAAAATAGTGTTACAGACATACAGACATGATGACGCACACACAGACAAAATTTTTTGAAGTAATTTTTTACTTTCATGGTGTGTGAAACATGAAGATATCAAAAAATTTTTGATTCGGACAAATTTACAGACAAAAGTCTGATTTTATTAACATAGATTACTAATTATGATTGCTGCTAGAAATATAGGGATTATACCTATGAAATGGAATTTCTCATAATTTTAAGTTTTAGACACTTTAAGACAGTAAAATCCATATGACCTGTCCAAAACTAGTTTCGGACGTCCTAAATTCCAACTCTGTGTAAAATGCAATAGGAGGGGAGATATCAGGGTTGCTATGGTACCTGGAAAACTCAGGGAATTTGAAAATGTATTAAGAAACAGAGAATTTCAAAATTTATTGCAAAAACAGGGAAAATTCAGGAAATTTTGAAATTTTTTGGAAAAACATTTGAAAATTTTTTCATAATCAAATATTTTTTTTTATTTTAGTGCTTTATAATGAATCAATTATGGTTTTTTTCACCAACTATAGTAAGTTAATAAAATTAATATACCCATACCCTAAAGATGTTCAATTGATTTATAAACATGTTTGATTGTAATGTTGCATGATTGTGTGTCAGTGATGGATCCAGAACTTGACTCAGCCCCCCCCCCCCAACCTTAAATCTGCCACTGTTGTGTGTCATCGATTTTACTTCTAAAAGAGACAGGGAAAACTCAGGGAATTTTTTCTCCTGATTTGTGTAGCAACCCTGGATAAATTGTAACATTACATCTTAGGCATATTTCTTCAAGTTGTATAATAGAAATTTATATATATACAGGCCTCGAAGCATTCCTAAAATCTTACTTCCATTTTATTATACTGTCACCATTGCCATCAATAAAAAAATTTTCTTGAATGTTTTAATGCTAAAACATCTGAAACCATTATGTAAAAACGTATTGATTTAATGGAGTGGTGCCAATATAATAAAATGAGTGTAAAATTTTAGGAACGCTGCGAGGCCTGTATATATGTGTGTGTATGTGTATGTATACAGGGTGGCCACTGGTCAGGAAATTTCGCTTACAGTCAGGGATTTCTGAGAAATTTTGTAGAAATAAACTGTATTTGAAACAGGGTATCGATAATCAGGGAAATCATGGAATTTCTCATTTTTGCCTTGCAAATACGACTGAAAGTTCACCAAACAGGCAACATATCTTAACCAAGATTGCACAGGATTAGATGCTTTCTAGTTGAATCTCATTGAGTTAATAAAAAAAAAAAAAAGACACTCCAATTTCTTTTTATTTTTAAATAGTTTTGATGCAACAACTTGAGGAATAAATTTTTATATTTTGTCAATTTCTCCTAAATTTTGAACTTTTCATTTGCATTTTAGTTTTCGTTTTGTGTATGTTAACAAAATCAACAGAGGACAGTGAAATAGTTTTTTGAATAGCAGTGGTTTGGTGAGCATGTTGCACATCATACCTGCCAACCATTTCATTAATAAAAATAAAATTGTTAACCCCCTTGAAAAAACGCCCTTTTTTCCTCACCAGTTTATTTTTAGAGTAATTCTCTCCAAATGTTGTTACTATTAAATAAGAATAAAATTACTCTTAAAAAATGACTGATGTAAAGTAAAAGGTGGGTACTAAAAATTTTACCCTTCATAATGAGATGGTTCGTATGTATGCACATGGGTACATATACATAAAATTTTGGAATGTATGCAGTGGGTAACGGAAATAAAATCTCTCAAAATTAGTTAGCGAAATCGGGGAACTTTTTTTTTTTACTTTCTCTAGCCATCCTGAGAAAGGGCATTATTGTAAATTGCTAAATTGTTCTCTAATGTTGCAAGATTTTCATTTAAAATAAGCAGCATAATTCAGAAAAGTGATAAATGATCAGTGAATTTGAAAATGTTCTAACTCTAGCCATTCTGATAATGTATACCGTAAAATCCCGATTATAAGCCCCCCTCGAAAAAAAGCCCTCTCCCCACTTTTAGGCAATTTTGGATTTTTTGCATAATCCTAAAAATAAGCCCCCTCTCCATTTTTTTCATTTTGAGTAAAAAATTATTTTCTGAAATCTTATGTCTATTTAATAATTTTAAATAAATGTATTCTTTTAAAATATTTTTTACAGCAAAATTTATTAACTCTTTTCTTCTCCTTCTGTTTTAACAAAATAACAATGAGGTGGGAATGAGAACTATGAAATAAGTATAGATCTATATTGAAATTGTAAACCTATTTTCCGATAGATGGCAGCACCACTCTTAATTCCAGAAAATGTTCTTACAGGCTTACTCAATATTCATTAAAAAAAAAAAAAAAATCTATAAGTAAACTTTTCTTTATTTACCTTTCATATACTAAAGAATAAATAGAGTTCTTTTATTTACTTATTTAATAAAGGTTACATTTAAAAAATATATATACTATTAGATTTTCTTTTAATTTAATTATTTCAATTAAAAAGATTGATGTCATATTTTTGTAAAATGTTATATTTAACAATAATATATAAAATGAATTTTATGCATTTAATATTCACCTAAATATATACTCTTATTAATTTATAAACACTAAATTAATTAATGTTTGATAACCTTTCACGATTTACCTTGCCTTTACTTTACCAAAATCTGTCTAATTTTTTTATTAGTCTTTCATATTAACCATATGAAAAAATTAATTTAAATTAATAATTTAAGATTTATTTCTGTAAGTTACATTCAATTCTGGACTAGATAATAAATATTAGTTTTACTCTCTGGTGGTAGATGGCGCCACCACAACTTTTTAAAAAAGATATTTCTAATAATCCCGATTATAAGCCCCTCTCTACTTGTTACTGGTTTTGCATTTAAAAAATGGGGGGCTTATAATCGGGATTTTACGGTATATATATTCTTCTTGGCTTTCTGAAATGGTAAATCTTTGATTTGTTCAAATAATCTCTTTATTAACCTCTTAACAGTTGGGTATTGTCACAAGATAGGGACGTACATTGTAGTTTTTGGCTTAATACAGCTACACAGTTTCCAAAATCTTGCAATATTTCTGTTCTACACGAAGAATCGTATGTCCCCTGAGGGTGAAGTCCTTCAAGTTTTGAGCATTTTCCAATTCCAATTAATTTATTATACTCCACTTCTTTTTACTTCCATTACCCGTTTATCGTACATAATGCTAGTATCAAAGCTTCCTAGATCTACTATCAAGCCTGAAGGTCTCCTTAGTGACGTCACAACCGGGGTCCTTTCGCATCGGTTACTTTCGCTTGAAATCTCTTAAGATCTTCTCTAAAAGCTTCATTTCTTCTTCATAAAAACTGATTTCTCATTTATATTCCGTTAAAAAATAATATTTGACATTTATCTACCCTTTTTATTAAATAAATATATATATATATATATTTCTTCCCCCCCCCCCCTTCATAATTTCAACTAATTTACTTTAGCTAAAATAGATACATTTTTCATTTCATATATGTGTTTACATAATTAAGCATTTTTAAAAATCAAATATTTGATGCTATAAAAATAAGTTAATACGTGTTATTTTAATAAATGAGGGAAATTCACCGAATTTCCCTCAATAATAATAATTTATTCAATAATAATTTATAAGATATAGAATAATTTATAGATATATATATAGAATAATTTATTCTATAAATATTACACCAAGAAAATTACAATATTTAAAAAATAATAAATTTTGGCACACGTTCTTTGATTTTGAATTTCCATATTTTAGCATATAAAGATTTTATTTCAGTTAAAACAACAAAAATGATATTTAATATTGCTCATTTGATAATATAAATGAAAATCTTTATTATACATATATTTTACCAAATATTTATTTTATTTTTAATTATATTATATGTAAGTGTATTTTAAAATCAAATATATAATGCAATAAATCAAGCTCTGCATATTTTTACATTGTTATAAAAAATATTATCACATATTCAGAATTCCATTAACCCTTTGAACTGAAATGACGAGTCCAGCTCGTCATGAACTTTCTTGAGCAAACTGATCATGACGAGCTGCACTCGTGATGTGTGAAACAAATATTATTTTTAATAATAACAGATTATTTGAGCAACAAAACCGTAAGTTTCTATATGAATCCCTCCTATTAAAACTAAGAAAATTAAATTGTCTGCATGAGCAGTGCTGACTGAAAATAAATTGCAGTTCAAGGGGTTAATATCATTTAACTTCAAAGTTTTGTACAAAGAGTATTAAATTAATATTTAAAAATTAAGTATTAATAATTTTTAGATATACATGCATTCACACTTTCTAAATTTCCAAACTGTGATTTATAAAAATTGAAATATGAATCTAAATTCAATCTTTAAAATTAACAAAAAAATATTTTTAAATTCTCTAATTTTGGCTATGTAACATATTTGAAAATGTTAAGTATGCATATTTTTCATACATGAATTTGAAAGGTTATTTTCTGAAATGTAGATACAACAACTCTTTTGTAAATGCTGATTTGTAAATTTTGAAACCAATTTCGAGTTATAAATACTAGATGTTTGAATTAATATTTCGAATTAGTCTGTATTGGGTAAAATTAAAATCATTTAGTTTATAGGTAATATCGAATAAATTTGAAATAAAGTTCGCCAAAAGAATAAGGAATTTTCGACATGCATGCATACATTCACTACTTTTAAATTCCCAATTTTTAATGCATGAAGATCGAAATTTGAATGTTCAATTTATATTTTGAGAACAATAAAAATTTATATTTAAAATTATTCCCTATTTGCAAAGCACAATAATAATAATAATTATTATTATTTTTTTTTTCATACATATTTTACCGAATTTTTATTGATGGCTTTCGAAGATTACTTTATAAAGCATGAATACATCATTTGAGTTATTATGATTGTTTTATAAACATTTAAAGTAAACAATTTGAAGTCATAAATATAAGATGTTTAAAAAATATTTCAGATTTATATGTAAGAGAATTTTAGATCATTCAACTTAAAATTACATGAGCCCAAAAAATAAATAAACGAATAAATAAATAAATAAAACAATTTTAAAAAATCTGTTTCAGATAAATTTATAATTCCTAAACAAATTCACGCAATACAAACTACTTATCAAAATTAATTTCCACAATGAATGGAGACAACTTTCATATCAGAGAAGTACAATACTAAATTTAAATAATAATAATAATAATAGAAATTTTATGTTCTACGTTCGAGTTTGTAGGAAGTGTTTCTTTCTTTTTTTTTTTTTTTTTTAATAAAAAAAAAAAAATCTTGATAACTTTGTTTGAAATTATTGAAGATACATGGTTCAACTATTAGTTTTAAAGGAATTAACAAGTTCTCTTAAAAAATATTTATATTGAAAGTTTACAACATTCGGGAGGATTTTCCTCCAAAGGAGCAAAGATGCTCCTATATGTACCAATTTTTCCTATAACTGTTGCGGTTCTGCGCTCAAAGTTGGTAGACGTGAGGTGCCGAGTTCAATCCCTGGTCGCACTCATCAGCCTAGCCGTTCAAAGTTTTCTGTGGTTTTCTCTGAAATTGCGTAAATACCGACTAGGAACCCTTAGAAAGACCCCCACAGAGGGCATTCCTCTCAGGCCTAGGACCCAAGTGCAGTTCCCACAACTCAACCCAACCTATAAATATTTCTTTTTATTTCACGATGATTTGTTAAAAGTAATTGTAATTGCGCTTATTTATACAAAATTTTCTCCTATACTGCCATATTAATAATTATTATAAAACGTTATGGTATCTCCACCTGTTGGCGATTTTCACCAAAAGTTGAAGGACATTTAAATCAAGAAGCAATTTAAACTTTTTTGAAATTCTGTTCATTAGTTCCTGAGATACAGATACCCGAAAATTTTTTCTCTCACGCACACATATAATATTGACATTTTCTAAAAATGATCAAATCATGTTTGTACCTTTCAAAACGTGTAAATCCATCGAAAACCAGAAATAGAAAATCTTTACGAATCCAAGACGTTTTTCTATCGAATTCAGAAGAAAGAGAAAAATAAATAACAATGAAAAACTAAAATTTAAAAATTAAAATCTTTTAACAAGTGGCATTGCCATTCTTTTTTTCATAATTTTTAATGTGCCCGTATAGGACAAAGTTTCAAATAAATGAGAATAAATTTTAATGAATTATTATAAAATTAAGAAAGAATTATTCATAACAGTACAGTCAATCAGGATAACAGTCAACCTTTCGTGTGTAGATTTTCAATATGGATATCTTTTAAAAGCACTCGTCAATACCTTTAAAACGAATGGTTGAGCAACAATCTGTGATAATTAAAAACAAAGTTATTATAATATTATTATTATTTTCATTTGGAGAAAGTGTCCTCCGTGGGGGTCATTTTACGGGGTCCTAGCCCTATATTAAAAAAAAAAAAAAAAAAAAAAAAGAAATGGGAAAAACAAGGAGAACTCCGAAAGGATAGGTTGACATGTGTCATCTAGGATCAAACCAGGTACCTAATGTCTTTGAGAGCAGAGCCTTGCGACCACTGGGGAGAGACTTTCGTAATTTTCAAAGAATTTTTCGTAATTTTTAAAGAATTTTTGTATCATTTCAAAAGAAATATTTAATTTTTTTAGAAATATTACAAAAATTTAAAAGAAAAGAATTGACGTTTTTTAAAATCTCTGTTTGACACTTTTGTTTTAAATCTATTATTTACAGTTGCTAATTTTCTGGAGGATCTACCATGTAAAAAATTCATCATTTTTTGTCATTGTATAATTATTCAAAAGAATGTTACACGCTGTTTTTATACATTCATTAATTAACTGAGTTAGTGATTTACCACAATTACAAATTCTTTCAAATTCTAATCCGTCATCCATTAGTTTTTCAAACAATTCACATAATAGAAAACGTTGATTTTCAGATTTCAAAAAAATGTTCCTAATATTCTGCAGTAATACAATGTAAATGAAAATTAACTCATTTGAAGAATATTAAATGATGGAATCTAAAAATTCATTCATGAAAAATGTAATTTAAATGTATATGATGCTACAAGCATTCCAAATTCCAAGCAGAAGATGAGATAGTAAAACACAGTAAACGGATCCGATGGACATCAGTTTCTTACAGATAAGGGACCCGGGTTGTGACGTCACACGCTGTCTAAAGTGATACCTTCAGGCTCGATAGTAGATCTAGGAAGCTTTGCTAGTATTGTATTCAGTCCAAAAATTAGATAACAAGTTTTCACCTGATTTACATGTTTTAAGGTCTTCTGAGTCTAAATTGTTTTTGGCAATTGGTCAGTATGTGTGTGCATGTGTGGAATCTTCTGACTATCCTATCTCTGACACTAATAAAGATAGAACTACAAAACTTCAGAATCAAGACAGGTCTGGCGTACAGATGATTTTTCCAACTTTTAGTGAAAATTAAAAAAAACAGAAGAGGGATACCGGAAACTAGAAGTCCATATTTCAAAAATGGCTCTAACGATTTTCTTTAAAATTGCTATATAAACACTATTAAATATCCTTTTGTATGAATTAGTTGGTTAGTTCAGGAAAATTGATAGGTGTCCTGTATAAATAGCTCAATTTCATGTCTCGCAAGTGCATTCCTTTAAAAGCAGTTGTACAAGTTTTTTTCAAATTTGTTATATAGTACACTTTAGTACTCAAAACTAAAATTTGAAACAGATTAAGTAATATAAGAACTTGAGCGATATCATTTACATATCTGTCAGAAAATTTTCTGACTATTTTGACTTTGAAGTAGTATTATTTTACTGTCTAAGTGATGAAAAGGGTGACCTGTAGCAAAAATGTGCTGGAAAGGGCTGCTAGGTGCCAGAGTATATTACAAAATGGTCATCAGGGGCTGTACTCTGCCTTAGTGTCAGCACTAGCCTGTTTCATATGCTTATAATTGAATAAAAATTATTTAATGCTCAGTAAGTAAAGAATCACAGTTGCCATAAAAATTGAATGCACAGTCAAGGATAAAATGAATACTTTTTTTTTTTTTTTTTTTAAGAAAATTTTTTTTTCAAATTATTTGAAAATTATCATTAAATCAAACTGTTATATGTTTATTTTTCGAACTTTTTAATTATGGTAATTCATAATTAAAAAGTTTGAAAAATTTATGTGATTTTCCTTTCTAAGAATTCGGGCAAACTAGTTCAAACTGTTAAAGGTGAAAATTAAGAAATTTGGTTAATTTTCAGTGGCCACTAATCTCCCTAAAAAATTAAGAATATTTTTCAAATTTCTTGCAACTTATGTTTACAGCCATTGAGACTCATTATTGGGAAAAAATTAATTAATTAATTTTCATGAAAATTATATTAAGCTCTGAAAAATGAAACAAACAAAATCGCATCTAACTAAATGAATATTTAGTTTATTTATATCATCTAACTAAATGAATATTTAGCCTGCAGACCAGATTGGGACTCCATGAGCTTCTGAAAAGTAGGTTGGAAGAAGTAGAAATTGATTTCAATAATTGTAACAGTCTTCTAATTTTGAAAACATTAATATGGGGAGTAAATCTCTTGTAGCAGATGTTTTATTTTATTTTATTAATGAAGAGTACAAAACCTTCCTTTAAAAGTAACTACACATATCACTACACAATCTTTGGACAAAAAGAAATTTAGACTAATCTTTGGACCAAATCCAAATTACTAATGCAGGAAATTGACAAATTAAAGTTTTTTAAGCAATGCAGCAGGCAGACAAAGTGACCTCTGTCATGGCCACCTATGGTAAAATTTTTATTGACCATCTTTTTTATTGTATTTAATGGCTATGTATCCAATGGCTAATACTAATTTTACCCTATATATTGTGTCCACGGTTGCAGGGGGCCCTAAAACTCATTTCTTGTATATTTGATTTAAAAAATTCTGCTTTTAATGCAGAAATATCATAACAGAAAATTTTGTCAAGTTTGAAGGGGAGGGGGGGTTAACGGTGG
This sequence comes from Salticus scenicus, assembly GCA_963930645.1. NCBI lineage: Eukaryota > Metazoa > Arthropoda > Arachnida > Araneae > Salticidae > Salticus > Salticus scenicus. Next base: position 17,245,009 of record OZ005652.1, on the reverse strand, counting down.
CAAAGGCCCAAGGAGGTATGTGTTCCCTGGACCTCATTTAAAGTTTATCGGACTCTGTGTATCAATCATAAACCTTTCTACTCTATATCATTCTATATGACAGCACTACCTGCCGACTAGCATGCACAATCATAAAATCAACAGAGCTTCTCATATTAAAGGTTTTACCCATATGCAGTTGGTTGAATTTTAACTAATAGATGCTGAGATATCGTACAGAAAATCACGTAAGATCAGTGGTAAAATAATGGCTTCAGCTGCTAATGAATTCAATAAAAACCCAGTTTGAATAAAAATTTTTTTTTTGCAATGCCCATCTTACTTATCAAGTTTGGTGCACTTACTGAGATACAGTCCTTTCCTGTGAATAGGGAAAATTACAATATAACAATGCCATCTGTTAGAAAATATTAGAGTTGCACCGAATGTTCGGTTACTATTCGGTATTCAGCCTATTCGGGAGATGACACCAAACTATTTGGTTGCCGAATATCTTGGTATTCAGCAACCGAATAGTGGAGTTAAATTTAAGAATAAGTTAAAATATTGAAATAGGATTTTTTTTTTTTTTTTTTTAATTATAAAATTAAAGTTGATATGTTTTTTTTTTTATTCATCAGTGTTATGATGTCAAAGAATATTAGATTGGTACTTTTCACTTATTTAGTAAAGTTTCTATTGCATTACTTTCTAACCTAAATTGAAATAGTCTGTATTCAAATGTAATACATTTCAAAATAATTATTTATTGTAGTTTACTAAGCAAAAAATTATGACAGCATATAAAATTATATTTACTTACAAACAGTCAATACAAAATACAAATCCACTAAAAAATTAAGGATAGAAGAGAGTTTATCAAAAATCATTTGCTGTATTTAAATTTTGGCAAATTATGATGCAGGAACAAAAGTTTTTCTGCATTTTCTGACTGTATGTGTATGTGAGAGAGCTTTGTTGTATTAATTAGATGTATATATATATATATATATATATATATATATTTTTTTTTTTTTTTTTTTTTTTTCACTGTGGAGCATGCAACACACTTTTAGTAATTTTTCTTTTGTGTGTGTATAGGTATATATTTATTCAAGTCTTCCTACTTGGTGTTTGGTCATTGTAATGATTAATTAAGCACACATATGCCTGCACACATAAATAAGTGTAATTTTTGAAAATCGAAAAAGGAAAATTTTTGATTTAATGTATTAGTTTATTTGTGAAACTCAAAATTTTACAGAAAAAAAAAAAAAAAAAAAAAAAAGCAATGATTAAAAAAAAAAAAAAAAAAAAAAACTTTAATTTTGACTATGAAATTTATTTTTTGATGCTTAGATTTTATGCTGATATTGTATTATTATTATTATTATTATTATTATTCAATATATATATTAAAAATAATTAAGCTATTCTAATAAAAAAAAAAAATAATTACATTAAAATTTAAATATTAGGTCACAATTTTGACCGAATATTGGTATTTGTTATTCAGCAAAAATCACTATTTGGTGCAAATCAAGAAAATATATAGCCAAATTGAATTAGTATATTAAACTATATTAATTAAAAACGAAGTGTTAAATTACTAAATTAAATACATGAAAAAACCTTTACTAACTTTGTTGTTTGCCATAAACTTTTCCATTGGGATCCCGATTCTCATCAGACAGCCTCCTCTGTGTGTGACTTGGACTGTTGTGCTGGTCTTTGCCTTTTCAAACAGAGGAGGCCATCTGACAAGAATCGGGATCCCGATGGAAAAGTTTACGGCAAACAACAAAGTTAGTAAATTTGAAAAGGCAAAGACCAGCACAACAGTCTAAGTCACACACAGAGGAGGCCGTCTGACGAGAATCGGGATCCCAATGGAAAAGTTTACGGCAAACAACGAAGTTAGTAAAGGTTTTTTCATGTATTTAATTTAGTGAATTAGTATAGTTTATTATTGTGGACTTCTCAGTTCTCAAATTTTGAGCAGTTATATAAAATAGAAACTGAGATATAACTCTTTCTGAAATTGGAGAAATTGCAGTATAATAATACCACTTGTTGAGAGATATGCACTGAAAGTTGATAGACATAAATTTATGTCAAAATGCAATTAAATATAAATTTTCATGAAATTTTGTTCATTAGTTTCTTTTTGTCTCGCATACACAGACCGACGTTATTCCAAAAATGTTCAAAACCAGGACCTCTTAAAATGTATAAAATTTCTAAGAATCCAGCACTTTCTTCTATTGAATGAAGAAGAAAAAAAAAAAAAAATAGACATAAGTGCGATCATTGCTTTACACCTAGTAACTGTTATTATTTTCCAGGTAAAAGGTAATGCTTAATTATTTCAATTAAAAACAATTGTGCATGTTTTTTTTTTTGGTGTTTTCTTACAAACCTCTTATTCTTTATTTAATAGTTTAATTGATAATTAAATTATTATTTTTATTATTTCAGTTAGTGCCAAACAGTCAGTAAAAAACTTGAAAGAATATGAAGACTATGACTTTGAAGAAGAGATTCCAGAGTCATCTTATTTAAAAGTATTTCTGATGTTTATTATTCTTTCCTAGCAGTTTGAATTATTTAAAACTGTGCAATGCCAATTTAAATTGATTTATTTCTGTTATATCTGTATGAATAAAATTGTAACGGTGTCATTGATTTGTCGTATTTTTCGTTCGCTATATAAAGCTTATACCATTCAACTGATCAAAATTGGTACAGTAATAAATCAAGACAGAAATCTATCTAACTTATGTCATATTTTGTAGGGAAATTTGATAATTTGTTCAAAAGAAATTAAATAAAAACCCTATTTTAACTTTTAAAAAAAACTAATTTCTTCTCCCCCCCCCCAAAAAAAAAAAAAAAAAAAAAAAAAAAAAATTCCTTGACATGAAAAAATGTATACACATGAATAATAAAATTGAAATTTTGTCAAAAATTAAATTTGCTGATGAGTTATGTGAAATTGACGTTGTTATATATTTAAAAAATTTATATATATTGATAAAGCTTTACTTCAGTGTTATTATTCATGTGTAAAATAAGTATATTTATTTTTGTGTTGGAAAAGGAAAAAATATTAAGATCAAGGAAAGACATATCAATAAAAGTGAGAACATCATAAGAGTGCAATTGCTGTATGAAATACTATTAATATATACACTTTACATTTTGCCAGTAAAAGAACCCATTTTGTTTAAAGTGATTCAGATTAGAAACAATGTTTGTATAAATATCAAAATTATGTATGATATGTGTATTGTTTTGTTAAAAAAAAAAAAAAAAAAAGAGTAACTTTAATTTATCATTTTGCTTTACTGTGTTCTTAAAAAATAAAAAAATAAATAAAAAATCGTACTATGATTGATAATTTTTGACATTAAAACCAAGTTCATAAAATGTTATAAACTGTTTTAACATTAAAATCTATGGATAATTGAGCAGGACAAGTATTTTTGGTACTATAAACAAGTTGATGATATAATGAAAGATGCTATATATAACAGAGTTAAACTGTGTATATAGATATAACTTCAGTTTTAAGCCATATTTGAATTTTATGCTAGATTTGCATATTTTAATTCTTAGAAAAAGAAAAGAAACTGCAAAATGTATAACAGGTAATTACTCACTTAAATTTGAAAAATCTCACTTAAGTTTTTTGTTAGAAGGAGAAAATCCCACTCAATATATATATATATATATTTTTCCTAGTGTGAATCCTGGGTAAAAGAAAGTAGTGGGAGTGCCATATGACATTATGTTATTTTGCCTGATGAAGGGTTGTTCTTTGTTTTGATTAAAAGCAGTTCTGTGTTTTTGTATTTGTTATGTAAAATTATTGCCGTAGTGATCGTAAGGAATCTTAAACTAGAAAGATTTTAAGAATACAATCCATGGCAGTCATCATGAGGTCTTTTATTGAAGAAAATTTCCAATAATATAAAGGATGGATAATTCCAACAGGTTGATACAGAGCGTTGTAGAACATTTAATAATGTTGCAAATAATTCCAGGGTACAACGTTGAGATAGCCGAATAAGATGGGGGAGAGAGCAAATGTAATTCAGTCTTTACTAAACAGTGATTTGGAGCAGTTCTGGGATGTCTGAAGAAAAAAGCCAAATTTAAGGAAAAACAGCCAAATTATAGTGCCAAGTACTTTCATTGTTTCTCGGATAAAATTATGTAAATATTTTGAATTTGAAAGTTCGTTATTAAAAGTTATAGCCAATTATTTCACCAATGAAATAAATCACTCAAATTAAAATCTATTACATCTTACAATTCGACTATAATTGCAATTTAGAAACTAAATCATTTCTTAATGATTTAACTAACAGGGATTTCTAAATTTAGCTATAATGAAATAAACTTGTGCTGATATAATGTTTGACGCAGACATGCAGAGTTTTCCAAAAGAGTAATTTATTTAATAAATAATACTCTGAACTGTCAGTAGGTTGATTCTGATGTGTAATCAACAAGTTAAATAACTTGTTAACCAAAAAGATTTAAATTGCATAAGTTAATTATATTTATTCAACAAACCAAGTAATAAATCTTACACTTAATTATTTAAGTTCAATGGACAATACAAATTGCTCTCTTTCAATCAGTCTTTCTTATGATATTAAAAGAAAATTTGTATTATTCATTTAAATGAATTGAAAGAACTGATCCCAGTGGCAGAAAGTTTTGTAGCTGTCTGCGACAGGCTTTTAAAATTTCATAATCTGTCTGCAAAATTTGCGTGTAATCAGGGGTGAGAATGGCTGTTAACATCAGTGGTGATCTCGTGCAACAATACACAAATACAATTTTACTGCAGAACAATATAGTATAAACAATTGTGTATATTCATTCAATTCATCTCATTCAATTAAGTATTTTATAGCAATGTTTGACACAACACAGTATAAATAATTATAAATAATAAAAGTATTATTTTTAGTTTTGATACAGAAATTTTTATAAGTGAATTGTTATCCAAAAGGTGCAGACAAAAACTGTCCACAAGCCGTTTTTCTGTGTCCGCGACTATGTCGCCGTGTTTCTGCCACTGGGGAACTGATATTAATGAAAGTGAGCTTCTAAGATAATTTTGAATGCATTAAGTAACATAATTGCGAATTAGATTTAAATTAAATTTATTTATTTAATTATTTAACAGATAGTTTGATACTAAATAAATTTAGAATAAAATTAGATGTATTTGAATAATATGTGATTAACTTCTTCACAGTATTGCAAGGTATAAATATGTTTGTTCCTTCTTTTATAGATCACTTCATTTTTGGACAAAGTCAGTTGTTTGAAAAGCAACCTCATTAGTATGGAAGAACAGAAGTCAAAGATGAAGAAGTTAGAAGAAAACCTTGTCCAGGAAATGAGTCGAATAAAAAAAGAAATTCATACCAATGCAGAAGATAAATAATATTAACTGTTTTGCAAATAATTCCTTGCTAAATATATATATTTTTTTAATGAAATTGTTTTTATAATAAATGTATTTTATTTATTTATATTTTTAATAATTAATTTATTAAAATCATTTTAGTTGCATTTGTCTTCATTGATGGAACAATAAGATTCCCTTTTTCATGACATTTGAACTAACTTTTAACTAACAAATGCTGAATTGAAGTCCTGATTCAGATATTTGTAGTGATTCAGAGTTCAGAGTCCGCTTTAAGCAGTGGGTCTGATCCTAATGTGAAAAAATGACTTTTTAAATGACAAACTAAACTCAAAAACAAAACTCATATTTGTCTGTGCTTTCTTGTGTTGCCATTCTTAATATTCAATTAAAAAAAAAAAACATTGCAAGTAATAAACACATCAAAAATAAATATAACATGTTCTAATCATTACCAAAAACAAAAGAGAGAAACATATAATTAATAACACCCGCAGACATATTTACAAAAGAAAATATATTCAAATGGTAGAAGGAGGTTGTTTATGGAAATGTTTGCATTATAAAATATAATATGAGCTGTTCTATGCATAAATGCCATAGGTTTGTTTATATCTTTAATAGTTTTAGAATTATGAAACACCAAAATATGTCACTTTTTATATACACTTTGTACATAAATAATATTAAATAGATAACCATTTTAACTGAATACAATTATCGATTCATATATTTTCATTTAAGTGGTATATTTCAGTATGCCACAACCTTCTCCCCAACCCCCACCCTCAAAACAAAAAAAAAAGTATAATTTGTATTCTGTTCTTAAACATTTTGTAGAAGTGTGTGCAACAGTAGGTTGTATTCAAACATGTGATATGAGGGATAGGAGTTCAATGACATACCTCTGGACAAAAGGCTAACCCCGTGTTCATTAGTTAAATTTAAGACTATCGGAGAAATGTCGTTTGATGGAGTCGCTACAGTACTTCCCCTCCCAGAGAGTATGCCGTTGTACAAGCGATATTGCTCCTGTAGACGATAGCAGTTATCAGATCGTGCTGTCAGTTTGTCGTCTGTAAAATCGCACCACATGAGCTGTGACAGGCTTTGTGCTGTGAGCGTTTCACAGGCTTTATTGCTGGGAAGGTGTGATGCTGCCATCTATTGCCATATAGTGAAATTGATAACTCATTGTGTAGGAGCATCTGCGGTCACCAGTGCAGAAGTGTGTGCGGCAGTAGGTTGTATTCAAACCTATGATATGAGGGATAGGAATCCAAAGACATACATCTAGACAAAAGGTTAACCCTGTGTTCATTGGTAAACTTTGAGAGACTATCGTAGAAATGTCCTTTGATGACATCGCTGCAATTTCATTCATTAATATGCTCAGTTTATATATTTTTAAACTGTATGACAATTAAAAATTAAAATGATGCATTTCTAATGGATTTCATAAATGATTGAGGTCTTAAAAAAAAAAAAAAAAAATAATAATAATAATAATAATAACATAATAGATATATATTCTTTCTTTCTTTTTAAAAATTTTCACTATGGAATTAAAAATTTAAAGATATTCCTAAATTTCAGTGGAAAATAGAAGCTCATGTCTTATATTTAAGAATTCTTCAACAGTCTATTAATAATATTGATATCACTATAATAATATGTACATATGTGTAAATTAGAAAATATGTCAATATTTCTTTCAGAAAAGGTTTGCACGAACAAGGCTTGTCGCAGAAAGCATAAAAATATTTATTCTATTACAGGGCAAAACACAGTCTCCATAATGTAAGGCTCTGGCTTCTATAAAATATAAAAAATCTGTTTTATTCTACCTCATAATTACCGGATTAAACAGAATGAAAAATTCTTATTTAATTTTTATTTATGAATCTAGGTTTCTGTGAGTTTAAATAATAAATTAAACAGTAAAAAACTGGCATATTTCAAAAACTTGTCAATGTTGTGTATACTAATAATAAGTAAGAATTTAATGAGTAATTAATAATAAAGAATATTATTTAATAATATGAGATCTATTGAGATGCAAGAGACATTTATATTTATTTATTTATTGTCAACAGTGAAAATCTTGCTTAAAAATTGAAATTGTGTTAAAGTTTTTCATAAATTATATGCATGAGTTTAAAATGGTCAGAAAATAAGAGAATAGAGGAGTGTCTGCATTTTAAATGCTAAATGGACCCTTTCAAGTAAGAATCCAGAACTAGCCATAAAAATCTAAAAGTGTTTTTTTAATCAGCATCCTGCACTTCTTTGAAACCCGGGGTGTGAAGTCGTTCCTTCACATATATTAATTTTAATTACAGCTTTAAATAAAGGCAATAAATAATTATTATATTTTCAATAAATTAAATAGCTAATAAAAATAGATAACGAAATTCTAAATTACTTTTATTTATTCGCTTTTGTCTATAATAAATATCTTAATTCTAATAATACTTTCCTTTTAAATGGCATTTATAAGCTCTTCTAAATCATTTAATAAATAAAATATAAAAATAATATTATTTCCAGTCATAAGCCGTTGGATACATAATTACATTTTCATTCTTTTAAATTGCGTATGTTTATTTATTCGAAGCTAAATTAAGCAATACATTTCCGTTCTAATATCATTAAAGAGTAATTTATATTTTTTTTATCACGGGATGTGCAATAAATCCTAGTCTGAGTGTCTCCCTTAAATAACGGCCTTCTGGCGATAAAGTTTGGCATTGAGGATTGGCGTTAGTTTTTTAACGGTCGTGCTAAGTTCAAAATATTTACATTAAATTATTCTACAAACAAAGGAATATCTTTGGCTATAAATTTGGCACTTTTTCAAAACTCTTGGCGTAATTCAATAGTCTGATCTGAGTTGCAATAGAATCAACTTCAAGAATTCGCTCTTAAATCTTGACGTAACAACACGTAATCGCGAAGCCCTCTCTCTCTCTCATCCAACCCTCTGTATGTCTGTTAAACTTTATAATAGATATTTGGAAATAGTACTTTTTATTATAGACTTTCTTGATTTTCATGCTGATTAAATAAAGATGATTGCTGCAAAATTATTGATTCTTATTTCCTCACGGCCTAAAGTTCACTGTTCCTGGAGTTTTATTGCGATTCTTATACTATAGCTCAAGTCTTCTTCAGAATCTACCTTACAAACTTTGGTGCCAGACCTCTTCAGAGTGGTTACGAGATAAAAAGAGAGAGAGGGGCACTTGTTTAGATAAATTTACTAGCTAAAGAAACTATTTTATTTCTGTTGTTTCAAAGTTATACGGACTGACTTTCTTCAAAAAAATAAATCGGCTCCTTGGAGACAGATGTGTAGTTCACCTTATAGTGGATATTTAACAGTCTGCTTAAAGTTCTATCTTATGTATGTACTATTTGATGTGTGAAATATTTCCTCAACGACAGCGGGATATGCAAGTATTCAATGAATGATCTTCCCATCGTGTTTTATTTTGACGCAATGGTTTCCCCGAACTATTGGAAGTTTCTTCGCTGCAATTTTTCATTGACTACCGGCGCTCGGCATTTTATCCCAAGTCAAAGTCGCTGGACCTCGTTTTCTATAAGCCGGGCCGGTGTTTCTCCTTCGTCCTCTCATACTGTGTGTTATGGAGGCTCACACTCTGAATGTTGCAAACTCGTGTTCATGTGGAGTGACGGAATGACTTCAATTTTTTTATTGTTCGTCTTTTAGACATTTTTCAAGTTATTAACGGATTTATGTTTACGGAACTGCTAAACATTCGAACTTTAGTAGAAAGAAAAAAAAACTGCGCGTTGTGAAATAGGGTATTACGTTTGAGTAAATATAGACAGGATTTTCACTTTATCTGAGAGAACTCACGGATAGAACGTTGGTCATCTAGTAAGGCCATGTGTTTTTTTTTTTAGTGCTCGGATTTTATGCCAGCTGTCTACACAGGGAAAGTTTTACAAGTATTGCTAAATCGGAATACTGGAAAATACATAATGTATTCTAGACTATATGAGACTTCAAACAGAACGTCACGTGTGAAAAAGATAAAATGCATATAAAGTACATATATATATATTTTTAAATAGTTTTTCGTTTGTCAGTTTAGCAGAATAACGTAAGTAGAATGTTTTTATATTTTATTGATGAAGATTGAAATTTTTATTAAAAAATAATAATAATAAATATATTATTACTACCTTTTTCGTGTATAACAATAATTTTATGACTTTCTATAGTATATTCATGGTTACATTATGCATTCTTTGTCTAAATAAAATATTTTTCATTTATATGGAAGCTATTTTATAAATCTATATATGGTAATTGATGATAAATTTAAAAAAAAAATTGTTTTTTTCCATTGAATAAATTTCTTGTTTTTTCAATCAAGGGTAAAAAAAAAAAAAAAAAAAGGTTTCATATATTTTTTACTGAATTGAAATGCTGTTTTACTGGTAATTTTTATTAAATGGGTTTGGAATAAATTAATTTTGTATATAATGTGTAAAAATAATTTTTCATTGATAATGTTGGTAATAATAATTATGAAATGGATCAATTAATATTCTAGAAGAAAACTAGGATATTCACATTTAGTGCAAATTTATTTCGAGATTTATGACATGAAGCACATATTATTTTCACAACGTAAATTTAATATTGAATTTGTTTATCACAGTGAATATACAAGTGTAAAAATAAAATAAAAAAAGGGAATTAAGTAATTACATAAAATGATGTAATGTTTACAAAATTTTAGCGAATCTTTATTTTTTTTTAATTCATTAACATCGCAATATTTATTGTGTTTAAGGTGTTAAATTTTCCATGAAGTAAATCTCTTGTCTTTTAATCAAATGCTTAATAAAATTCGTTATTGATTATTAATTGTATGTTTTATATATATTTTTATTGCAAAATAATTATCACTGTGTTTGTTAATTGAATTTGATTAATTTTTAATTTAAGAATTAAATTTTGAGTTATTTCGCATGTTGGCATTTTCTAGGTTGGTTGGAAATACACATATTTTTTTTATACATACCTTTTTAGAGACGTGTCGGCGAAAATTCGTTTTTGATATCAGTCGATATCTAGACACTTATTTCTCATCTTTTTACACACATATATTTTTTTTTGTTCAATTATTTTAACCTGCTTGGAACTGCCATTGCATAACAAATTAATAAATAAAATAATTGGAGTGATAATTTCAGGTATTCCCATACTTTTGTTCATAAACTTATATACTTTTGTTATTGCTTTTTAATTATGCATCACTGTGTCTCAAAAGCTAAATATCAACACTACACTTTTCTCTAAATACCATTATTTATCCTTTCATTTAAAAATAGATAAACAAATAAAATTATTTAGATTTATACATCTAATTTAAGTCCTTGAATTGAAGGAGGCACAATTAATATGTTAGGATTCAAGTTTATGTAATTTTGTGCCACAATGTGCATTAGTAGAGCTCCTAATTGCGCTTGTGTTGTTGGCATTCAATGCTCTTTTCCTTATCTTGAATTATTGGCCAAATTTTTCTTGGTGAGGGGACCTGCATTGATTGTCATTGTTTGTATGATTTTACATTAAACTTTATTTAATTTGAGTATGAATATAATTAACTTACATTTTTTTACTATTTAAATTTTACATAAAATTTAACATTTTTTTACAGAAATCGAATGGAATTGTTTTTATTTAGGGTACATTTTTCTTATTGTTTACTAATATTGTTTCTATAAAAAGATCTTTCCCACAACGCATAGGTACATACTACATAGGACATAGCATAGGGTCCACAGTGACCGAATAAATAAATAAAATAAAATATTGAATAAAATATTAATTAATGGATTATATCTCCAACAATTTTCTTTTTTAACACTGTATGTATTAAGGACAATATGTAAATCCAGTACATAATATATTTTATGAATCTATACTGGCCGTATCTTGTTGCATGCAAGTGTCCTAAATAAATTTAACACACAATTTTCCAAATTTACATATTTCTTTTCTCATTTTTTTCGGATATTATGTACATTGACTTTCATGTAAACCTAACAAATTTGTTAGTCTTGAACATAAGGTTCAATGTTTTATTTATTATACTTACCAGGCATTCTTAAATAATCATGTACAATCACTTATACAGAAAGGGGAGTTGGTTGTATATCTTAGATACCTAAACACATAAACATAATTTTATTCTAATATTATTTTTCGTTGTCGTATATTTTTCAAGTTTCATTTTTTACAATAACATAACACAGTATTTTCTTTGCCCATTTTAACTAAAATGTTACATTTTAACACAAATGTTTTAATTATTTTTTTCTAATTTCATAAACGTTGAGAAATTTTATAACACATTATATATTTTTGTCAGTTAGATGTTATCGCTTAAATCCATGTACTACTCTTATGCTGGTCGTGAAATTTGACATCTAATGTAATTTTTCATTTCACACATTTTTTTTCTTCTCCACATTCATTCAGTTCTGTTAGATGAAACCTATCATTATTTTCTAAAATTTTAACCCTTAATTACCTTTCATACGAAATTTATTTTATGTGCATAATAGTTTTATTTCGTTCATTTACATAAAAAAAAAAAAAAAAGAAATGTTTAAGAGTAATTGAAATATGATAAAAAAAAGGGAAGACTGCTTATTTTTTTTTTCTATCAAACAGAGATAAACATCTCGCCGTTTTCGCCTGAGTTTGTTTACGTTCAAATAATAATAGTGTTTTTTTTGTTCCTCATTCAGTTCAAATACGTTGATTGCAGAGAAATTTTTTTATTTTTACTGTACATATGATATATTTTTATCGCATTTATTCACTGTTTCATGTTTGTTTATTGGTGTTTATGTCAGTATGTCTATCATATATATATAGGAATATTTTATTACTATTGATAGCAAATAATTATGACAACAAGATATATAGTAAGCTTACTTTAACATCAAATTGGGCCCACTGCTGAATAATTGCAGTACTTTTTTTAAAAGAGAAGAGATAAAAAAAAAAAAAAAGATAAAAACATCTTTTGCACATGTGTGAACAGATTTATTTTACTGTTCTTTTTATCAGCTGATTTGGTGAAATTCTTTTTATTCACCTTTTTGAAGTGAGATTACACTTCTTGTACTCGAGTCTTTTTATTATTATTTTACTGAGCAATTTATAGCCTTTGAAGCTATTTCTTATATATCTATTTTATGCGCATTTTTAATTTTTGAGGCCTCAGCTCAGCTCAGCTCAGCTCAGCTCAGTTCATATATGCTCAGTTCAGTAGATAATACTGTTATTTTAGTCATGACTTTTTACTTTTACTTTGTGTTTATAATTTTCTGTGCACGTTAAATTTGCAATTTTTGCGCTTTCATCTGCGGCTATGGAAATTTATTTTGTGGCATTTTTTTAAAAAAAATTTTAAATTTTAATATTTGTTGGAACACTTACAGACATATACAAATTTTTAATAATATAAATTATTTCACTTGATATTCATTTTTTACAATATTGCTTAAATATTTTGACATATCACCCATTTAGTTATATTTTTAATTTTCACATATACACATTTACCCTCTAAGCACGATTGTGTTGCTCTGGTTGTCAATATATTAATGACTTCTATAATCTACGGATTTTGACCATTATATTGGTTTCAACACTTGTAATTGTGTAGGGGATTGCACACTTTCACAACAATTTTTGAAGGTTATGTTTTATTGGCTTTCATATACACTTATAATTCATTAACACATGTTCTATAAATACTTCGGGTGACAAAAATAAATAATGAAAATAATGAAAATAATAATAAATAAAAAAGATATTGATATAAAATTACTTAATAAATTTTAAATAAATAACATGAGGATGTATGTGACTTTTGGAAATATTTGGATTGTATATTTTTCCTAATTATATTTTCATTGGTTGTCAAAGTTTCGTTTGATACTATGCGTGAACACATCACCTCTTTCACAAGATGCATTTTTAACAAATTCACACTATTTTTTTTATCTCATTTGAATAACATGATCAGTTATTTTAACGTTTGCAAACACTTTATAATTAATAATTCTCACACACACACACACCAAAAAGAATATATATATTTTTTTCTCCCTATGTTTCTACATGTGTTCCTGTATATGTTTTCTTTTGGGTCAGAAATTTATTGTATTATTGGCTGGTTTCTCAGTTTGTCACTCATAATGCAAATTTATCCAATAGTATTCCATTGTCTTTCACATGTATGGTTTTCCATGCTTTTCTACGTTATTCTCAAACTTGGCCTCACAACCCAATGTTTGACACACACACACACTCACAAAATTTTATCTGACCTATTTAGTTGCTATTTCATTGGTTCACATGTGGAGATAATTACATTTTCTTTTATTAAATTTTCACAGGAATTTTTTTGTACAAAAAAACTAGTTACAATAATAATACACACATACATAAAAGTAAATAATTTTTTGTTAGCTTGCAGTAAATTCTGTTATGTTTTTAGAGCCTGTTTTATTTTTCAAATACATACAAAAGTGAAATTTCCGTACATAGTCTGTACGTTTTAAAATTTTTATTTTTATAAAAAAAAAAAAAAAAAGTTTTTCTTTCTTGGTTAAAGAGTAAAATTCTTGCAGAAAATTTTCTGTCAGTTTAAATTAAATATTTAATTATTTAAAATTTCTTAATTAAAATAATTCCTTTTTGGAAGGTTTGCACCACAGATGTATTTTATATGGCCGTGAAATCATCTGTGCGTTGTAAGAAGTAGTCTGTGCAGAAGTATGTGGCTGGTTCACTCTTTTTTTTTTTTTTTTAAAGACTATTTCTTACTGAGCAGTATTATGGAATTATCTGTATAACATACAGTATCCTTTTTAAGAAAGATATTGAATATTAATTGGGCTCGATAAAATAATAGTTCAATTCTAATTATAAAACAATAGTATATTTAGATTTTTTTTGCTGTTTTTTGACAATTTTTATAAGTTATATTCTTATCACCTATTTCAGGTCTACTCAGAGTTTATGCATTAAAAATTATATTATTATTTAGATCATATTTTTGTGAGAAATTCAAATGCTAATTCATTTATTAAAAATTTTGTTCAGGAAAAGGAAATTATTTCATACAAGTAAATTTTAATATTTTTTTTTACCAACACAAGCTATTGAAATAAAGTTGGTTCATTAATTTATATATATATAAAAAAAAAAAAAAAAAAAAATTAGAAGGCATAAAAATAAATAAGAGTTAAAATAAAATAAAATAAATAATTTTTCTTGAACTCTTACATGTGCGCTTTTATTCTGACATAGGGCTAGATTTTTTTTTTTTTTTTTTTACACATTTTTACACATACAAGGGACATTTCATTATGTCACTTTGCAGAATGCTGGTTGTCATTTTTGCACAACATGAAGCCTCTTCTGCTTTTCACATATTGTTCAGTATGCTATGTTCAGTTAGGCATCACAAAACCATCATATCTGTCATAGCTATTGTTCTATTATACACTCTCTGGCTCACTTTGTTAGAATTTAATTTTTCACGTGTACGATAATGGTCTTTTTAATCGAAAATATTTGATTTTTTTTATTCATATTAATGCAATATTAAATTTTTTTGAAAATTAACAAAATACAAAAATTATTTGTTTTTCATATTTCTTGTTACTGGTTTGCTTTTCCTTTGTATCAATCATAAATACACTGTAGTGAATAATTATTTTTAATATTTTACACAGTTTATATGTCATAGTTAGATACTTTATTGATTATGTAATTTGTTTCAGATGCTTCAACTTTATCATAACAATGTTTAGTTGTGTCTTGTATGTTGTTCCATATAGGTGAATTTTTTCAAATTTATTGTTATATGCCACAATTTTTTTTTATCGTTTAGCAAAAAGTTACTTTACATTTCTCACAATTGGATGCAGATTTTTTTTGGAATTGTATTATGCTGTTGTGAAGGTGAGAGAGAGCGTTTTGTTTTTATACTTTTCGTCCATTTTGACGATTTTTTTTTCCCCTCGTCGATGGGGAGAAATATGTGAAGTCGTTCCTTCACATATATTAATTTTAATTACAGCTTTAAATAAAGGCAATAAATAATTATTATATTTTCAATAAATTAAATAGCTAATAAAAATAGATAACGAAATTCTAAATTACTTTTATTTATTCGCTTTTGTCTATAATAAATATCTTAATTCTAATAATACTTTCCTTTTAAATGACATTTATAAGCTCTTCTAAATCATTTAATAAATAAAATATAAAAATAATATTATTTCCAGTCATAAGCCGTTGGATACATAATTACATTTTCATTCTTTTAAATTGCGTATGTTTATTTATTCGAAGCTAAATTAAGCAATACATTTCCGTTCTAATATCATTAAAGAGTAATTTATATTTTTTTTATCACGGGATGTGCAATAAATCCTAGTCTGAGTTTCTCCCTTAAATAACGGCCTTCTGGCGATAAAGTTTGGCATTGAGGATTGGCGTTAGTTTTTTAACGGTCGTGCTAAGTTCAAAATATTTACATTAAATTATTCTACAAACAAAGGAATATCTTTGGCTATAAATTTGGCACTTTTTCAAAACTCTTGGTGTAATTCAAGAGTCTGATCTGAGTTGCAATAGAATCAACTTCAAGAATTCGCTCTTAAATCTTGACGTAACAACACGTAATCGCGAAGCCCTCTCTCTCTCTCATCCAACCCTCTGTATGTCTGTTAAACTTTATAATAGATATTTGGAAATAGTACTTTTTATTATAGACTTTCTTGATTTTCATGCTGATTAAATAAAGATGATTGCTGCAAAATTATTGATTCTTATTTCCTCACGGCCTAAAGTTCACTGTTCCTGGAGTTTTATTGCGATTCTTATACTATAGCTCAAGTCTTCTTCAGAATCTACCTTACAAACTTTGGTGCCAGACCTCTTCAGAGTGGTTACGAGATAAAAAGAGAGAGAGGGGCACTTGTTTAGATAAATTTACTAGCTAAAGAAACTATTTTATTTCTGTTGTTTCAAAGTTATACGGACTGACTTTCTTCAAAAAAATAAATCGGCTCCTTGGAGACAGATGTGTAGTTCACCTTATAGTGGATATTTAACAGTCTGCTTAAAGTTCTATCTTATGTATGTACTATTTGATGTGTGAAATATTTCCTCAACGACAGCGGGATATGCAAGTATTCAATGAATGATCTTCCCATCGTGTTTTATTTTGACGCAATGGTTTCCCCGAACTATTGGAAGTTTCTTCGCTGCAATTTTTCATTGACTACCGGCGCTCGGCATTTTATCCCAAGTCAAAGTCGCTGGACCTCGTTTTCTATAAGCCGGGCCGGTGTTTCTCCTTCGTCCTCTTATACTGTGTGTTATGGAGGCTCACACTCTGAATGTTGCAAACTCGTGTTCATGTGGAGTGACGGAATGACTTCAATTTTTTTATTGTTCGTCTTTTAGACATTTTTCAAGTTATTAACGGATTTATGTTTACGGAACTGCTAAACATTCGAACTTTAGTAGAAAGAAAAAAAAACTGCGCGTTGTGAAATAGGGTATTACGTTTGAGTAAATATAGACAGGATTTTCACTTTATCTGAGAGAACTCACGGATAGAACGTTGGTCATCTAGTAAGGCCATGTGTTTTTTTTTTTAGTGCTCGGATTTTATGCCAGCTGTCTACACAGGGAAAGTTTTACAAGTATTGCTAAATCGGAATACTGGAAAATACATAATGTATTCTAGACTATATGAGACTTCAAACAGAACGTCACGTGTGAAAAAGATAAAATGCATATAAAGTATATATATATATATTTTTAAATAGTTTTTCGTTTGTCAGTTTAGCAGAATAACGTAAGTAGAATGTTTTTATATTTTATTGATGAAGATTGAAATTTTTATTAAAAAATAATAATAATAAATATATTATTACTACCTTTTTCGTGTATAACAATAATTTTATGACTTTCTATAGTATATTCATGGTTACATTATGCATTCTTTGTCTAAATAAAATATTTTTCATTTATATGGAAGCTATTTTATAAATCTATATATGGTAATTGATGATAAATTAAAAAAAAAAATTGTTTTTTTCCATTGAATAAATTTCTTGTTTTTTCAATCAAGGGTAAAAAAAAAAAAAAAAAAAGGTTTCATATATTTTTTACTGAATTGAAATGCTGTTTTACTGGTAATTTTTATTAAATGGGTTTGGAATAAATTAATTTTGTATATAATGTGTAAAAATAATTTTTCATTGATAATGTTGGTAATAATAATTATGAAATGGATCAATTAATATTCTAGAAGAAAACTAGGATATTCACATTTAGTGCAAATTTATTTCGAGATTTATGACATGAAGCACATATTATTTTCACAACGTAAATTTAATATTGAATTTGTTTATCACAGTGAATATACAAGTGTAAAAATAAAATAAAAAAAGGGAATTAAGTAATTACATAAAATGATGTAATGTTTACAAAATTTTAGCGAATCTTTATTTTTTTTTAATTCATTAACATCGCAATATTTATTGTGTTTAAGGTGTTAAATTTTCCATGAAGTAAATCTCTTGTCTTTTAATCAAATGCTTAATAAAATTCGTTATTGATTATTAATTGTATGTTTTATATATATTTTTATTGCAAAATAATTATCACTGTGTTTGTTAATTGAATTTGATTAATTTTTAATTTAAGAATTAAATTTTGAGTTATTTCGCATGTTGGCATTTTCTAGGTTGGTTGGAAATACACATATTTTTTTTATACATACCTTTTTAGAGACGTGTCGGCGAAAATTCGTTTTTGATATCAGTCGATATCTAGACACTTATTTCTCATCTTTTTACACACATATATTTTTTTTTGTTCAATTATTTTAACCTGCTTGGAACTGCCATTGCATAACAAATTAATAAATAAAATAATTGGAGTGATAATTTCAGGTATTCCCATACTTTTGTTCATAAACTTATATACTTTTGTTATTGCTTTTTAATTATGCATCACTGTGTCTCAAAAGCTAAATATCAACACTACACTTTTCTCTAAATACCATTATTTATCCTTTCATTTAAAAATAGATAAACAAATAAAATTATTTAGATTTATACATCTAATTTAAGTCCTTGAATTGAAGGAGGCACAATTAATATGTTAGGATTCAAGTTTATGTAATTTTGTGCCACAATGTGCATTAGTAGAGCTCCTAATTGCGCTTGTGTTGTTGGCATTCAATGCTCTTTTCCTTATCTTGAATTATTGGCCAAATTTTTCTTGGTGAGGGGACCTGCATTGATTGTCATTGTTTGTATGATTTTACATTAAACTTTATTTAATTTGAGTATGAATATAATTAACTTACATTTTTTTACTATTTAAATTTTACATAAAATTTAACATTTTTTTACAGAAATCGAATGGAATTGTTTTTATTTAGGGTACATTTTTCTTATTGTTTACTAATATTGTTTCTATAAAAAGATCTTTCCCACAACGCATAGGTACATACTACATAGGACATAGCATAGGGTCCACAGTGACCGAATAAATAAATAAAATAAAATATTGAATAAAATATTAATTAATGGATTATATCTCCAACAATTTTCTTTTTTAACACTGTATGTATTAAGGACAATATGTAAATCCAGTACATAATATATTTTATGAATCTATACTGGCCGTATCTTGTTGCATGCAAGTGTCCTAAATAAATTTAACACACAATTTTCCAAATTTACATATTTCTTTTCTCATTTTTTTCGGATATTATGTACATTGACTTTCATGTAAACCTAACAAATTTGTTAGTCTTGAACATAAGGTTCAATGTTTTATTTATTATACTTACCAGGCATTCTTAAATAATCATGTACAATCACTTATACAGAAAGGGGAGTTGGTTGTATATCTTAGATACCTAAACACATAAACATAATTTTATTCTAATATTATTTTTGGTTGTCGTATATTTTTCAAGTTTCATTTTTTACAATAACATAACACAGTATTTTCTTTGCCCATTTTAACTAAAATGTTACATTTTAACACAAATGTTTTAATTATTTTTTTCTAATTTCATAAACGTTGAGAAATTTTATAACACATTATATATTTTTGTCAGTTAGATGTTATCGCTTAAATCCATGTACTACTCTTATGCTGGTCGTGAAATTTGACATCTAATGTAATTTTTCATTTCACACATTTTTTTTCTTCTCCACATTCATTCAGTTCTGTTAGATGAAACCTATCATTATTTTCTAAAATTTTAACCCTTAATTACCTTTCATACGAAATTTATTTTATGTGCATAATAGTTTTATTTCGTTCATTTACATAAAAAAAAAAAAAAAAGAAATGTTTAAGAGTAATTGAAATATGATAAAAAAAAGGGAAGACTGCTTATTTTTTTTTTCTATCAAACAGAGATAAACATCTCGCCGTTTTCGCCTGAGTTTGTTTACGTTCAAATAATAATAGTGTTTTTTTTGTTCCTCATTCAGTTCAAATACGTTGATTGCAGAGAAATTTTTTTATTTTTACTGTACATATGATATATTTTTATCGCATTTATTCACTGTTTCATGTTTGTTTATTGGTGTTTATGTCAGTATGTCTATCATATATATATAGGAATATTTTATTACTATTGATAGCAAATAATTATGACAACAAGATATATAGTAAGCTTACTTTAACATCAAATTGGGCCCACTGCTGAATAATTGCAGTACTTTTTTTAAAAGAGAAGAGATAAAAAAAAAAAAAAAGATAAAAACATCTTTTGCACATGTGTGAACAGATTTATTTTACTGTTCTTTTTATCAGCTGATTTGGTGAAATTCTTTTTATTCACCTTTTTGAAGTGAGATTACACTTCTTGTACTCGAGTCTTTTTATCATTATTTTACTGAGCAATTTATAGCCTTTGAAGCTATTTCTTATATATCTATTTTATGCGCATTTTTAATTTTTGAGGCCTCAGCTCAGCTCAGCTCAGCTCAGCTCAGTTCATATATGCTCAGTTCAGTAGATAATACTGTTATTTTAGTCATGACTTTTTACTTTTACTTTGTGTTTATAATTTTCTGTGCACGTTAAATTTGCAATTTTTGCGCTTTCATCTGCGGCTATGGAAATTTATTTTGTGGCATTTTTTTAAAAAAAATTTTAAATTTTAATATTTGTTGGAACACTTACAGACATATACAAATTTTTAATAATATAAATTATTTCACTTGATATTCATTTTTTACAATATTGCTTAAATATTTTGACATATCACCCATTTAGTTATATTTTTAATTTTCACATATACACATTTACCCTCTAAGCACGATTGTGTTGCTCTGGTTGTCAATATATTAATGACTTCTATAATCTACGGATTTTGACCATTATATTGGTTTCAACACTTGTAATTGTGTAGGGGATTGCACACTTTCACAACAATTTTTGAAGGTTATGTTTTATTGGCTTTCATATACACTTATAATTCATTAACACATGTTCTATAAATACTTCGGGTGACAAAAATAAATAATGAAAATAATGAAAATAATAATAAATAAAAAAGATATTGATATAAAATTACTTAATAAATTTTAAATAAATAACATGAGGATGTATGTGACTTTTGGAAATATTTGGATTGTATATTTTTCCTAATTATATTTTCATTGGTTGTCAAAGTTTCGTTTGATACTATGCGTGAACACATCACCTCTTTCACAAGATGCATTTTTAACAAATTCACACTATTTTTTTTATCTCATTTGAATAACATGATCAGTTATTTTAACGTTTGCAAACACTTTATAATTAATAATTCTCACACACACACACACCAAAAAGAATATATATATTTTTTTCTCCCTATGTTTCTACATGTGTTCCTGTATATGTTTTCTTTTGGGTCAGAAATTTATTGTATTATTGGCTGGTTTCTCAGTTTGTCACTCATAATGCAAATTTATCCAATAGTATTCCATTGTCTTTCACATGTATGGTTTTCCATGCTTTTCTACGTTATTCTCAAACTTGGCCTCACAACCCAATGTTTGACACACACACACACTCACAAAATTTTATCTGACCTATTTAGTTGCTATTTCATTGGTTCACATGTGGAGATAATTACATTTTCTTTTATTAAATTTTCACAGGAATTTTTTTGTACAAAAAAACTAGTTACAATAATAATACACACATACATAAAAGTAAATAATTTTTTGTTAGCTTGCAGTAAATTCTGTTATGTTTTTAGAGCCTGTTTTATTTTTCAAATACATACAAAAGTGAAATTTCCGTACATAGTCTGTACGTTTTAAAATTTTTATTTTTATAAAAAAAAAAAAAAAAAAGTTTTTCTTTCTTGGTTAAAGAGTAAAATTCTTGCAGAAAATTTTCTGTCAGTTTAAATTAAATATTTAATTATTTAAAATTTCTTAATTAAAATAATTCCTTTTTGGAAGGTTTGCACCACAGATGTATTTTATATGGCCGTGAAATCATCTGTGCGTTGTAAGAAGTAGTCTGTGCAGAAGTATGTGGCTGGTTCACTCTTTTTTTTTTTTTTAAAGACTATTTCTTACTGAGCAGTATTATGGAATTATCTGTATAACATACAGTATCCTTTTTAAGAAAGATATTGAATATTAATTGGGCTCGATAAAATAATAGTTCAATTCTAATTATAAAACAATAGTATATTTAGATTTTTTTTGCTGTTTTTTGACAATTTTTATAAGTTATATTCTTATCACCTATTTCAGGTCTACTCAGAGTTTATGCATTAAAAATTATATTATTATTTAGATCATATTTTTGTGAGAAATTCAAATGCTAATTCATTTATTAAAAATTTTGTTCAGGAAAAGGAAATTATTTCATACAAGTAAATTTTAATATTTTTTTTTACCAACACAAGCTATTGAAATAAAGTTGGTTCATTAATTTATATATATATAAAAAAAAAAAAAAAAAAATTAGAAGGCATAAAAATAAATAAGAGTTAAAATAAAATAAAATAAATAATTTTTCTTGAACTCTTACATGTGCGCTTTTATTCTGACATAGGGCTAGATTTTTTTTTTTTTTTTTTTTTTACACATTTTTACACATACAAGGGACATTTCATTATGTCACTTTGCAGAATGCTGGTTGTCATTTTTGCACAACATGAAGCCTCTTCTGCTTTTCACATATTGTTCAGTATGCTATGTTCAGTTAGGCATCACAAAACCATCATATCTGTCATAGCTATTGTTCTATTATACACTCTCTGGCTCACTTTGTTAGAATTTAATTTTTCACGTGTACGATAATGGTCTTTTTAATCGAAAATATTTGATTTTTTTTATTCATATTAATGCAATATTAAATTTTTTTGAAAATTAACAAAATACAAAAATTATTTGTTTTTCATATTTCTTGTTACTGGTTTGCTTTTCCTTTGTATCAATCATAAATACACTGTAGTGAATAATTATTTTTAATATTTTACACAGTTTATATGTCATAGTTAGATACTTTATTGATTATGTAATTTGTTTCAGATGCTTCAACTTTATCATAACAATGTTTAGTTGTGTCTTGTATGTTGTTCCATATAGGTGAATTTTTTCAAATTTATTGTTATATGCCACAATTTTTTTTTATCGTTTAGCAAAAAGTTACTTTACATTTCTCACAATTGGATGCAGATTTTTTTTGGAATTGTATTATGCTGTTGTGAAGGTGAGAGAGAGCGTTTTGTTTTTATACTTTTCGTCCATTTTGACGATTTTTTTTTTTCCCTCGTCGATGGGGAGTAATATGTGAAGTCGTTCCTTCACATATATTAATTTTAATTACAGCTTTAAATAAAGGCAATAAATAATTATTATATTTTCAATAAATTAAATAGCTAATAAAAATAGATAACGAAATTCTAAATTACTTTTATTTATTCGCTTTTGTCTATAATAAATATCTTAATTCTAATAATACTTTCCTTTTAAATGACATTTATAAGCTCTTCTAAATCATTTAATAAATAAAATATAAAAATAATATTATTTCCAGTCATAAGCCGTTGGATACATAATTACATTTTCATTCTTTTAAATTGCGTATGTTTATTTATTCGAAGCTAAATTAAGCAATACATTTCCGTTCTAATATCATTAAAGAGTAATTTATATTTTTTTTATCACGGGATGTGCAATAAATCCTAGTCTGAGTTTCTCCCTTAAATAACGGCCTTCTGGCGATAAAGTTTGGCATTGAGGATTGGCGTTAGTTTTTTAACGGTCGTGCTAAGTTCAAAATATTTACATTAAATTATTCTACAAACAAAGGAATATCTTTGGCTATAAATTTGGCACTTTTTCAGGGCTGCCAACAACTACACATTTGGTGTAGTAACTACACTTTAGCCTGCTTCTACTACACTCTACACATCGTATACTTAAAGCTACACTTTTCCTTTCCCCACCATCATCTTGTTTACAACGAGCGAACTACGATTTCACACTGTATTTCCAAATCGCTGTTATGAATGAAGTAGCTTGAAAACTCCGGAGGTTGATAGGTTGTTTCATTTCCTCCTCATAAACTGTGACGATAGCGTGACTGTGTACGCATGGTGATTGGATGTTTGGAGAAGTCCTTTTCTATCACTAGAGCTTGTCTAATCTGTTTACTTTCGATTTTCGGTGTTGTGCGTTTGTTGTTGGCTAGACTTGCTTTTCTGTATTTATTTATTCTTATTTTTTGCTTAAGAGTGTACAAATTTATTTAGTTTTTTATTTAATAGTATTTTTAGTTAAAATGTGCGATGATGATGATAATACAAAGAAGAAAAAAAAAATTCCTGATCAAAAATCTCTATCGGAGTATTCTGCTACAATCTGTAGATTGCAAATTCTGTAGATTCTGTGGCCGTGTTTGCATTCTGTAGATTCATCCCATGAGGCATATTGTGCAATATGTAATAGCAATTTTCGCGTAAATCATCGTGGACTTTATGATTGTTCGCGTCATATTGCAACAAGCTGACACAAGCGTTTAAGTAAAATAAAAAGCAACGATAAAGCCTTTGCCATCCAGTTTTTATGTGAAAAGTGATGCAGCATCAAAGACTACCAAAGCAGAAATGCTCTTTACATCATTTCTAAGTGACATAATGTTCCAATTTCTACAGCAAATCATGCTGGAAATTTATTTAGAGCTATGTTCCCGGATTCAAAAATCGCCAGACAGTGTCCTGGCGGTAGAACAAAGACGGCGGCCCTATTGAAATGCATTGCAAAAATATCCTGTTCTGATATCGTTGGCGATTTGAAACATTTGCCGTTTTCGATGGCAACTGATGAAAGCACTGATCAAAATGCTGTTAAACTGTATCTAATTGTTGTTAGGTATTTCAATAATTTCCAGAAAAAATTTTGTGTGCAATGTTATTTTTAAAAGAATGCAGTGATATTTTGTATGTTTGATTGTTAAAGTCAATAAATTTTAGAAAGTAAGTCTTAATGTAAACAAAAGATTTTATGCTTATTTATTTTAAGCATTTTCTTATTTTTTAGCGGCTACACTTTGTACCTTAAAACTACACTTTTTCTTGTTTGTTAACTACACTTTAGCGCTCCCAGAGGTTGGCAGCCCTGCTTTTTCAAAACTCTTGGCGTAATTCAAGAGTCTGATCTGAGTTGCAATAGAATCAACTTCAAGAATTCGCTCTTAAATCTTGACGTAACAACACGTAATCGCGAAGCCCTCTCTCTCTCTCATCCAACCCTCTGTATGTCTGTTAAACTTTATAATAGATATTTGGAAATAGTACTTTTTATTATAGACTTTCTTGATTTTCATGCTGATTAAATAAAGATGATTGCTGCAAAATTATTGATTCTTATTTCCTCACGGCCTAAAGTTCACTGTTCCTGGAGTTTTATTGCGATTCTTATACTATAGCTCAAGTCTTCTTCAGAATCTACCTTACACGGGGGAAAATCTGTTACCTAAAATTCAGAGAAAACTTAGGAAATTGGAAAGATCTTTTAAAAATCAGGGAATATCAAAATTTATTGCGTAAACAGGGTAAATTCAGGAATTTAGAAATATTTTTGGAAAACATCAGAAAAATTTTTCATAAAGAAAGTTTCAATTTCATTTTTTAATTTTAAATTGTCTAGTTTTACAGTTTAGAGAAAAATATTTTTCTTTTTAGGGCTTTGTAATAATAAAAAAAAAAAAACACTTATATGATTTTTCTCTACTATAGTAAGTTAATAAAATTAATATTCCCAAAATATTTTAAATTAACTTGTAAACATATTTGATTCTAATACTGTATGGTTGTGTAGATTGTTATCCATTTTACTTTTAAAAGATTTTTTTTTTTTTTTTTCTCCTTCATATTTGTGTAGCAACTCTGACATATCACTATAATATTGGGTCACCAAAAAAGTAATTTTTTTTTTTTTTTAATGTAAAATAAAACTTTAATTTCTTCTATTCAAAAAATGAACTGTAATCAGTGAAATAGCTTCCATTCTATTCAGTGACCTTTTGCCATCTTTCTAATAATTTTACGAATCTGCTCTCATAGAACTTCTTTTCCTTCTCAGCAAACAACTCAACCGAGTGTGATTTGAGGTCATCGTCATTTTTGAATTTTTTACCATTTAAAAAATTTTGTAAATTTTCAAATTAATTATAATCCGATGGTGGTGAAACACAATTTGTTTATCATTTGCCAATTCTAGCCATTTCTCTTTGACTGCTTCCTCGAATTTCATAAGTTGTTGGCAGTAAGCATGTGAGTGGATTGCTAGCTTGCTTGGAAGCAACTCAAAGTACACATCTTTGTAATCCCACCAAATTGACAGCATGATTTATTTTAAATGCATTTTAGCTTTCAATATGATTTGTACTGGTTCATCACGCTTGGTGTAAAAAAAAAAAAAAAAAATTAATTAATTAATTAAAAATTAAATTATTGGTGCTATAAAGATTATAGTTATTAAATATTAATTATTGGTGCTGATGGTTAATAATCATAGCAATGGCCAAGTGGTAATTATTAAAAAAGAGTAATGGTACATTGCTTTGAACAAGCAGACATATTTTGAAAAGCGGCATTTTTTTCTAAGTGGTGTTTTATAGGCAAAAGTTATTATTAAAACTTACTCAAATTGATTAAAAAAAAAAAAAAAAAATTATTATTCATATGTATCATGGTCATCAACATGAAAAATAAAATTAAAACTATTACCTCCAAGTCTGTAAGTGAAACAAACATAATAGAAGAAGTTAACACATAAATAAGAAACACCATTAAATTACTTAAAATTATTTAATTGAAATTCTGTGAAATAATGCAGAGGTACCTCCTACACATATGATTATTCTATTTATCGTATAGAAATTAACATTTTTTACTTATTAATTTAATTATCATTTAAGTTTTATTCTTTCTTTTTGAATTAACGTTCATTCTAAGTCATTTTTGGCAGTTCTTAGTTTATTTTAATAACCTAATTTCACTCATATCACTGTTTAATAATAATTTTCAATTAAATCCATTTGCTTATACCTCAATCAAAGGTATTATCGTTGATTATATTTTATTTAAGATTATTCTTGATTATTTCATCTGATTTATACACAGTTCTACTATTTTATTCGGTAAATTTAATCCAATTCGTAGATGCAGCACATATTTAATTTAAGCTGATGGTGTATTTCCACATTTTATGAAGTATTTTCAGTCATAATAGAGGAGCCGTAGTATTCCAATATTCACTACTTGAAGAAGACCAGTGAATGTTGCAAAGTATAGAAGACATTACACTATGATCGATCATAAAGAATGGCTTATTCCCGTATGAACTTCATGGAGGACATCTCTTGATTCTTTTAATAATTATATTTCCAGAAGGTTGAACACAGGCATTAGCAGTGCATGATGACCGGGGAGTAACTCTGACAACTTCACTGATTGGAATTTCATATCTAGGAACAGGGTTGTCATGCTACCTGGAGAACCTGGAATAGTCAGGGAATTCGAAAATTGACCATAAAAGTCAGGGAATTTGAATATTTTAGCCAGAATCTGGAAAAGTTAGGGAATTTCATACGATGGTTGTTAAAGAAAAAACAACTTTTCCGCCAATGTAGGGTTATTTTTCTGTTTTTTTTTTCTCCTTAGCTTCCATGATTTTTTTAAATATCGCCAGCCTTCCTTTCTGCTCGTGAAAGAAATTTCTTATTCTGCTTATAAGCGACAGATGCTATCACTGTATGTAACTTTTGTCATATGTATTTTTTATGTTTTCAAGTAGTACCATAATTATTTTGCCCTCAACGCAACCACTGCTCAATATATGGTTAGACTGGAATTTTCTTAGAATGCACCTGGAAAAGTCAGGGAATTTCATTCTCCTGTTTGAGTGGCAACCCTGTAGGAATCTTTATGTTGTGAACTTATGAAGCAGGGCAATCCAAAGGTTACTTTAAAGCATGGAACATATGAAGACATTACAGCTTGAATAAAATGTGCAATAATAATAAAAATTTGTAAAATGTTATGCTAAGGTCTGAGCCACACCCAACGGCCAACTCTAACGGCAGAGCCACTAGGTGGGCGGAGAGCTGCAGCAGATGATCCTTCTCGGTTCAGAGCTTTCTTTAGAGTGAGTGGCGTTCTTCCCAAACTTTGCCCATGTTAGAATGCCGAATCACTAGCGATAAAATAGTTTGATGCTCGTTAAAGTAGCTCGCTCCAAATAATTTTAATTGGAGTTCATTCTATGAATAAAAGTTGATTAAAGTGAATTATCTTTATTATTTATTTTTGATTTATTAAAAGATTAATTTATTTTTTTGCTTTTTTGTTGAAAATTGGAAAGTGTGAAGTGATACTTATGGTAAATGAGGATATTGAACTCTGGGGAAGAGATTCTCAGAAAGCATGATGTCATAGCGTCAGCTTTAGGAGGGAGAACAATATATTTTTGAAAATACAAAATATCAGAGATATGTTTTGGAAATAAATGGAAATATCCAGAACACATTTAAATTAATTTTCAGATGCTTATTTATTAAATATTTCGGGATTTATTCTGGATTTTAAATAAATTATTTCCGATGTTTAAATAATCATCTCCGATTACAATTTTTGAAATAAATCACTTCTGTTTTTATTTAAGGTATTTTGGTCAATTTTTTATTAAAAATTCATGATAATTAAAATTGGAAGGAAGTTTTAAAATGTTAAAAGTTTTATCTTTTAACACTTGGGCCATGATCTTTTTCAATTAATGTTATTACAGACAATATATTTTTCATCACCAGTCGCAAGTCATTTCAAAAGGGTTGTATCACATTTGAAATGTGTATCACAAATTTTAATTTGTTGTGATATGTGAATTTCTTTCAATACATGCAGAAGCCAAATATTGAGCTAAATAAGTCTATGGCATCTAATGCAATTTTTAGTTATTATGTGTGACACATTAAACCTTTTTGCAATCTTTCGCACAAAAGAAATATAACATTGATAGAGAAATAACAAAACAAACATAAGGCTATCTATTTGTGCAAACCGAAGATACATTCTTGTCAACCCAACACCACCTCAGTCATGCAGTTTTAAGTACACTTTTTGTTTTTAATTATTATTATTTAAAAGGTATTTATTAATAATTTTACTTTTCTTTGAACATAACTTTCACTTAACGTCAGCCGAGTTAAGTGTTAGAGACACTTAATATGACAATTCAATCCTTCTAGTGAATAAGTGGTTTACTAGAATAAATTATAATAACCAATGCGAAAATTACAAATTAAAGACTGCACCCAATCAAGTAAAACGATTTTTTTTTTTACATCCAATGACATGACTGTAGAGCCTGATATAAAAACTTCTTATTTTACAGCTAAATTCTGTTTAATATCACTTTAACATAAGAAAGTGTTAAGAATACTTTTAAAACTTTTAAATGCAAAGATTTTATTTTTTCGTTTCAAAATTACTTTTTCCGGTGTAAGTTAATGCAAAGAGTTGCCTATATTATAAAATCTAGAGACAATGAATTCTCTCTATCTGCAATTATTTGGCATCTGTACATTTATACTTATTTAATCATTTGGTAATTAGAGAAAGCCAAGTTTTTCTTAAAATTTTGAAAACTGCATTGAAATTGACTTTTATTATTCAGCTTTACAAATTTTACCTAATCTTTATTCCTTGGGAAAATATATATCATTTTATTTATTGTTCACACATATGACACACTTGATGCAAAGTTCACGTATTGCAATGTGAACAGATAGCAGAGGATGGGATTATGACACAAAGAATTTGGAAATAACAGCCAACTTAACCCAAATTCTTATGTATTCGCTCTCATCTGGAATGGTTGGTAAGTTTGTGAATGTCACACTAATAAACAAGGCGCTTCCATTTTAAAGTAAATATAAGCGGTTCCTTTTTAAGCTGTCCTTTTTGTTGGTTAGAGCGTTATGTTAATAACACGGTGGTCAAAAGTTCAATTTCCCGAAGGTCCGGTGTGTTAATTTTTGCAGATAATTAGTAGAAAAGCTGTCAATTGATAAAAGAAAATTTTTCGTTGACTACACAGTATCCTAAGAGTTTTTCAAGAAGCTTTTTTTTTTTTTTTTTTTTTTTTTTTTTTTTTTAAAGATATTAAAAAACACTATTTTTTTAATTATTCAAATGAAAATATATTTTATTATATGTCAAAAAATAAATTAACTCCACAATTAAAAATTAAAATAACTAATTTTAAAGCTTTATTATCTAGAAAAAATATAATAAAATTTTCAAAATCATAACTCTGAAAAGATTTATGGGATACAATACTTTAAGAATTTGGGTTTTAGAAGTTTCTTTAAATAGCTTATTATAGATGTAGCATCCCTATGTTCTCAACTACAGATTTTTCATTGTAAGAGACAAACAGCCATTAGTGTGGTAGAAATGCTTATTGAGTGGTACATTGAAATTTTATACGATTAAGCATAGACATAAATTAAAAAGGATTTGATTTATGAAATTTCTAATTTCTTTATTTTTTTTTTTTTTTTGTGTGGATTTTTTATTATTTTATGAATATATAGGAAGAAAAAGTCCTTTTTTGAAATATTTAAATAAAAATGTATAGAAAAAGAAAGATCTGTCAACATGGTAAAGTTTGGAGGATCCAATTCTGTTACTGTTTATTGTCTGATGTTTACTACACAGACAGGATGGCAATTTTAAAATGAGAAATATTCCCCTGCTGTTCCCTTACACTTCATTGGGAAGGTAGTTTGAGCCAAAAAAGCAACTCCTAAGGTAAACCCTTTACACGTCCGCAAAAAAATGTAATTTTAGGTAATGCAATTTTTAGCTCCCAAGTTTTCAGTTAATATTTTCATTAAGGTCCTAGAAATTGGATACAAAGCAAAACATGTACCTTTAATTATTATGAAAATATTGGTATGTCTAGTGACCCTTTTCATTTTTTCATTTGTAATGGAATATACACACAAACCAAAAACATGAATGCCGGCGGAAGTAACTTTTTAAATCTTTGATTGTTTTTATTAGATTTTTGTTACATGCTAAAGTGCTTCTTAGAGAATTACTTTATTAACTATGTTAGTGCAAAAAGTGCTTCAACAATTTTGAAGTTTGTGTGTAGAAGAGAAATGCTGCTGGTTACAAAGGAGCCATTTTTGAGGTAATGGCCACGTTAACTTTTCTGTTTATCTGATATTTACAATAATTTGAACTCTGGTTTTCTATACATTTCATGTACTAATTGGAAGGTGCAAATTCTTAATTACAATAAGTTGAAAATTAAAGTCAAATAGGAAAGTATTTCTAATCTGATTTTAAGAGGTGAAAAGAGGGCGTGGCAAGAACGTTCTATTGGCTCTAAACCATGGCAAATACTACCAATACACGTATTTCAGGGCATTTAGCACAACTCTCTCAAAAATTAAGGGACTTTAGGGACCAAAATTTAAAAAAAAGGGACTTTAGGGACCTATTTATTTTATGTGTTCTGGAATATATATATATATTCCCTATGATCCCCTACCATGTGTATCCCGAGTAATACCTGAAATCAAATAATTTAAAAATATATAGAGTCAGTGCCATACTCTTTCAGTCTTGCTGAATACCTTAGATAAGATATACCATAAGATGGGGCCACTTTTACTGCTCTTTGTAATGAAAAATGAAAAAAAAAAATGTCAGATTTTACATTTAAATGAATTTTTATCTGTCAATGAACTAATTGTCCTTAAAATTTGCCATTCTAAGTGTGTTGTGCATGAATGTGTGTATACTCCCTTCGCTCCTTCATGGGGGATCTTCTCAAAGAATTGTTAGCCTATATTTATGCTAGTTTTCCAGAAAACCACAGAAATTTTCAAATAGCTAGGCCCACGGTGTGACCCGAGTATGAATACGGAATTTCTACTTCCCCATCTTTGAGAAAAGAATCTTTCAACAACTGGTGTGGCTTGCTGCTTTAAAATTCATTTTTGTACAGCATCAGTCTGTGTTTTACATTGGAAAGCAATAATTATGCTGCATGTAACTGTCATGAACTTCTGTGCAAATAATTAAAAAGTATATGTCTGCAAAAGTTTGAATGACAAATAAAACATGTTTTAATTAAATTATAAGCTTTATTTGAAGTTTTACACAGAAGCTTTCCGGCCAGGGGCCCGGCTGTCCTCAATCCTTGTGTGATAATCTGCAAAATAAACAGAAGCTAACAGAAGAAAAATAAAAAGTTAATAATTGAGGAAAAATGAATGAACAACAAACCACCTAAAATTTAAATTCCCGTACTGAATACAGCCCGTATGTTTAGCATTAGAATTATCCTAAATTTTACTTAATAGTAAATAAAAGCAAAAGTCCAACTTTTCTTCAGAATATATATGAAAGACATTTACGGTGAAATCCTTCAAACAATAGCCTAAGTTCCTCCACCAGCAACTTTATAAGAAAACTAAGAGAAATTAAAATTAATGAAAGTAACACTATTGTGAATTCTGATGGCACTAAATTGTTTCCATCAACAAACATTAACAAAATTATAAATGAAATAATGAAAAAAAAAAAAAGAAATATAGATAAAACTAAATCAGCACAACATTAATAGCAGCAAACAACTTAATTCTCAATGAAAATTACTTCAGACTTAAAAATAAATTTAACAAAAAAAAAAAAAGGAGGATAAAGAAGAAAAAGGGGGATTGGAGTCCAAATGGAATCCCACTAATCAGGTTCACTACTAAATTAAAACTTAGGTTAACAAAAGAAATAATTTTTGAAATTTTAAAGATGAAATTAAATGTTAGTTTAAATATGCCAATAATGTTTTTGCTGTCAACGACAAAAACTTACAAATTGAAAAAACACAAAAAATAAAAATAAAAATAAATAAATAAACCCTAACATCTAAATAAAATATGAGAACTTATAAACGAACTAAATAAAACATGAGAAAAGTTGGTTATAAGAAAACCTAGAGTATAAACTATAGAAAAATACAATTAAATAATTAACTCGTATTGAAAATGGACAGAAACCAAAAGAAAAATATACTACAGCAATTTCATTTAATAAAGGTGCCCCCAATAAATTTAAAAATGAAGTTTCAAAACTAAACATAAATATCCCCACTAAATCTAGCAGATATTTTCCAGCGTATCAGTAATGACAAAAACTCCATAAACCCCTTAGAAACTGCAGGCATTTATGAAATAAAATATCAAACAGAGGAAAATACAAACAGTTATTACATAGCTATGACTAAGAGGAAAATAGAAAAAATAGGATAAAAGAACAGAAAACTGACTTTAAATATAATAGAGCTACTACAGCCCTAACCAAAAATAATAAAGAACAAAATATAAAAATAAACTCTAAAAATGTAAAACAACTAGCAACTATCAAAAATCTTACATGCGCAAAAAAGAAAAAAACATGAAACAAGAGATTTTGGCCAAAGTGCAGTTGCAATTGTGTGGAGTCCAGTAGGAGTATTGACCAGAGATAGCTACCTACTCGGCTTGAGAAATCAAACAAGAGAAGAATCAGCTACCGCAATACTCGGCCATCACACAAGCAGCAAAGACGGTGATGTGAATTGTTCATACATGTAATAATTACCAAATTTAATCCAGGACTTATGAAAAAAGGGGTGATACAACAGAATATAGAATCTGAGCATTGAGCTATAAAAATGTCATGAATCAATGAAGTCTCAATATCAAATAAAATTGTACTCCATACCACAACTCCCAGTTGTCAGACCATGCGGCAGATAACAGTTAAGCACAGTTGGCACATTTTAACTTATACCATAACAATGTTAGTACTTACTTTTTTATTCATCCCTCCCCCTACTCATTTTTTTTTATACTGATTTTCTTATTTAATTGTAACTTCATATTGGAGAAAATTATTTGAAAGAAAAGGTGGTGTAAAAAAATTGGTATGTACTAATAGTGTTACAGAATAAATTAAAATTGTGGCAATTCTGAGTAAAGTGAATATCCAACTATTATCCTGGATGTCTACAGATATGTCTTTGGTGGTCATAGGGTTGAATTTGTAACTAGACTCATTACTGAAAATAATTCGTTTCCTGATCAAATGCATCCAGTACAACAGTAAGGATTCTAGAACTATGCAACGGTGAGGGACAGTCAGCAAAACGGTCTTTTTAATTTTAGCCCCCTAAGCCCATTTGCTGAGTTATCTATGAATAATAGTGTTCTTCTTACACATCAGATCATTGGCCGCCAAAAGTTAATAATTTTAATATTCTATTCTAAGTTATGTGCCTACACGACTTTATTGCATTAGAATAATTTTTTGGGCATAACTAAAACTTTGACTTTTAGTGAAGAGAGAGAAAAAAAAGAACTTAGGGACCATTTTGGCAAAAAAAGGGACTTTTAGGGACCACACTAAATGCCCTGGCTGAAGATACTTGCACAGATCAAGTTTAGGCCTGGCTCGCGGGTTTTATGTGTGAAAGGAGGTGAAGATTTGCTATAAGAACATAGAAAGGCACTGTTCAACTAAGTATAACACAACTGAAAGGATCTTGAAAACATATTACCCAATTAAGATGGATGTCAAAGTTCATGAAAAGAGAGAAAAGCTAATTGCATGCTGGAAAATAGAACACATGATTTGGTGAGAATTTTTAAGCTGGAGAAAAAAAGTGAAAACAAAAGCAAAAAAGAAGGGGATAAGGAAAAGTTAACAAAAATAAAATTTATAATAATTAAAAAATATTATAGTTTTATTTTGGATATTTTACACCATTTTCCCTGACTTATGCTGTTTACTTCCCAAAATTAGTAAATAATTTAGCAATTTACAATAAAAAGCTTTCAAATATGGCTTATTTCTACAAAATTTGTCAAAATTCCTTGACTTTTCCATACTGACTTAAATTCCCTGACTAGTGGTCACCCTGTTTATCTATCAGCCCTATGGAACACAGACAAACATTTAAGGCAAATGAAATATAGATTTACCCTTAGCACCCAGAGGAGAAACTCCAATTTGCCTCAGCGACATAATTTTAGCCATTATCCCTTAACAGGTTAGCACAGTTAAGGTACCTTTACAATTACTATTTTGATATGGATAAGGGGGAAAGTTAATAAAAATAATTAAAAAGCAGTTTAGCGGAACTTCTGATATTATTACTTACCAATCAACGCTACAAAACAGAGACGAACCTTTAGGGCAAATGAAATATAGATTTACCCTTAGCTTCCAGAGGAGAAACTCAGACTTGCCTCAGCAACAAATAATTTTAACCATTATACCATAATGGGATAATACAGGCAAAGCACCTCTACAACTACTATTTCTATGAAGAGAATATCATATCCGGCGAATTTTATGTACATCAGCTGTCAAATTAAACACAACAGTCTTTGGTCATACATGGACTTGAACTTACAACCTCACGTCTGCAAGCTCAATGCCCAATTGACAGAACTACTGCAGCCTAACGTGTTGTACTTATATTAAGATAAATTCCTCAATTGCATTATTCAACTTACATTCAGCTTGAATCATTTGTTTATTTATTCCTAAAGAAACATTAAAGGCCTTACTATATCAGGGTCGCCACAAGCTACTAAAAGGCAACTATTTTCAGCCTGAGGAAACTATAGCAACTTTTTTGACCCCAAAAGCTTGAAAAAGCAACTATTTTCACAAAAAGGCAACTTTTGGGAGACTATTTTTCACCTTTTGCAAAATTCATCCAGAAATATCAGGAAAATCTTTCAGAAAGAAATATTTTCTATTCATTTTATAAACAATCCCATATCTCAACCTTTTCACCTATTTTTTTTTAACCACTTTAAAGTATGGTATATCCCTGATGTTGACCTAGAAACAGGTGGAACATCCAATGAGAATGTAGAAATAGCACCAGACATGACATATGTACCTATTAAGCTGGCCAGTTTGCTTATTGCAAATGGCTACTAGTAGACTCCTGTGACCTGTTATGTCCTTCCTCACCCTGATATCATATAAGAAAAAATAACAAAATTATAAAAGAAAGCTCTTTTAGTAAATCAGAAAAAGAATACAGCAAAGGAAACATAAGCTCCTAAGAGCGGACAATACTTAATCTTTTCAACAATCAAATCTCATGTTATTCTATAGGAAAATTTGTTTCCATAATGACTCATTGCCTAATGTATTTTTTTTTTTAATTAATTTTTCACATTCATAAGTTTTTTTTAATGGTATATTTAAATTGAATAGTAAAAAAATGCGTATGGTTTTTATCCTTTAATTATCATTATGTGATATTTAAGCTAGTATTTTGGTCACTAGGCTACTATTTAGGTAACTATTTTAATGCTTCTAGGCTACTAAAGCAACTATTGTGACAACCCTGTATATGTGCATAAACCTATCACTATTGCAAATGTACCTTCTTAATCTTCAGCCCCCTCCAGACAAAAATCCTGGGTGTGCCACTAATTTTCAGTGAAGAATCATCAAGTCATAAATGATACTCACAGTAGCAACCCATCAGCAATTTGAAATTTCATCCCTGTCCTAATTCCAGTAAAGATAGTCAATATGCTGCCTTCTTTTTTTAAAATCAAATTGTAATGAAAAAAAAAAAAAAAATTACACATGTTTCAAAAATATGCTTTATTTCTTATTTAAAAATGTACACAATATTCATTTAATGCATATTTCTTACTGGATCCTTTAAAATGAATTTGTTTTTATCCACATCGTAGGTTACAAAGGTGCATACAATTTTGGACAGCAGTAATACAAAGTTACTTTGTAAATTTATTGCTTATTGAATGCATCTGCAGCACCACCTTTCGTAATGTCCACAAGTTTACATGCCAATAATGCAAATGTTTTCCACCTTATGCTGGAGTAATTCTACACAGTTTTCTTTCACATGATTCCGCATATAAACACGCACATAATAGTCATAAGCAAAATATTTAAGGAATACTTGACATACTTTGTGTTCACATGATGTACTAAACAAAAGAAAAACAGTTATATGAGATACTATGTACATACATAATGGTGAAAACACTAGAGTTTATACTGTTATCGTAATAATAAAGCAGTTTATAAAAGTTCTTGACTCAGATCTTCTAAAATAAAATCCGAATACAAAATTTCAGGACTTATCGAGGTATGGAGCAAAGTTGAAGATCACCAAATACACTTCAATAGTGTTTGAAGATTCTTTCTCCTTTTAATTTATGATGGATCAATATTCATCCTCATCATCATCAGTCCGACTATTTTGCTGCTGCAGCTGCAGCTGTTGTTGGGCAGCTTGTTGCATTTGTAACCACTCTTGTTGTTCTAATTCAGCTTGCTCTTGGCGAGCCTGCAAAATTTAAAAAAGTAACATGTAAATATACAAAAACGAAGAATAAAATAGTACTGAACTGATTCCAACAAACTTCTGCAAGGAAAAAAAAAACTAAAATGTATATATATTATTATATAGTTAGAAATGGCAAGTGCTTATCAAACTTTTTTTTTTTTTTTTAAGTTGGGTCGCCCCCTCTTTTTTTTTTGTGCGTGAAAATAAATGAAACATTTAAAAAAATATATATTTTATAAAACTGTTTAGCTACTTTGTTGTGAATTCCTAATATAAAATGGAATATTATTTCTTTTTTATATGTTTAATAAGAAGTGTTAAATATGCAAGTCTAGCATGTGATTAAATACAGCTCTAATATTTGAATGTTGGAGTTGACTTACTTTTGCAGTTCACAATATCTTAGGATATTTGGTGGGATTACTAAATTGCTTGTTTCATGTGCAAAAATGGACAACATGCACTGCCTTATGTTTTAGCTTGTTGCAAACTTGATTGGAATATCACACTTTGTCTCAGGAAGTAGAGTGGCTTTTTGTCTACAAACATGTAAAACTTTTCAAAAAGATACACTTAACTGGGGTCTGTCCAGACTTTTCACTCAGGATCCTGTTTTTGTGAAATTGTGAAAAATTCTACACGTAATTTTGTGAATCTAAATTTAGTGTGAAAACAAAGTTCTTCCGAACTTTTCGGCTAGGGTCCTCTTTTTGTGAAATTGTGAAAAGTGTAATTTTGCAAAATAAAATTAGAATTAAGGTTTCAATTTAGACAAAGATATTTCAATTTTATAGAACTAAACTCACACATATGCATAGAAGCCCTTTATAAATTATAAATTAAGTGTCAGTATTTTGGGAGAAATACAACAAACACGTCCGATTATTCAGGCAGTCTGTTCTGTCTATTGGAAATTAGTTTTCAAAATGAAAGAGATTTATCAAAGGTTTGTTTTTAAAGAGAAGAATTTTGTGAAGGGTTCTTTAACGGACCCAGGTTTGCCTCTGGACAAACCCCTGCTTAAACGTGTCGATATTTATGAATGGCCCATTTTCAGACAATTTTTTTCTAGATAGACCCCTGAAAGAAAACAAACTCATAGTTCCAGAATACAGCCAACTTTTTATGGTTCCACCTAAAGGGCGTATCAGACTCGACGACTTTACAGCCGATTTTAGAGCCAACCACTGATTAGCGCCGATTTTTCGGAAAAAATTGTCTCTACTCCCAGTGTGATAGCTTAGACCGAAGTTGCCCAACTTTTTCAGAGCTGCCTTGATAAAATTGTCCGTATACTCAATTTCTCCTCAGATTCGTCCAATCAGGATGCGCTATTTTGATACATCCTATTTCCAAGATGGCGGAACACGGGAATCGCTTCAAGTGGAGGTTTGAAGAAGAAATATTATCGTTAAGCACGATTATTTTACCGTTAAATGATAAGAATTTTCAATTAATCGTTTTTATTTTCGTATGGCGTTGTGACAATAGTTGTAAAAAAGATCAAAATAGAAATAATAATGCGATACTTTACACAAATGAAAGGGAATTTTAATGCTAATCATTGCGTATTTTATTCGCGCCAAGAAAAGTGATAAGCGTCAAAAGTTAGTCGTCTTTCATCCAACTTTTCACCCGTCTATTGTAACCTCTACGGTGTTTTCGTCGAGGAAAAATCGGCGCTAAAGTCGGCTCAAAAATTGGTTGTTTCTAAAGTTGCTGAATCTGATACGCCCTTAAGTGAAATCTGCAAGGATTTGTTGCCATATATGAGCATTAACAGGGGTCATAGCAAAGGAATAAAAAAATATAGGAGTCTAAAAGAAAAAATATAGGAGTTGAATAGAAAAAAATATAGGAGTTTAAAAGAAAAAATATATAGGAATTTCGAATGAAATATAGGATACATAGTAGTTTGGAGCGCATGTACAAAAAACAAAACTGAGTACCATTATCCATAAAATTCTAAAATGTGTGTCCCCAATTACAGCCCTAATAACTTTAATTTTTAATAAACATCCTATAATTTCAAAAATACAATAACGTATGCACGATTCTATTAACACATTTTAGAAAAATACATGGTTAGAAATATAGCCATCATTTAATCCCATATATGAAAAAATCAGATCAACTGGAATTTTGCTCACCTGCAGAATCTGATTCAGATCAAGGATTTCAGATCATGGGCCTGAACATTCACTTTGATAAGGGCCTCCAAATCAGAGACTATTACCTTAGACTATTCCCATTGCCTTAAGTGACAAATCTGTCACTTAAGGTAACAGGTGACAAGTCTGTCAATTCAGGTTTAATTTAAAAAATTAGTCAACATTATTAAAAAGCAATTTTTTTTTGGGGGGGGGAGGGGGGGGGGTGTAAACAAACCAAAAAGTCAATAAACTTATCAAACAATTTTGAAAGGCACTCTTATTCTACATCAATATTATATACAAAAGAATGAAACCACTCCATTCCTCTAAAAGTCCAGCTAAGTCAAGCTTTTAAAGTTAGTAATGTTGGTAAGTAAATGGACATATCACACGGGAGCATATATACTCGACACAACATTATACGCAACATGTTCACTCAGCGTCGTTCAAAGTTGGGGAAGCTGAACGAATGAGAAACCGATTAGCTGTCCCTAGGGTTCCCCCCGAACTGATAGCTTGATGTATTCCCTTCTCTAAAGGTATTCCAGGAAAAAATCCTGTCTATTCCTCCTATTGGTCAATTTTGATGAGCACACTCAACACAGTCAGCTTTTTGTAAACAGCTTCGAAAAAGTTGATCATCTGAAAATGTGCTGTCCTTAACAAGGTCAGGCTGAGTGTATTAGATATAATGTTGTGTTTAGTAAAAAGTTGAGCGAAAATCTCTTTTGTGATATGGCCATAACATGTCTTGTGAGAGCAAAAATATATTGTCGTAAATTTGGAAATTGATGAAAGGATTTCTTATTAGCTTACAAAGTTCATTATATAAAATATGAACCAACGGTTCTTCTACTTGCATAATTTTCAAAAAAATCTCTAAGCTTTCACCTACCGATTTTTAAAATGGAAACGTGTCAAAGTGGTAGAATCAGCAAGAACAGTTCTCAGGAATCGATATGAATGGGATTACAACTGGCTCTTGATCTTACTTTCTGGTATAAATTTCAGGAAATATTCATTTAATGCTGGTTGATAATTCTAGTGACTGGTATCAGTGTCAACCACCTATTATTTACAAATCTCATAATTTCTTCTTTCTTAGTTCCAACTTCGATTTGGACACCTCGGAAATCTTCTTTGCAAGCCGAATATTTATGAAGAAATTTAAACACAGTATCCAAAAAATCTCCAATATCCCAGTGACTAACTACTTGAGTCACTGCATTCTTGAAGGAATTATGCACAATATGCAAGTTACAAGAACTATGATAAGAAGCAGAAAATCTCTATCATTTAGTTCACTGTCAATTTCTTCAAGGCATTTTTGGTTAACAGGTGGTCCATCAGAACTTACAGATAACAATTTATTAACTGGTAACTTATCAAATACAAGTGTCAAACATATCTTGTTTTTCAAAATATCTGCTGTAGCATGACCCAGTTCAAAAGCATGCAGGAAGTTACTAACAATTTGGTTACGCTCTTCATCCCAAAATTTTATAAGTATATCTAGTTGCTTTTTTCCATTATCAGTTGTTTCATCGAAAGCAAAGAAAAGAAATTAGTTCATAAATCTTCAGAGTATTATTTGTAGAGTAAATTTTTGCAGTTTGGATATCATCTAACAGTAGACGTAAAAAAAAAATATAGGAAATATAGGAGTTGGTGTAAAAATATAGGAGAATATCTGCCAAATTGCGAAAATATAGGAAAAATAGGAAATATAGGAGGACTATGAGGCCTGCATTAACCCGTTAAGTACCAAATTTTTATTTTATTCCTTTTAGTTTACATCTAAATAATAAGAAAAACAGATTTTTTCATTAAGGCTTCAAAACTTCATCAGAAATTTTAAATTTAAGTCCCATCCCTAAATAATAGGTAGATATAACTCGGTTCATTTTGTACCCATTCAAACTAAAGTATGCAGGCCTAAAAGTGACATTATTAAAAAATATTATAGGAAATATAGGAATTGGCTTTTCAAAATATAGGAATTAATTTAGGAAGGAGATGCACACAAAAATGATGTATGAAATATTAAAATTATGTATACAGTATCAGGGTTCTTCACAAAAGGAAATTTTTAAACTTTATTATAATTATATTAAAGACATATTTGAATATTTGTTGATAGTTATTTTAAAAATTCTCTATTTAAAAATAGTGGTATTCAGGGCTCAAAAATTATATTGCTCGACATGCCCGGGGAATGTAAAAATTGAGATTGAGCATGTACTTTTTCCCCATACATGTCCGTCTGGGTATGCAAATATTTAATCAAAAATAACTTAAAAAAATAAATAAATAAAAATTACATAAAGCATCTTGTTTAAGACTTTTATTTAAATTGAAATAAACAATGTCAATATAGGTATAATGTTGTTAAATTCTTTTCACTAGATATGTAAATGTTTTTATTAATACGCATTTGAATAATGGACACGTAAATATTCAATTCGAGCATGTATTCTCCAGACTAACATGCACGACAGGGCATGTGACAATTTTGATATTTTTCAACCCCTTGTGGTATATAAATTTCCCTCTGTGACAGCCCTGTACAGTACCAAAAGTCCAGATTTTTCAAGGAAATGTGCATCCTTGTTATAAAAAACTGAGGCTTTTCCGACTAATCCTTGCGTGAATCAATCCTAGATTTAGCCATGGTTGAAGGGTAGTTCAAAAAATTATGTGTAAGAAACACCTAGATTTTGGACCTGGGAAAAAAAAAAAAAACTCTAAAAAAATATTAAAACTCATTATTTTTTGAAAAATACTGCATTGTTGAGTGGAAAAGAACTGTCTTCCTGATTCAAAATCTTTTTTCTTGGGGAGAAGACAACGTTTTAAAAATGCGACTTTTTTTCTACTTTTCGTTTTAGTGCTTTGGAGCGGAATTTATCTCCTTTG
This sequence comes from Salticus scenicus, assembly GCA_963930645.1. Classification (NCBI taxonomy): domain Eukaryota; kingdom Metazoa; phylum Arthropoda; class Arachnida; order Araneae; family Salticidae; genus Salticus; species Salticus scenicus. The sequence continues at coordinate 17,202,469 of OZ005652.1, read as the reverse complement.
CTATTAAGAAAAGCAAACAGTACAAGGTAATAAGTTAATTTTTAGTTAATGTTTTAATTAATATCTGAATAACAAAGGTCTAGATCTAAAATTTAGATTTGATAATTTTGGCTGATTGTAATGTTTTTTAGTGAGCTGAAAACGAAACTGTGGCAGATTTTCTCTATCACGTATAGATTTTCGTCAATACAGGATACAGGGTGTCTACTGACATAATTTCATCAGCGATTTTTCTACCAATATTGTTATATAGTAACATTTATAGTATGTTAATTATAATTAATCATGGAAACATACCAGAAACTACTGAAAAGGAAAAAATTGTGTAGGTAGTGCATTGACCAAAAATCTATATGTGACAGATAAAAATTAGCTTCATTTTCAATTTCAGCACACCAGAAAAACATATGTATCAGCTAAAATTGTTAAATGAAATTTTGCAAACATTATTTTTGAAAAATATTTACGTTGATTAGTATTGATAAAGCTGTACACAAATTGGTGTAATATGAAAGAACCAGCAATTAAAAATAGCACAAATGCAGCTGCCTTAAAGCTAAGCCTCAAAGACTTTATAAGTTCAACAGAAATGACATTAGAAAAAACTAAGTATTTTAAATAAGCAATATCCTTTTAAGAGGCGGCACCTTACACTTTTGAGTATTACTGGCTCAACTTCTAAGAGTTGCTTGTATAATGAGAAACAGTGATCTTTCTAAAATATAAGACTGCCAATTTTTGTAGATCTATGATGTGCGGTGTATAATAAGCTCATTGAGGTACAGGCATATGCACATAGAGAGAAGTACAGTTATCTTGTTTTATTAATATCGATATGTTTCATAATTTTTTCTTAGTTTTACATAATTAGTATTCATTAGAAATAACTTTGGTAAACTTTTGTGTATAATTCTTAAGCAGGGACACACAAAATAATTTAAATTTATACTACACAGATTCTTTATGGTTTATTTTACATCATAGTATTTTATAATATAACAGTAAATATTTCTTGAAATGTCTTTTCAGTGATATTCATTTTTCGGTTACATATACACTTAGTATTTTATATGGTGCATGTATTAACTGTTATTCTTTGTCCAAAATAATTTGAATGCAATAGTACCTCATGACAACAAATATTTGAAATCCTTATTCGTGATACTAAAAATTTATAAGCAGAACTAAATTTCTTTAACAGTACAAAAATCTGAAGATGACATATGCACTAACTGATATGTTTGTTTACAACTTTTCTTTGATCGTGCCAAAATATAAAGATTACATAACATTTTTTTCGCATTGGAAACTGTTTCATAATCTATACACGATGCTTGATTTTTATTTCTCTTTTTCTCTCAAAAAATTTTTAATATTTATTTATGTTCGGAAGTAGTCAAAACTAAAATATAGGAAAAATAGGAGGTTTCATAAATATATAGGAAATATAGGAGCGCTGTGAGGCCTGAATATGAGAAAAAATAATACATAAATACAAAAATTACTTACCAATAATCAATATAAATTCAGTGCAACAAAAACAATTGTTCCTAAACAACATTCTTTTGCTTTGAAAATAGCTGTATTATTTTTCTGGTGAAAATTAATGAGAGAGTAAGGAAAATAAACTTGTGTGTTCAACAAACTGAGTCCACGTTGTTTAAGAATTTTACCTTTAATTGCAATCTTTATGAATGCAGGACTTACGTAAAATACCACTTTTTTTTTTTTTTTTTTTTTTTTTTGGGGGGGGGGGGGAGTTTAAAAAAAATGTAGAAAAATGTTATTTCAAAATAATTCATTTAAGGTTGTTTTAAAAATATCCTCCTAGCAAGAGTAGCAATTTTATAATAACCTATGGCAATAGTTCTGACGTGTTTTATAAATTTTCATTTTTGCACAACTTCAACTGGCACTCAAGTAATTATGAAAGCACAGATTAAAATTTTGAAAAATATTAAATTACTATTACAAGTATTAAAACTTCAGGAAATTGATTTTATTACTATAAATCATAATAATAGTACATGTATAAAAAATTACTTTGGCAAATAGTTCTTGTTGTTGCCGAAGTAATTCTTCTTCAGGAATTCCTAAGTTTTCCAACCGAGTACTTTGACGGCGTCTCTTGGCTGCCATGGCTTTACAATCTTTTAATACAGCTTCGGCTTCTGCCTTATAGGAATGAAAACCCAGAGCTTCTAAAGCTATTTATTAAATTAAAAGAGAAGGGAAAAGATCAATAATATGCAATGAAAATAAATTCTAATAAAAATATATCAAAATAAAATCTCAAGTTTTAATTTAGAATACTAAATTTTGTAAAATTTACTTCTATAAAACAGAAAAGATGCCAAATCATCAACACACTTTTAATTACTACTGCATACATTTAATTAAACAATAGTGTAACTTGTAAAGTCTTGGCATCATTTGTTTGTACTGTTTTGGGTGATAACAGTAGCAATTTAGTAACTTGTATGGTAACCCCATAAGTTTTAGAAAGAGCCACATTAGCTATTTTGAATTCATCCTCTTTGTATTTCTCCAATTTATTATTATGGCTTTATTGTTTCATGATTTCGGTGTTATTATGACATAATAAGTTGTTTAGAGAAAGAGAAATGATATTTGATTCATTGAAAGTAGTAGGATCAAAAGAAAGTTTGGTGTGCAAGAAGTATGGAAATGATATAGTTAAGAAAGAATACTTTTTATAGACAATTTTAAATATTTGCTTTATCTTTCTCAAAAATAGGCTTATTTAATGAATTTTAAATACAGTTAAGCACCGATTATCTGTGAAATTGGGTGGCAATTGCGGATAACAAGAAAAATAGAGTAAATTGGGGTGCAAACATGAAAAAAAAAAATAATTTGCGGTAGAACAGTATAACCCCTATTCCTAAAGTAAAAAGATCAATTTGCTGCTAAAACCATCAAAAAAATTCCAAGTACACCTACAGGATTACGATACACAATAAACATGTCGGTAATTTTCAGCCTTTGCATTGTAGAACCTATTGTATTTTCCTTGTTGTTGGCTTGAATTAAAATTGGGTTTTTTGGAGGTTAGTAATTTTTTTTTTTTTTTTTTTTTTTTTGCGGCTCTTGCACTCGTGGATAATCGGTGTTCTACTGTAATTATTTATCGGTAAATGTGTTTTTAAATATTATGAATCTCTGTTTAGTTATAATTTCAATTACTTTGATGGTAGGTATAATCATATTAAGAATGCTCACAACACAATAATAAAATATCAACCTGCTAACACATGCTCAGCTGATATAGTTTTCTTTTGCTGTTTGTTACAAATATCATTAGCCTCTGACGATATGTGGTGGATGAATTCTGAACAGCAGTTTAAAATGAGTTCTCGAGCATCATTCGCAACTCTAATATGAGGCAGCAATTCTTTGATCATTTTATTCATAGCAGCTCGAGGAATAGTCAGATCTTCATCTGTCTCAGCCATCTTACTCTAGAAAATAAATGCAATGAAAAATTATAAAAATAATCCATGAAATAAATCAAATCAGCAATCTTCATCTAGACAGCATAATAAACTTATACATCAAACTTGATATTTCAACTGTGCAAGTCAAAATCAAGGATTCAAGCTTACAAATGTCCAGCTTGCATTAAGCTTGATTATTAGTGAAACATGAATCAATTGGTATTATGTTTTCTAGAGTTACATTAATCAAATATCTATAAAAACTAGTTTTTGAATTAAAAAAATCTTTAAAAAAAAACTTGGTGCAGAATATTTCACTTAGTGAAATTTTCCATTTTACAACTTTCAAATAAAATATTAAAAATTTAAAAAATGAGATAGAATTGAATAGTTAAAAATTTTCTGAATGTGAAAACGGAATTTAACCCTATAAGCGTTAAGCCCGTCTTTTTCCGGCATGCATAGTCAAAATAAAAGGCTGGTGTAGCTAAATTTTAAAATGTATGTTGCTTTTTTCAAGAAAATAAGATTAATAAACATGTGTAGTATACAGTATTAAATTCTCATATTTATACTGTGCATAGTATCAATTTTATGGATCATTAAACAGATATACCAAAAAACAGCTAATGCTGAAAGGGTTAAAAATATGCACTATCAATGCATAATAATGGGGATTATTTTCTCCGAAGGTTAACGAGGGGTTTGGAGGACTTTGGCACTTACTGATAAAGAGTCTTAATATTTATGAGACTTGTGAATCTCACTTTCTTCATCTATACAGATATGTATGAATACAAACTTAATAGTCACTTCTGATAGATTGGAGTGAAAGGCTGATTTTTTTTAATCAACTATGTGAAAAAATACCAGAGCCGGGAATCAAACGCGAGAAGAAAGGGGGGAGAAATCAGCCTTCCACTTCAATCTATCAGAAATGAGTTTTCAGGGTTGATGAATGAAATTTCTAAATAAAACTTAATAGTATTTATTTTTCTTTGATATTAAAAAACAACTAAAGAAATTTTAAAGATATAAGCTGTAGATTTAGTGGAAGGTGCGTCTAACACAAAATTGCCCATTAATATGTCATGCCTATAGTTTCAAAATCATTATTTTAAAAATTGTAATGAGATGTAATGTAGCTGTCTGCACTAAAAGCTAAAGTCTGGATATTGTGCTTATTATGGGTGATCTTTCTTTAGGGTCATAGTCCATATTATTCATGCAAATTCCTGTGAAAAACATGGGAAACTCTGCTTGGCTAATCTGATGAACATGATCTGGGTTCAAAACCTGGCACCTCCTATCCAGGGGTCGAAATTAGAATCAGCAGTCAGGTGCCAAATGACAACTAACATTTTTTTTTCTTAGTTGCCATTATGTTGTACTTACGTGCCATTTTAGAACTGTTATTTATACATATTAATATACAAACATATGTGTTTTCATTTTCATCTCTCACATCAGTCTTTAAACGCTTATCTTCTTTTCAGAACATACGCTACATTAACTCATCATTCATGAAATAAAATAGTCAATACATAAACAGATTTTTAAGATAAAACTTTGAAGAGTCACTACTTATGAAATAGCACATTCATTAACATTAGCAAATTGTTTCTATATATTTGAATGTATTTAATCAACTTTTTTCATTGCCCTCTGTAGTTAACATGCAATAGACTGAAAGAGGGATTAATCATTAATGGATGCAAGAAAGAGAACAGAAGAAAATTCTAACATACGCTATGGGAACATAACACTATATGTGACACTATGGAGAGAATTAAAGGTTTATAAACTTCAAAATACCAATAAAGGGAGAAGGGAAAATAATCTCATAAAGTGAACACACTTGTAAATATGTATGCTTTTAAGGCAATTCAATGGAACAGTAGTTAACACAATAATCCAGATCGCTAAGCAGATTTTAAGTTCCACACAAAACGAAAGTAAATACACATTGAAGGGGAAAAACAATGTTAGGCGTCAAAGTGATGACTAGGTATGAAATTGTGGTTGTCAAAACAAAATTTCTAGTTGCAAAATACAACTAACGACCATTAATTTCGAGCTCTGCTTCTATCTATCAGCTTCAAGACCAGAACCTCTCAGCCATGATGGGACATAACATACAAAGGTAAGGTCAGTAATCAGGGTGGCGAACATTAGAACTTTTCCAAATTCTCTGACTAGTGACTACCCTGGTAATATTTATATATTTTTTATGTTTATATCATTAGATTTGTATCCGAAATTAGTAGAATATAATATTAAATAAATAATATATAGTATAAAATATTATTTAACATACCGTAAAATTCCGATAATAACCCCCCTCCCGATTATAAAACCACCTCTGAAATTTGACGTACTTTACTTTTTTGGAAAATTCCGTTATAACCCCTCCTCCCTTACCTTTGGCGGCTAAGTTGACCATTCGTTTTTCCCATTCATTTTGTTTTTCCCATGAGCGTTGCAAACATACTTTTTTTTTACTTCTAAAGTCTTATATGTTTATTAGAAACTTTAATTTACATGTAAACGTATCCAAGTGTTATTTTTACTCATCTTTTAAAAGTAAAATAACTCTAAATAAAAGAATGCGGTGTTGTTTACATTCTTTAAACTCCAAAACGTTAACTGCTATCGACAAACGACAAGCGGCCGCGGTTTTCTCAATCTTGCTTATGCAACTCTGTTTTTGCGATCACAACTCTTTTCTAAATTTTAAATTCTCTTTTTAATTTTAAATCATAAAATAGCGTAATAACTCCGTAATAGTACTTGCATATATAACTTTAATAGTTATCGTTCACCCTGTTTTGTTTTTTCATATCAGTTAATAGCAGTGCAATTAACTGTTTGCGAATCTTCTAGACTGTTTCGCTTCGCGATCGCGATTTGTTTATCACATGTTTGTGTCTGTTTCTGTTATTCCGAATACCTTTTCTTTTTGTTGTTAAAATAAAAATTTAAACTGATTAATAAAAATTGTTTATTATTAATTATATTATATAAATAATAGTATTATTATATTGTTAATACAATTTAGTAACCATTAATATATATTATAATATTAATAAATTTATACTTAAAAAAAAAAAAAAAAAAAAAACTTCCAATTATACCCCCCCCCCCTTTCCGAAGTCCTCGTGCTTTTCTGGAAACTTCCGATTATAACCCCTCCCCCAGTTTTGACAGATTTCCCCTTGAAAAAAAGGGGGGGGGGGGGTACTATCGGAATTTTACAGTACATAACAGTAGAGTACAAAATATATATTAGCATATATAAAGAAATATAATTCAGATTGGTGGCATCTATTGCCAATATCTCAGCTTGGCAACAGATTAAGAAATTTTAAAGGTATAACTTGTAGATCTGGTGGAAAGTGTATCTAACACAAAATTGCCACATTCCACAGTAATGGAAAAGTAGCCACATTCCTTACAGAAAGGTGACTATTTTTTCATAGTCACCTTTCTGTAATGAAGTTTAGAAAGGGGCGTAGCCAGTGACATTAACTGCAGAGGGTTAAGGTAGCTTGTGGGAAGCTGAGACCAACTCCCTAGCTTGTTTCAATGTTCAAAAATAAAATAATTAATTTTGAATTACCTGGAGGGAGCTCAAGCCCCTATAACCCCTTTCGCTATAACCTTGATTACAGATATTTCACATTTGTCAAGTTTACACAAGTGTGAAACTACCTGAAGTAAAAATTCAGAAAACTACAAAGTACTTGTATTACAGAATGAATGAAAAGGGAAGACTTATTAATGATATATTTTACTTACACCCAGGGGTAGAAATTAAGTCACTTGTCTGCAGGACCAGTAATTTTAAGATTTTACTGGTCTGTTCACATGTTACATTATATTTTCGGAAATATTTAAACATTTGTAAAATTTTAATAATTGCCATGTGAAATAAATTTATATGACAGATATGATAATTTTCTGTAAATCAATTAAAAAATATAAATGAAGTCTTATACAGTGGCAGCTTGTGAATGACGTTTTGGGGGTGCTGCAATGAAGCGTCTAGAAAAAGTGCATGAAATAAAATTTTAATTTGTCTCATTGGCTGATTCGTTTATTGTGAGAATCAACGTAAATATGTTGACAATTCAACATCCAATCAGAAGAACAAACTTTTCATTATAACGGACTGTTTTTAGTCACTAGCCTACAGCTCTCCCAATATGTCATCCACCAGCCGCCACTGGTCTTATATAAATCAAAAATTTATGCTTTAATAAAAGAGCTAAATGTCACACATTTAACATACAGTATTATACATTAAGTATTAAAAGTAAAAAAAAAAAAGTTCTCAAAGTGAAATGAAATGAAAAATTATAGAGAATAGGCGATATTGACAATTATAATGAAATACCTACTAAACTTACTATTGTCATACCATACAATTCTATGACAGATTTACTGGCAATTTTAGAAAAAAGTAAAAATATTAAAAAGCTTCACTGGTCTGGTGGTCAACTAAAATTTATATTTTACTAGTCCACTGAATATTTTTAAGGTTTCAGACCAACAGACGACTGTTAATTTTGAGCCTTGCTTATACTATTATGCTATAATATGTAATAATTTAAGAGTTCTTCATACATTATAAAGCAAATTAAACAATTCAAATGGAGAAATTTATATAATAGACAAAATAATTATTGAGACAGCAAAAAATATAAAAAACATGAATTAAAGGGTAGCCTCTGAAAAGTTCCACCCATGGTTTATATATTCAGGGGTGACTGTGGCTTACATAGTTAAAATCCTGAAAATTATAATCTCAAGCAGTTAGTCAGTAGTTAAAAACCCTAAAAAATACAGTAAAAAAAAAAAAAAAAAAAAACAGAATTTAAAATGGTACGATTTGTTTACATATCACTTGAATGACAAATGAAGAACCAATGAAAACAAAAATAACTTTGTAGGAAATACGAAAACACAGGTAATTAGATTAAAAACCCTGAAATCAGGGGTAACCCCTGAACACAAACACCCCCACATATTTTATCTGGAAACGCTCATACATAATCACGTATTCATTATATTTTAAAAAAATTAAATAGAATGTTCAACATTTACTTTTGAAATTAAAAAATGATTGATAGATAAAGTTCACGTATTTATTTCTTTAGGATCTTTATTTTTTACATATAAACCTAACTGTTTATTTGTTACATGCTAATCAGTAATCACACAAATTGAATAAAAGGATTCAAAAATTTCAACGCAGATTAAAGTTTATCAATGACAGTCGAAGAGATTTACGTTTAAGAGAGAAAAAAACATGATAATAAATATGCTTATTTGTTAAAAATAAGCTTTAACAAAAACTGAAGCTTGAATAGATTACTTTCTTTTTGTTTTTGATTGATTTTCAGTATATCAATAAGTAAATGAATATCGATCACTTCGAATTTAATAAAATTAAAACAAAAAAATAAGAAAATGACCTCATACAACCACCGACTTTTTATTTTTATTAATGGAGCTTTGGACTTTGGTGTCTGTCTTGAAAGATCAGTTGAATTTAACCTGAGTTTTCTCAAAAACTACTAGTTTCAAGTATTTTTCTGTAATACAAAGTGCATTCTCAACTCAAGTGAATTCGAAATAAACAATGAATTAAAAATATAAGAAAAATTTTGGCGTTTGTTCACCTAGAATAAAGAATGAATTTGGCAGATTTGAAATGTGTTTAAAATTTAAAAAATATTCAAACAATTTCTACAATGGATATTCAAAGAAGCACAAAGGAAAATATTTATTTTTAAGCAATTTAAATTAACAGTTAAATTATAAACATGCCTAATGCAGCGATAGCGATTAAGCAGCGTGGAATCGGAATATCTGTTTCGATAATTGTCAGTCGAATCCTCTGTAGATATCGAACGTGGAAGCAATGGTTGAGCTTGGGGTTGAGTATATTTTACATCATATTACCACTACCACATTTTCTTATATTCCAGTAATAAAGCAATGCTCTGTCCCCTGTAATAATAGATCTATCTGTTAAGGATCCTTATTCTCGAAGGGTCTGAATTATATTTAAATATGTATCTTTAATTTCAGTTAAATATCTCTATTTAAGGATCCTTACCAACGGTCAACTGAATTCGGGGTTGTTGGATGTTAAATGAAAATAGAAAGAATTCTTAAACCGACTCTCAATCCATCAATCTGTCCATGATATTGTTATGAAATGAAAAATGAAAACATTAGTGCATGTGTCGAAAATCTTCTGATTGTTCTGCTTTTTTGATTAAAAAAAATGAAAGATGTGCCGCAGGTATCTTGCTTTTACATGTTAAATCATTTCTTTTTCTGTTTTCGTATATTTGTTATCGATAATCACTAATGTATGTAATAAATCTATTAAGTGCGAATCCTAATACCATTTGGGCTAAACTTTACAATCCACTGAGGTAGTTTTTGGTGTACATTAAGGGGACTATGTAAATAAAGGTACAACTATAGTATTTCCCCACAGCTGAATTTGGCAATTTTTCTTTGGCGCCGATTTGAACGATAACGATGTCGTTCTGGACTGTTTGCGATATAATATGGTAGCCTGCATGCTATTTATTTTGGATTTATGATTTATAATTTAGCCTATGATTTTATCATATATGATTTTTAGATTTATGATTTAGCCATAATCGCCAAATTCAGCTGTGGGGAGATACTATAGTTGTTCCTAAATAAATGCTACTGTACCGAATTGTTCAGTTTTACTATGATTTATTTTTATTAATTGCTAAATAAAGAACATTCTTCTCTTGTCGTTATGATAATTTAAATATGACATTGTGGCAGATCCAGAGAGGGGCTAAAGCCTCCCCCCCTCCCCCCCCCCCCAAAAAAAAAGAAAGAAAATTGACATTGACAAAACTTAAAGGAAAACAACTTAAGTTCACATTTGGAATGATTGAATAGTAGGAACAGCTTTACTATAAGGCACCCATTGCTTATTGCCGTTGCCGATGTTTTGATCACGTGGTATGATGGTGTTTTGATTCGGTTTGTGAGTCGGTACTGCGAATCGGTTCACAACGTCGTGAATCGAATCAAAATCGCATGAAACAATACTTTTCATTATTATGAAACATTTTTTTTATGTTTCACTATGTTTTCTGCTGTTTGCTCGCTTCGCGAGCATTAAAACAAAAAAAAACATCACTGGACGCCCTTTTTACTTTCTTCTATATGTAATATAGAGAAAGTATTGGATTCGCGAAAATTTTCGACCTCCGTTTTTTGACGGATCTACACGTTTTGGGATGTCCTGAACACGAATTGATAGTTTTTAGAAAATGTCTGTCTGTCTGTCTGTGTGTCTGTATCATTTTTTTGTGGACGCTGTATCTCACGAACATATGAATGAAATTTAACCAAACTTGGTATTTAGTTGCACCCTGACATGAACTGGTGCCCATTAGATTTGGGGATCAATAGCTCAACAGGTGGCGCTGTAATCGCATTTTATGCAAATTTTTAACATGGCAGCATAGGACAAAATTCCGTATAAATGGGCATAATGAGAGTTATTTTAAACTTGTGATTGTAAAATTAATTTGAATTATTGATGATAGTAGTAGTTAACTAGGAAAAAAAAATTGTGCATGGGGGGGCATCGGTTCCCCCCTGGGGGGGAAGTACCCCCCCGGGGGGGTTAAATTTTGAAGATGGGTATCATTCGAAAGATCTCGTCAATACCTTTAAAATGAATGGTTGAACCATAAATCTGTGATAATTTAAAACAAAGTTATCGATTTTTTTTACTTTTAACAAAAAAAAAAAAAAAAAAAAACTTAGAAAAAAAATTCGATATATTTTTTTTTTTTTTTTAATTATTGTTAGTGATTGAATATGTATTAATTTTCACAAAAAAAAAAAAAAAAAGAAAAAGAAAAGAAAAAAAAAATCTTTTTTTTTTTTTTTTTTTTTTTAAATATTGTTACTGATTGAATATGTATAGGAAAATATAGAAGAAAGTCTTGTGGTGGCCACAACATACTAGTTTTTTTAATGTTTCACTATGTTTTCTGCTGTTTGCTCGCTTCGCGAGCAATAAAACCAAAAATAACATCACTGGACGCCCCTAATTCGTGGAGCATGAATCAATAAAAGCATGAAAATTCATAGAGCCTCGGTCATGAAACAATAATTTTCATCATTATGAAACATTTAAAACAAAATTTTATAAAATAAATGATTATTTTACTTACCCAGAAGAAAAAATTTCAAGAATAGTAAATTGTAGCAGGCTGAAGTCTTAACACGATGGAACAAAAAAAAGTAATTTTTGTGAACTGTATTGATAGCAGGCGCAGGCCGCATTTTTCGTTTTTTTAATTGGATATTTCGGTAATATTTTTTCATTATTTTTTATTAATTTATTTTTTTTTATTTCATTAAGATTATGGCTCTTAAAAACAAACATTAATGATAATGTACATGAAATTTAGAAATTTTACATGAGATAATTATAAAAAATATAGGGAATACAGGGATGATAATGTTTAGCTTTTCAGCTGATTTCAGCTTTTTTGTACATTTAGTTTAAAAAGTACAAAACATTTAGTACAAAATATCTCTGTGCTCACAAATTTTCATTACAAAAACTCTGGTAGGAAATCCAGATTTTCCTACAATTTCCCTATCCCCGGATAGATTTAAAGAAACTTTTCCGCGCAAAATAGTTTGGTATTTCGAAATAACATTACTAATGGGCACATTATTTTGAATTGGTACACTAAGAGCCATAATCAAAATATATAAAAATAAAATAATAAATAATAATGAAGAAATGTTACCAAAATATCCAATATGAACGCAGGAGCGGCCGATGCGAAAAACTAAGTCCCGAAGATATAAGGCGCGAAAAACTAAGTTCGAAAGATATTCAATGCGCGTGTGCGAAAACAGAGCTCTGGAGCACGAAAAAAATGTTTCATGACATTTTGATTCGATTCACAAAGTTGTGAAACGATTCGCAGTACCGGCTCACAAACTGAATCAAAACACCATCATACCACGTGATCAAAACATCGGCAACGGCAATAAGCAATGGGTGCCTTATAGTAAATCTTAGCCGAATAGTATTTTCAGTAAAGTCATTTTAACCCTTTGTCATTTTAACCGGGACTTTAAAGTCCCATCAAACAAATTCCTCAATATAGCCTAAATATACTACAGGATTTCATTGGGACATCAAAGTCCCTATAGTTAAGCTATAGTTTAAGCTAAATTTAATATGAGATGTTTCTCATGCATCTATAATAATAAATGGAAAGGTTTGTCTGTCTGTCTGTCCGTCTCTTCTTTTATATGTTCAGCCCCTACTGAACGCAGAAGTACAAGAATTGACATACTGATGCTCTGGAGCCTTTCCGAGTTCCTCCTCGAAACAGAATTTAAAAATTTTAATTAGTTGTGGAGATATTAATTAAAATGTCCACCCATGTCTAATCTCAAAGCGATCTCAATGACTGAGAATTTACCGCTATTGCATAAAAAAAGATATTTTAACAGAGTTAAAATTAGAAAAAGTGGAAAATAAATTAGAAATATTTGTCCGATCGTTACAATTTCGGTACCAAATGAAAGGGGAATTTTTTCTGAGTTTAAGTGTGCAAGTGGCTTATCGGTACAACAATTAGATTTTTTTTTAAATTAACTAAAGTATGAATTTTTTGTGGCAACATCATTTCAAATGCCAGACCATCGTCTGCCATGAAAAAGGAAATGATAGTAACCGATCAAGATGTCACGTGTTTTACAGTGGGAATAAAAATTTCAATTTTCAAATTTTCATTCACGTTACATTTGAATTAATATTCGACTTAGACAGCATATTATAAAGCTACTGTTCAATTTTCATGAAAATATCCGGATAAACAAAAAAATTAGATTAAATTTTGTTATATATTTTAAATTGAGATATGCCATTGAAATTTCGTAATATTTGGTTTTAACGCCCGATAATTCGATTCTGAATATTTTTTAAAGTGTAGAATTATTAGGAAGGGCTTGAGGGGGAGGGGTGGGCGAAGGGAAAAAGAAAAAAGTTACAGCGTTTGAAATTGGTATTATTAGGTTCAAAGGAAAGATACATCGATTGCGAATATTTTCAAGTGTAAAATTATTAGAAGGGACAGAAAGGAGCAAAAATGTAGAAAAGGAACGGTTGTTTCGGAGAAAGCAACGGAAAATCCAGAACGCCTTTATTCTTTTATATTTTGCAGAGTTTCGAATTCTGATACTCCTTTCACATTTCATACTATTGATTTTTAACAGTATTTAGCCCGGAATTATGCAAGTTTCGGAGAAAACCACGAAAAAGTCAGACATAAGTCGTTTTATATAATAGTGTTTATATCATTTTTGTATCTCAGCTTGAGCTTCTAATTAGCATAATTTCAAAAGTAATATGTAATTTTGAAACTTATTTGAATTGAATTTCAAGAGTAGACGCCACAAATTTTTGTCACCTTCCATTAACCAGTAAGTAATGGAATTCGAGATTTCACGTAATTTATACGTTTTAAGGTGTCATGATTAGTTTTTTTTTTTTTTTTTTATCTCATCTACTAATTAAAATAATTTTATAAGTAATACATTATTTGAAAGCTTTGTTGATTTGGAATTGAACAGTATATTACAGAATTTTCTACCACCAGATGGCGCTGTAATATTTTAAAATTTAAAATATTTCGAATTCTGAATATGATTAAATTATTTTTAATACATCATTTGAAAGATATTTTAAAGAGCTTTTATATTATCGAAAGTGGAATTCGAGATTTCACCAGATTTACACGTTTTAAGGTCTCCTGATTAGGTTTTCTTTTGTATCTCAGCTACTAATTAAAATAATTTCATAAGTAATACATCATTTTAAAGCTTTATTGATTTGGAATTGAACAGTAGATTACAGAAATTTCTACAGCCAGATGGCGCTACAGTATTTTAAAATTTTTATATTTTAAATTCTAAATATGATTAAATTATTTTTAATACATTATTCGAAAGTTATTTTAAAGTACTTTTATATTATCGAATAACCTACATTAAATTTATCCAATAGAGGGCGCTAATGGCAATTATTCGAGATTTCACCTGATTTAGATGTTTTAAGATGTCCTCAAGGGGGCCAAAAAATTGGAAATTGAGTTAGACCGTTCAAAATTGAAATATATAGGTTTTGGGTGCCTACGAGTCGAATGAGGATATTTTCGAAAGTGTAAAATTAAGGAGGGACAGGAAGGGTGGTGAAGAAATACGCGCGCACACGGGTCTACGCTGACGAAGGCAGAGGGGACCCAGTGTGAGTTTTTACCCGATCAGAAATGATTTTTTTTTTTTTTTTAATCCTTTTCTTAAGAATAGAAGTTTATGAGTAATAACATGGAATTTTAAGAATTCATAATCATAAGGGTGATGAAGAAATACGCACGTGCAGCGCTCATATACATGCATTCGTGCGTGTGCATCGCTCACGGGTCTACACTGCCGAAGGCAGTGGGGACCCGGTGCAACATTTTTCCCGATCAGTTTTTTTTTTTATTTTTGTTTCACATGATAAAAATTAATGCAATTTTGAGAATTCATTAATTATAATGATTCATTTAAAAATAGTGACCAGCGAAGCGGGCGTAGCCTGCTAGTAAAGGATTAAATAATAAAAAAGTTTCAAACTATTTTTCCGAAAATAAAGTAATTTGGGATATAAAGAGTTAAGTAATTATCTATCATAGTTCAATAAACATCAGCAATCAGAAACCTCTTTTAAAGTCCACTCCTATTTAAAAGCCACCTCCTACAAGGCCCAATTTTTTTCGCTTCCAAAATGTCCTAATAAGATTTAATGCTGATTTACCCTGGTTCAATACCCATGTACCAAATGCCTAAGGGTAATATTTTGCAGGGGTAGGTAATATTGTTTAACTCTTGATGTAAACTGACCACTTTTCTCATGAAACTCCTTTAAAAGAACCCTTTTGTTCAAGACTATAGCCAGAAAAAAAAAAAAAAAAAATCAAGGGGGTTCAAACTTTAGCACATAATGTTGAGCGTTAAAAGTGTTTCATTCAAAAATTTCAACAAAAATGCAGAATTTCAGGAAGTCTTTGACACCCCCCCCCCTCCCCTAGCTACAGTCTTGATCTTATTGCTCTGTTTGTGATATTCTAGCAGATATTTCTTATGAATATGTCGGAAGAGAAAAGAAATATTTAATAAGACTTTAAGGGGAAACTAGGGAGACTTGACCCAGTTTTTGATTTTTAATTTTTCATATTTTTTCTAGGAAAAACAGCGTCATCACTATTTTCTATAGACCATCTTGAATTTTGCATAAGAAATAGTCTATTACAGAATCTAAGAATTTAAAAATATGTAACAAGGAAAAGTCTAAATAAAAAATTGCACTGTAGTATTAGATTATGTTTAAGATACAAGTTATGTTTAAGATACAGTCGGTAACAAAAGTGTCCGAACACCAGCAAAAATTCCTGTGTAAAAAAAGTACACCATACAGTTCTGTTAAATAAATCCTTATCGAATCACGTTCTTAAACTGACTAAGAGGAGGATTCGACAAGGATTTATTTAACAAAACCGTATGAAGTGTACTTTTTTTACATAGGAATTTTTGCTAGTGTTCGGATACTTTTGTTACCGACTGTAGGTATTTTTAAAATTATCTTTTCTTAAAAAATAAAATGAAATATTGATAATTTTAAAATCTTTGGAAAGGTTAATATTTATAATAAATAAGTTTGCATAGAAACTTTCGTCATAATCTAAAATATTTACTGTTACTTTAACATAAAGAAACATTAGTTGTTGCATTACCGTACACTTCGTAAGCTTTTCCATTTGAAGAAACAGTGCACCATGCAGTGGATTCCCGCGCATGTTGGCATTACTGAAAATGAGACGGCTGATGCCTTGGCAAAAGAAGCAAGACAATTAAACACCAGCAGGGTTACTCATGTCACCCTCAGCGATATCAATTCCGTTGCTAAGGCAAAATTCAAGGATAGGAAACTTAAAATCAAACACCAAATCCCTGAAATCAGTACCAACAGAACTCTCACCAGCACTCTAACAAGACTCCGGACAGGACACTTTAGGGGGATGAAGATCCATAAAGACGGGACAAGGACTTACTGCCTCTGCAAAAACTGCCCAGACATAGAACTAACCCCCAAACATCTTTTCAACTGTCCAGCTATTCTGGCGCAATTGCAGCAAATAAGTGACAATCCGTGGGCAGACTTATATGAAGACAACTGCCTTCAAATCGCAGATGCTGTATATAGGACCTTTGGTCCCATTTAATTTTTTTTTTTTTTCCCCTATCCATGACACGACACCAACCAACCAACCAACCAACCAGTTGTTGCATTTATGTCAAGTTATAATTAATTATTTATCTTTAAAATTCCTGTCTTATATTTTATAGTAAATACAATGCCTATATCTTAAAAGTGCAGTTATAATGAGGTGTTTTGTTAATTTATTTTGAACTATTCTTTGAAATATTACTTGAAAGAATTAACTTTGATGTAAAATCATGCACATCACTTAGATTATGAAATACTTGCCAACATTACAAACATTTTAAGTTATTATTTTTTTTTTTTTTATTGCAAACTTTACACACATGATACAATATGCTGAAATTTCATTTAGATATGAAATCTCTTATTATAATTAAAAATAAATTTCCAAAATTTGCCGCATATAGTCAGTGACGTACCTGATAACTTCTGTATTGCTGTGCATAAAAATAAATAAAAAAATAAATTCTACAAATGCTAAAATACTATTTCCTTTAGATATATTTAAAAAGACTTCAATAGTATGTATCAGTTTAATTTGGTTTGAAATATTATCATACAACTAAAACCACGCATAGCCAAGCCAATATTGTATTCTGCGTGTTTTGTGTGTCCTTGTAAAAGAAATGGAAATGATAAATACAACATTTTCTAAGTAGATAATTTAGTTACGCATTAGGATAATTTATACAGTGAGCTCTCGTTAAAACGGACAATCAAGGGCCAGCAGTTTTTGTCCTTATTAACGAGAATCCATTGTAACAGGAGTTTATAAACTGAAGTTCTATATAAACTCTAAAATCACTATTATATACACATACACAATACAACACAAATGAAAATTTGTTTCCTCAAACCCTTTTATTCACTAAAAATATAAAAGCATGAAAACCGATACTTACTTTCAAAACTTCTTTTCTTCATGTAGTACAACTTGATAACAAAATCCTTTGCTATGTCTCCACAATAGAAGTGGAGACAGGTGCAAATTGTTGACCTCAACTGTCACTGTCAATCAACACTATTTACCTCCCACAGTGTAATAGCACAGAGTGAAAGAGGTTAACCCTTTTATTATTGAACCTTTCCATGTCTAAAAAAATATATATAATATATATACTGAATTTGAAAAGATTTTGGGAACTGATTCTTTTTCGAAGAAAGTAAGCTTTGAGGGAAAAAAATGTCCATCTTAATGAATAAATTGTACGTATAAAGCGATGTTTATTACATGCAATTCCTATAGGCCTTAGCCGGGGATTCTGTTTTTGTACATAATAACAAGAAATCCATCTTAAACGGGGCCGTCTTAACGAGAGTTAACTGTATCAATTTTCTAGATTCTGAAGCAAAATAGCTAAATGAACTATAAATGAAACCTACCCCATTTTCAGTAGGAAAAATGGTGTGGTCAATTTAAATAATAACAGATGTTAAAATTCTTAAATTTTCAAATATATTTAGGAGTAGTACACTCAAGTAGAAAGACAGGTGAAACATCAATATAATATTTCTCTAACATGGACCAGTTCCAATTAATTTTTGTCGAAACGATACAATAGTGGTGAAATTAATAAAATACAAGAGGATTAAAAATAATATTTAAAAATGAACAATATTTAAGCACACATACTCAACTCAATGATCTAATAAGAAAACATGTCAACATTTGAATTATGACATTATTTTAAAAGTTATTTCTTCAGAATCTTTTCAAGCTTCATTTTAAAAATAGCAATATTTTAAAGATATAAACAGAATATGAATTATTACTATAAATTGACTAAAAAAGGTATAATCACAAAAGGATTTTTTTTTTTTTTTTTTTAACAAAAAAATTACGCCAAAATAAATAAAATGTCATTTCATTCTTGGCGATAAAAATTTAAAAGGCGTCATGGGAGTCCTTTACTAAAACTGTACTGCCTGCAGTATGAA
This sequence comes from Salticus scenicus, assembly GCA_963930645.1. NCBI lineage: Eukaryota > Metazoa > Arthropoda > Arachnida > Araneae > Salticidae > Salticus > Salticus scenicus. The sequence goes on along the minus strand of OZ005652.1, from coordinate 17,183,701 downwards.
ACTGAGTCATCAACCATGAATTTTATTTTGAAACTTTTCTTTGAATGATTCGGGTTTCACTATTGCACAATATTTATTTGGTTATAATAATAATTTGGCTTCTGGTAAATTAAAATTTTAATTAGGTGGTGAAATTGGTATAATATTTATAAGTTTCAAATTTTAAAGGTAAATAAGAAAAGAAATAAAGTGCGAAAATTTCGCACGGGTTTACTAGTAGGTTATAAACGCTTTTCAACTTTGTTATAGGAAAATGTCAGAAATTAAAGATTTAGTACTTTTTGTTTTTAAGAAAGGTTCGACTGCTAATATTTCTTATAAAAATAAAAAACATTAGTCGCTAAAATGAAAGTGAAAAAAAAAAAATAATAATAATTATAACCTTATCAACAAAACGATACACTTTCTAAATTTTAAAAACTATGTTTAATAAAAGGCGAAATTTGTATAAAAATTGAGATTCTGTCTATTTAACGTTCCTGCCATTGGTAAAGCAAGAAATCGAAAAACTGTGTGAAATTTCCATGTAGTATCTATATTAATAAAATCAGACTTTTGTCTGTAAATTTATCAGAATCAAAAAATTTTGCGATATCTTCACGTTTCACACCCCATGAAAGCCGAAAATGACTTCAGAAAATTTTGCCTGTGTGTGTGTCATCGTGTCCGTATGTCCCTTTTTTTGTCCGGGCATCACTTGAAAACGGCTGGGCGGAATTCAACCGCGCTTGGCAGGAATTTAGGCCGTCACCCAACTTAAAATTATATCTATCAACTTTTCAGAAATTCTCCCCCATTCCCCCCTGGGGGGCAAAAAACCAAAATATGTTTGTCCGGGCATCACTCGAGAACGGCTGGAGGGAATTCAACGGCGCTTGGCAGAAACTTAGGTCTTCACCCAACTTAAAATTATATCTATAGAAATTTTCAAAATTATGAATAGTGATTAAATTATGGGTAAAAAACGCCTACGCATGCGCCATAAATATTTTTTCACTAAAATGCTTTGAATGGAAAAATAAATTTTTAAGTTAAAGACTTTTTTATTCGCGTGATTCGGACTACAAATTATGAAAAGGTTGAAATGAAGTGTTGCCATCTAAGTTTCATACTTTAATTAATTAAAAAAAAATCTAATTGTCGTATCGAAAAACTGTTTACACCCCAGGATTCAGAAAAATCACCCCTTTCATTTGGTACTGAATTTGTAACGATAGGTCTGATACTTCTAATTTATTTTTTCCTTTTTACGTTTTTCCGTTGCCACTTAAATTTCATACTTTAGTTATTTTTAAAAAATCTAATTGTCGCATCGAAAAACTGTTTGCACCCCTGGATTCAGAAAAATCACCCCTTTCATTTGGTATCAAATTTATAAATATGTCTGATATTTCTGATTTATTTTACCCTTTTTCCGTTTTTAACCCAGATTCGGTAAAAGGTTTTATATTTATATATACGCATTTATATATATTTTTATTTTCCAGAAATAAAATGAAATATTTTTAATTTCACGTGAATAATAATAAAAATTAGAGAGAAAAATACCTATAAAAGTTGGTGATTTTTTTTTTTTTTAATGAGGAATTTGCACGTGGGTAAATATTTTCATAGAGATATTTGGCATTAGTTTAATATTTTTATTTAATTAAGCAGTACTTTTCTTTCCTGCAGGAAAACGAAATTTTTTGTTGTTATTATGTACCTTATGAGGTTTTTTTATGTTCTCCCCTTAATTGTAAATGATTATAATTTGGATTTTATTAAGATTTTTTATTCTTATTTTGCAAATGCCAGAAAAGAGTTTTTATTTTATTTTATTATTTTATTTATTTTGTGTATGGAAAAGCTTTAGTATTGGATCCCTTTAGCAAAATTTGAAATTCGGAATCGAAGTTGCTCGGACGTTTCTCGCCAAGATCTTTAATTGCACAATTGAGATAGCCAGTTCAGTTCATCGAAAAAATGTCTTAAAATATTTAGTCACCAAAGGTTTTCCATACTAAAGCTGTGTGTTTTGTATTTATTTATTTATAATATTTTCTATTAAAGACTTCTGTGGTCACGAAATTTGGTGCGTAAATTGTTTGTTTGCATCCGGCACTTATTGTAACTGGTCTGGATTTCACGAAATTCGAAATCCCCCCCCTTCTCGGAGTCGGAGGGCAATAAACGGTATAACTTCAGTATAACCCCACAGCTGAATTTGGCGCATTTTTTTTGGCGCCGTTTTGAAGGATAACGATGTCGTTCTGGACTGTTTGCGATACAATATGGCAGCCTAATATGTTTTTTATTTTGGATTTATGATTTTATGATTTATGATTTAGATTATGATTTTATCATTTATCATACATAATTTATGATTTTTAGATTTATGATTTAGCTATAATCGCCAACAAAAAAAATCGCCAAATATCGTTATGGGGTAAAGTCGTTCCCAATAAACATGTGTAAAAACATGTTTTTCCATTTGAATTCGCTTTGAATTATCTTAGAATGGCGAATTTTGGTGTGCGGATATTGATTAAGTGTACGCATTATGTACATTAGTGTGATTTTGCAAAACTTCGAACTCACCCGCTGAGGAAGGGGAAGTAAGAAGTGGGTAAGTTGTGCCGAAGGCAGTGGGGACCCAGACTGGATATTGATTAAGTGTACGCATTATGTACATTAGTGTGATTTTGCAAAACTTCGAACTCACCCACTGAGGAAGGGGAAGTAAGCAGTGGGTAAGTTGTGCCGAAGGCAGTGGAGACCCAGACTGGATATTAAGTGTACGCATTATGTACATTAGTATGATTTTGCAAAACTTCGAACTCACCCGCTGAGGAAGGGGAAGTAAGAAGTGGGTAAGTTGTGCCGAAGACAGTGGAGACCTAGACTCCTCACTTTGCGAGCGAGAAAACCTCTACCAATCTCAGCGAGAACTTAGGTTATTAATAAAGATATGGGATTTTGACAACTCATTTAAGTTTAATGTCCAGCGAAGTGGGCAAAGCCTGCTAGTATAACATAAAATACATAAATAAAAATGACTTCTATTTTCTCAGTAGTGATGAATAATCTTCATTATAAATTTTTTATCTCTCATGCATGAATAATCTTCAAACACAATGATTACCCCATTAAAAACTGTTAAAAAAAAAAAGATTACAAAGAGAAATTGTTCTTTTCCAGCATTACCGTAATCCCTTATCAGATCTAAGCTGCACCAGATGTAACTCCAATGTGCTTAGTTTCATAGGGTTGAAAGTGGTAGGAAAAAAGAGTAGGAGCAGTTTTAGCTGTCCTTTCCTTAAAGAAATCTCTTTTTTCGGGAGCTGCATGTATGAGTAGCCTCTTTACGAACTTTAGAGATGCTATTATGCTTGAAACTGATTAACTTTACTCAGCTTTTTAATTTTCATGATAATGAAGTAATCTACTCTTCTATATACATAATACTATAAAATATGACAATATTTATTTTCAATATATTTTGTAATTTGATAAAATAATTACTTTGAATATTTCTCGGGGGGGGGGGGGGGGGGGGCTGCAGCTCCTGTCACGAGCCACCACTGCATATCAAGTTTCTTAAACTTGTATGTAAAAGCTGAGCTATAGCCTTCTCATAAATGGGGGGAAATTGCAGCATGACAGTGCCACATGCAGGGCAGTATATTTATTGCAATATATACAGTAGACTCCCAGAAATCCGTACATCATAACCAATGTAAACAATGAAATTTATAGTAAAGTTTTCAAGGAAAAAATATCAAAACATAGCTTATTTTGATTGTGATATGTTAGAAACTGGATCTAATGAGATGGAAAAGTTGATTTTAAGCAAGGTCCAGGTCTTGTAGATAAGTACCTAAATTCTTTTAAACCAACAGTATTTGTACTCGAACAAAAAATGATTTCATAGACTAAAAAATAAAATCATTTTTCTTTACCTATAAATTCTAAAGTGTAATAAACGTTGTAAAGTTATAATATAATTTATTATTGTATCAGATGTTTATCTACTTAAACGTTGTATTTTGCTTTATGGATTATGGAACAAATTTCTTATTTGTAAAGGGGAAAGTAAAATGCTTGCATAAAATTTTATATGTGTGTTTTTTACTACATTTATACTCATTATTTGCTCTTTTTTTTTTTCCAATATTCCATATACCTATGTTTACTTATATGTATTCACTGTCATTTTTAATGCTTTATAGCATTAAAATTCTAATTTAAAAATGCAGACAAAAATACATCTGAAATCTGCAAAATTCTAATATCTGCACAGTCTCTGGTCCCAAGTTGTACAAATTATTTTTTATTTTTCACATAAATTTTTTAACATTGAGAGAAATTCGTGTACTCTTTTGGAGACTTTTTTTTTTTTTCTTGGTCTGAAACAGGTCAGTTCATAAAAGTCAACAATCGTGAAATGAAAAACCTTTTACAAAATTCAGAAAATTTAAATACCCTTCACGAAAGTTGAATAATTTTTAAAAGTTAAAAAAAAAAAAAAAAAAAAAAAAAAACTTGAATAAGAAAATTTAGTATTTTGCTGATCAGTTGCAAAAATACATATTTTTACCAAGGAAAACAAGAATTTCCGACCTTATGATAAATAATCTTGTAGCTTAGCTGTCAAAAGAAAGTAAGTTTCATTAATTTGCAGTGCAATAATTGCCTACTGCCTAGCCAAGGATTAAAGACGGGTCATGTGACTGAGAGGTAAGGCAAAAATGAATCTATTCTGTAAAATAGGATAGGAGGGAAACGACAGGAAGATGTTTTATTACTAGTTTGGTGAGTGGGGAACTTTTCTCACCCTTCAAACGTATGTTTCCTTCCCTACGGAATAATCCATTTTTTTGGCAGTGTGCCAAGGTCAGTCTTTGAAATCTGGCTTGGCAGTATTTCAGTGATCGGCAGTGAAAAAAAATGGACATATCCAAGCAATTAAAAAATGCAATTTAGCTCAAATTTTACCAATTAGCAAAATAGCAGTAAAATCAGGCATTATTAGCAATTTATATTAATTCAGATTTTTTTTTTTTTTAATCGATTTTTCTGTTCTCACATTCTTTTTAGAAATTTCACTTTGTTTCTGAGTAAGGGTGAAAATTTTGCAACCAATTTTTACCTTTGATGAGAACTCTGCAAATATATGTGAAGAATTGAAAACAATAATGCTCTTGTGAATTAGAAAGTTAGAATACAAAAAGCTTTTAAGGTAGAGGTGCACAACCTGCGGCCCGGGAGCCATATGCAGCCCAGGAGCCATCAATTTGTGGCCCGCGGAAAGATTGACATTTTAGACCGTATTAATCATCAGCAGGAGAGATTTTTTTTCTTTCTGTAATGAAAAATAAGAAAGAAAGAATAAATATTTTATTTGTTGCAATTGTAAAATTTTCATTTACAAAAACTTTTTTTGGGAAGAAGGGGATGAAAATGACGGTTTTTATATCAGCGTTATCATGGGTCAGGGAGAACCTAGAAAAGTCAAGGAATTTGAAATTAGTGAAAAAGTGTTAGGGAAATTGCAAATACAGCCTAAAAATCTGAAAAAATGATGATATAGATCTAGAAAATGCTTTTTAATCATACAGTTTAATATTTATTGCTATCCTTTATGCTACGAGTTATGTTATCTTTTGTTGTAAGGATTTTTTTTTTTTTTTTCAAACTAAATTTTGTGACCTGAAAATCCATATAGAAAAAGACAAATACAGCCGTAGAAGCATTTTCACTTACATATCTCTCAGTGCCATCTAATACCTCAAAGTGATGTTTTTATACCTACACTTAAAACTGCTTATTTTGGCACCTTTGAAATTGGAAGTATGTTTCTATGACTGTTAGTTTAAGAGATAATCGCTGTTACATCTATCTTGAATCTCTCAGTATATATATATATATATATATATATATACTTTTTAATAAACACAGTGAATATATGTGCATAGTCTAATTCTTTTGTATTATCTTTGTATTTTTTGTATAGTCTAATTCTTTTGTATGTTTGCGGCCCTTCATAGCCCACATAACAGTGAGAGTGGCCCTCCAGCCAAAAATGTTGTGCACCCCTATTTTAAGGTATATTTACGTACTTTATTTTACATTTGGCGAACAAGATTTTATAAATCAATATATTTTGTTTGAAATTTTCTGAGTGTAATTGGAGTTTCATGATTTTTTTTTCCCTTCTACTATTTAGCCAAAATTCTCTGATATATATATAAAATTTATTTTTTGGTTGTGTTACAAAAACATGTTTAGGGATGGAACACAGGTGCAGAACTCATACCACTATGAATGAAAGAAAATTTTCTACTTGTTAAATCAGCGATATTATAGGTAGAGAAACTTCTTAAACAAATACTGGTATGAGTTTTACACCAGTGTTCCATTCCTGTATGTTTTTCTTACTGGAGTAGAAAAGGGTAATGTTGGTCTAATACGTAAAAAGCTTCTTGTATTCAAACTTTCTTTAGAAAATTAGGATACAGGAAGCTTTTTACCTTTAAGACCAACATTAACCCTTTCTACTCCAGTAAGAAAGACATATTTTTGCAACATAACCAAAAAATAAGTTAAAAATAAAGTCAAGGAATTACACTAAATCTTGGGGAAAGTATCATAACTTAAACACTCAGAAAATTCTGAACAAAACATGTCAATTTATAAAATGTCATGTGCTGAATATAAGTTAATGACCTGGAAAAATTAGAGAAATATACCTTTACCTTTTCTGAAAAAAGTCAGGGAAGGAGAAAAAAAAAAAAAAAAAATCAAATGCTAGCCACACTGTCAATCTCTTGTTGAAAAAAGCTATTTTTTAGTAGATTTAAAAATCATATGGTTACAATAACATTACAATTTTTCTTTTTTCTAAGGTGGTTGTAGAAGGTTAACAATAGTTGATAGGAAAATGTTTATCCCTTTTTTTTTTTTTTTTTCTTTTTTAATAATAACTGTAATATTATTTATAAGCATATTCAAATTCTTTCATTTATAAGTTTTCATTTTTATAGACACTTCTTTATACAGTTAATTTATTTCAGGTTTTTAAAGAAATTGTGTTCTCAAATCTTTCTGAATTTAGGGATATTATGACCATGTTATGTAAAAATTGACTTGTAATTATGGAAACAGAAAAGAATTCAGCTAATCTTCAGGAATCTTCCAAAGTAAGAAAAGAGTTTTTTTCTTTTTCCTTAAAGTATTTTTTGTAGCTTTTTAATTATAGCTATTACTGTTTTTGATATTTATTTATTTACTTGTTCTTTTTTGCTTAGTTGTCAAACTGACATTTCATAAATTTACGATTATAATAAAATGCACTATGTAGTAAATATGTGTAAAGCCAGCTGTATTAAAAAACTCAGCCCTTGAGTTTAATTAAATATTGTTTTTACATAAAATCTGTAATTTTCAGTTGAACGAATGCAATTTATGAAATGTCAACACAGAGCTGACCTTGAATTTAATTAAATATTATTTTTTCTTAAAATCTCTAATTTTCAAGCTAATTTTGCGATTTTTGAATTTAAAACTCATAATCACTATTTTTAGTATACTTTTAATTTGTTTCAAAATTAGGTAAAAGTACACAAGAAATAAATAAAAGCATGATTTATTTTATTATCTAACATAAATTTGAAGATTGACAGCTCACATATTTTAAAATATCAGTGCAAAGTGCCCTGAAAAAAAAAAAATATATATATATACATATATATATATATAATAAATAAATAATAATTAATTTAATCACTTCACCGGCTATCCCGAGATAATTTGGGAGAAATGTAGCCTTTCACACAATACAGTGGCCGGTGAAGTGGTAAAAAAATGAAATCTCTAATTTTCAAATGGGGAATTTATAATCACTATTTCTAGTCACTTTTTAACTTTTCTCAAAATCAGTTTAAAATTTGCAGTTAAAAATAAAACTTTTTTTCATGTAGAAATATTGGAGTGTAAGGTTGATTTTTATACCAACTATGTGAAAAATACCAGAGCCTGAAATAGAACCTGGGCTCTCCAATTAACATGCAGTTGCTCCACCATAATCAACCTTACACTCCAATATTTCTAAATGAATTTTCATGGTTGATATATTATTGAATATAATTTCTAAATAAAACTATTTTTAATATGCAATCCAATAAACAACATGACCCATTTGAAATTTGCAAGGTAGAGTTGAAAATTAGTTTACCAATTATAATCGCTGAAGTACAATTGGAAGCTTGCCTGTTATAACATTATAAAATATTAAGGCAAATTTTATCTGAATAATGTTTCAGTTAATTTTAAAATCTGTCAAACAGTTTTTTTTTATCAAAGATAGTTAAAAGTCATTCCTTAAACTAGCATTCCTAGGGGGGAAAAATTGAAATTGGCCCTTTTTTTTTTTTTTTTTGGCAACTACAATGCCACAAACAGACAAAGGTCCAAGTTTATAACATTCCTCTTTTTTAGTCAGAGGTCAGTGTTTCCACTGCGGTAGCAATTTTCGCAAAATGCTAAAAGACTTATCCAAAATACGAAAATGAAATAACATGTTTTCGCTTTTTTGCTAAAGCATCTTACTAAAGACAAATTGAAAGAAAAAAAAAAATCTCTGAAAATATTATAACGAATCTTTCATGGGAAAAAAATTGAAACATTGATCAAGAAAAATCCATCGTTTCATGCATATAAGGAAAATCAAATGCCGAACTATGCATAAGAATCGCATACAGGAAATCAATTTGTAAATAAGCATGAGGCATTTGTGAAGTGGTCTAATATGAAAGAAAGAAAAATTATAAATTGTAAACCAAAAAGCTTTCAATAGTAATAAACAAATTTCACTTATATTACTTTTCTTTTTAATTTTTGTAAGTTATGTTTTTATTTTCAGATGTACAGTATAAGCTTAATGTAGTTTTACGTGCCATAGTGATAATTATATCTCCAGAAAAATAATATACTCTGAATATAAGATGTTCATATTGCTTTAAAAAAGTTTACAAAATAAAGTAATAATCTAAAAATTTTAATATTTTGCATGTCTGCCAATAAATGTGTTAAAATATATGCTTGTACTATCTTCGAATTGATCTAGTTACAGTGGGTAAGTTTAATTATTAATAACTTTTTTGTTTTTTATTTCAAATTAAAAAAAAATTATCTTCTGTGTATAACTCTTTAAAGACCTGATTAAAAACTTTTAAGTTTAATTTACAAATGAAAGTCAAACATGTTGAGGCGTTTAGAATAATGTGTGAACTGAAATTCGCCTTTTTCTACTGCTTCTGGCATTTTCACATTTTGCTAAAGCTTTTTTTTTTTCTGATTTTAGCTTTTTTTCTAAAGAAAATTTTTACTCAGCTTAAACCCTGTCAGAGGTTAATAAAAAAGGAGAAAAAGTAAAATCAACTGTCATGTGAATAAAAAGACTGCAATATTCAAATGACTATCTGAATGCTGCAAATATCAAATTGTGACAACTGTAGTGTCATTAACATACAAATGCTGCAAGCCTATAACACTTCTTTTTTTTTCAGGGGTTAATAAAAAAGGAGATAAAGTAAAATCAACTGTCATTTAAATACAAAGACTGCAATATTTTGCATTGTTTTATATTTTACTTTTTAATGTGTTTCAACTTTACATTCTTAAATACTGTTTTCACTACATATTTTGGTATATACTTAATATTATTCAATCGGTGGTCTGTCCAGGTTTTCATTTTCGGAACCCATTTTTGTGAATATTTTATATTTATTTTCATGAAAAAATTATTGCTTAATCCTTCCGTTTTAGCAGTTACTCTAAATGATGTTATATCAAATTAATAGTGTTTCATTGAACCAAGTATAAGTCATCATTTGAAGTAATGCTAAAAGGAAAATATTTTTAAAAAGGATAATTTTTATAAAACTAAATTTGTGAAAGGAATTTTTTAATTAATTTGAATTTTGTGAAACAAAGAAGCCCCGATATTAGCTTGGATCAGCCTCTCTCAGTGCCAGCTTTTAAATACCTCTCTTAGTCTTTTTTTTTTTTTTTTTTTTTTGTTTTGTTTTGTTTTAATGAGCAAGCAGGATTATTATAATAAGAATTTATTGTATTATATTTATGTAATTTATTAGCTAACATGAAAGCCATAATTTTTAAGTAATACTTTTAGTACCTTTATGAATTAATCATTTTTCTCACTACAGACATTCATGTGTGTTTATGATGGCTGTGATAAGAAATTTAAGCGTTTATCACATCTGAGTAGACATGAAAAAATCCATCAAAATATAACTTTCAGGTAATTTTTTTTCCTCCTCTCATTAAAATTTATAGTGGTTTTGAATTTTGATCTATTTTAAACTAATTACATTGATTGAATTAGTTGAACTAATTCATATTTTCTAGAAACACTTTTAACTGTGAAACGTAAGTGCAGTATATATATATAATATATTAAATTTGCTCATGCGTATGAAAAGAAATGACTTTTATAAAATAATAATTTTAAATTTTAAAGGTAACAAAGAGATAAATAAAGTGCGAAAATTTCGCACCGGCTTGCTACCAAATGAATTATTTGAAGTGAGAAATAAATAAAATGAAATGATCATTTTTCAATGGGTGCCTTAGTCGCCCTACAACTAACTTGCTGAGAATCTATATATGAAGCTTTACATCTTCTGCTATTTATTACTTTACTCTTTAACTGCCCTTATTTATTTATTTTTAAATATTTTACATGCTTACTTATAAGATTATTATTTTTAGTCCATTATAACACTAAAAGTATAGTTCTGAAGTGTAAAACTAAAAATACATAAAATCTGCAAAATTTTAAAATCCGCACAGTCTTGGGAACTGAAATAAATGCCATGAGAAGCATTAATTAGTTTAACAAATTTACATAAAAAATTACGGTTAATTTCAAGCAAAAATGGACAAAAAGACCATTTATTTTTTATTTTACTTTTTAACTAACTCAATTATTTTTAATTTTTCTTGATAGAAAGCATATGAAATCTATCAAATAATGTAACACAATTGTATGTACAAAACATTTTTTTATAGCATTAATTAAACGGGAATGTGTAAATTTAAAAATAATTAAGCAAAAAATAAATCTGACATTCTGTCATGTTCTTAAATAATTTTTTATATAGTTGTTTATTTAACCCTTTGTATCCCACTGGGACTTTAAAGTTCCATAAAAAAAAATCAGGATTTAAGTTCCGTCGGGACTTTAAATCCCAATATTAAATTAAAAAATTATAATTATAATAGTTTTCTAAATTTAATATGAGATGTTTCTCATGCATAAAGAAGTATAATAAAAAAGTTTCAAACTATTTTTCCAAAAATAAGGTAATTTGGAGTATAAAGGGTTACATTTTAGAACTTATTTGATATTTAAAATATTTAAAAATAATTTCGTCTCATATAGTTAAACTAAAATTTAATCACATTAAAATCTGAGACAATATACACTAAAAATATACAATTTAAAACATTAAAAACATAAATTAAATGTTTTATGTTCAGCCTTTTAAATGTAAAGGCTGACAAGCATTTACATTTGATGTTTTTACTGATGAGGAGCCTGTAAAAGGTTCGAAATGTTTAATTTATGTTTTGTGTTTTTAATGTTTTAAATTGTATATTTTTAGTGTATATTGTCTCAGATTTTAATGTGATTAAATTTTATTTAAAATTACATATCAGATGAAAATCCTGTTTCTGTAAATTAATTTCTGCTCTTCAAATGTGTCTCAATTTAGAGCAGTTGATTGATAATAATGAGTCACTGAAATCATGTCTGTTTTTTTTTTTTTTTTTTTTTTTTTGTCATGCGTCTATCACGCTACATTTTTACCATATTAAGTGTAAATTATTTTTCTTAAATTAAAAGCTTTATTTTATTTATAAGTAATACATATATACTATAATCGGCATGCCAAAATTCATTAAAATAAATTAATATATTTAGTTTTTAAAACTGGCCAAGAAAGTTTTCTGATGTCTAGCCCCTCATATATGAAATTCACTTTATCTAAATAATTCACTACTTTTTAAATACGTTGTAAATTTTTTATTTCTATTTATTTTTTGTATTTAATAGAAGAAAATATTAGATTCATAAAAATTTTCAAATTCCTGTTTTTGATGGATTTGCATCTTTTGAGAAGTCTAGAACATGATTTGACCAGTTTTAGAAAATATCTCTCTGTGTATGTGGACAAAAATCTTGTGACAGCTCTAGCTCAGCAAATAATGCACAGAATTTCATAAAAGTTTATATTTGGTTATATCTTGACATAAATTGGTGCCTGTCAAAATTTAGTGTAAATTGCTCAATGGGTAAGGCTGTTATGCTGTGACTTCTCCCACTTATGTTAAAGTTATGTCTCAGCTTCTATTGTGTATAATTGAATAAAATTTCTTATATGAGGAAGGGCATTATAGAACAGTATGTTGATTTTATTTAGGTACATATTGGTTAATACGGAGCTTTGCTATGCTGCTATTTTCCTTTGAATGGGTGTGCTGTAGGTTAGCTTCTATGGTGTATAAATGCACCTAATTTGATACATGAGATGACCATTATGAAAACTAGAAAAAATGCAATAAAAACATTTTATGTAACACCATAAATTATAAAAACAATTGTTGGGAGTTTTTTGTGATTTATGTTGCTTTATTTTCATAAAAGATATGGTAAGGAAAGTCAAAAATTACAATGAGGGAAGCGACGGAAAAGAGAGAAACGAGCAAATGCAGAATTCAGTGTTTTTTCGCTTGCACTTGTAAGACAGACATATCGGTCTTTGCAATTTTTCAAAGCTTGAAAAAGGAAAATTGGAGATCTGAAAAAGCGAATTTTCATCTTAGATGTAAAAAATACATACCTATCAAAAGATGACTAGGTACAAAATTACAGTCGTCAAACTGAAATTTTTATGAAAATTTAAACGTCAAAAATGTCAAACTGGGTGTAAAATTATGATCATCAAACTAAAAATTTTTTGGGGCAAAATACAACTAATGACCACTATTTTCAAATTATGATGAGAAGTACATTTTTGTTATTTAAAAGAATTTATGTTTTTTTTGTGTATTCAAATTCTGTCAGTAAAATTAGACACAAACCTTCTTAAGATGTCGTAAATCTGTTTTGTTGATGCTATGGGAAATACAAACATTTTTCGTAACAAATAGTATGAAGCAAATAGCTTTAGTTTGTTTATGACTTGATAGTGATCAGGTCATGTGGAAAAGTAATTTAAGGAAGAAGAAGAAAAAAAAGAACTTTTAATAATATGATTATCTTCCAGCCAAAATGTAAAAAAATTATAAAAAAAAGTTGGGTATACAATGGACATAAATTAAAAATAATTTAAACTGGGATGTATTTTACTTTTTACACAGTAAAATATTAGTTTCTTTTAAATAAGATGAAAAAACGAAGTTATAATAATTACATAATAAAACATAAAAAACCTAACTTTACTTCGTTGGCCGTTTTTAGATCTTTCGGTACCGGGCACCCGGTCCTCTTCAGAAAACGTTAACTCTGTGATGGAAAACTTGGCTTCTGGTTACTTCTCTGTTGATTTCTCATCAGGTGGTTCCAGGCTCTATTTGGGGCTACTGCGCCGCTATCATTGCACACTTCGTCATTAGTTGAGATCTCTATCGATTCGCGATACATAGCATAATGGTAGTTATTGTAATCGGCCAATTTTATAGTTTTATCGAAATCTATTTTAATATCGTTTTTATTGTATGTTTTAGCTAAAGCAGTGTTAGATTTTCCGGTTTTAATGTGATGTTCGTGTTCTTTAATTCTTGTTTTAATTTTTCTTTTTATGACGCCAATGTATGAACCGGGTTTATTGTTTTCATCTGTGTATGGAATTTTGTAAATGCCTGCGGTTTCGAGAGGGGGGACAGGGTCTTTGTCACTACGAATTAATTGGAAAATATTTTTGTTCGGTTTGATAGGAATATTTATGCCATATTTATTAGCTGTACTTTTAATTTTATTTGCGGCTCCGCGATCATAAGGAATGGATGAGGTAAATTTAATGGATGGTTTCTGGTAATTAGGTATGTGATCTAGGTTTTTAAGTCTATTTTTAATTAATTTGTTGATAATTTTATTTGGATATCCTTTAGCGTTTATATATCACGATATTTCAATTAAATATTTCTCAAATGTTTTCTTTTTTCACGTGTATTTAATAGAATTCTTTTTGTTTACCTTGTAATGATTTCGGATACTTTGGTATTTACTTTAAATTATAATCTCCTTTTGTTGTTTTGTGTAGCGTAATCAATAAACTTTATTTCTATTAAATTAAGTGGTTAGTTTTGTAAAACTTTTACTTATTTGAAGAACTATTTAACCTAGTACATCTTGACAATGCTCAACCGAATTTTTAATGAATTCAAACAGATTAATAAAAAACTCGCTAAAACTGAACAAAAAATTAACTTCCTAGAGAATTGTAAATATTTCAAACTTACCCCAACATTTATCCGCGTCGGCAATAAATTCTTGGTGGATAATTTTAGAGATGAAGTCCACGAATTAGAACAGAAGATCTTAAATAAACTTATTAGAAAAAGAAAAGCCGAATTTTACCAAACCAAAGAAACATGGAATAAAACTGCAGAGAAACTTGAAAATTTGACGGATTCGAAACAATGGACTACCTATAAAGAAAAAATCAACCACTACTATGAAACCGAGAAAAACGCGATTACCAATAAACATAACAAAAGACTTAAATTTTGGCTTAAAAAATGAAATTATGAACCAATTACCAAAAATGAAATACCTTATATTAACTTATCCGATACTAAACTTAATAGCCATCAACACGAACTTCTTAACTTAGGACATAAATATATATTAGATCAACCTGTTAATGTTAAACATAGCATCGCTATATCGAATCCGTAATTAACAAAATTCCGGAAAATAACCAAAATAACATCCGTAATGTCACTATATCAGAAATAGAAAAATCTACTAAAAATAAAAATATCAATAAATCAGACCTAGCAGAATTAAAAAAACTGAAAAAGAACAATGAAATCACTTGCACATTAACAGATAAAACCAGAAAAATCGCCATCCTCAATCGTAAAGAATATGTATCCAAAATGGAAGAAACCATAAAAGAAATAGGAGTTAATACTGTTGATAAAGACCCAAATAACAAACTAATGAATAAAACTCGCAAAATTATCAAAGAAGGAAAATGGCCGGATAACACCCCCCTAAAATATTAAACCATGCACCTAATACCCCACGAATTTTCGGCAGATACAAAGATCACAAAACTCCCCCTAAACTCAGACCCATAGTAAATAAAAACGAAGCCCCAACCTATACTTTAGAAAAATACATGGCTAACATTTATCAGAAAATTATTCCCCCCTCATCCCACTCCCTAGAATCAACTGAAGATTTCATTGGAAAATTAAGAGAAATAGAACATAGAGAAAATTATCACCTTCTAAGTTTTGATGTCGTAAACCTCTATCCTTCCATAGATATAAACGAAGCTTGTGAAATAGTTAAAGAAACCATCAACGAAAATTATACCGATCCTGAAATAGCCCGAACTTTAAATGCTACTACTAATTTTTTGCTCAGGGAAAACTACTTTACATTTAATGAAAAAATTTACCAACAGACCAAAGGCATGCCCATGGGGTCTCCTATATCAGGCTTCATAGCCGAATTCAAATTAAGAAAACTGGAAAACCAAATTATTAAAAATTTAAAGAATGAAATTATTTATTGGTACCGTTACATCGACGACGTCTTTACCATAGTTGAGAAAAAAGCCGATGTTGATAAAATCCTAAACGCTATTAATAATCACGATAAAAATATCCAATTCACCTATGAACAAGAGAAAGAATCACAATTAAATTTCCTTGATGTTACAATAACCCGGAACAAAAATAATTTCAAAACCACTGTTTACAGACAACCCACCAATAGTAATGAAATTATTCATTTTAAAAGTAAAACACCTTTTAGATACAAAACGAACGCTATCCAATCATATATTAATCGCGCTATTTTAATATGCAACGAACCTGAAGACCTCGAGAAAGAACTTAACTTTATCAAATGTTTAACACGAAAAGCAGGATATCCAAATAAAATTATCAACAAATTAATTAAAAATAGACTTAAAAACCTAGATCACATACCTAATTACCAGAAACCATCCATTAAATTTACCTCATCCATTCCTTATGACCGCGGAACCGCAAATAAAATTAAAAGTACAGCTAATAAATATGGCATAAATATTCCTATCAAACCGAACAAAAATATTTTCCAATTAATTCGTAGTGACAAAGACCCCGTCCCCCCTCTCGAAACCGCAGGCATTTACAAAATTCCATACACAGATGAAAACAATAAACCCGGTTCATACATTGGCGTCACAAAAAGAAAAATTAAAACAAGAATTAAAGAACACGAACATGACATTAAAACCGGAAAATCTAACACTGCTTTAGCTAAAACATACAATAAAAACAATATTTAAATAGATTTCGATAAAACTACAAAATTGGCCGATTACAATAACTAACATTATGCTATGTATCGCGAATCGATAGAGATCTCAACTAATGACGAAGTGTGCAATGATAGCGGCGCAGTAGCCCCAAATAGAGCCTGGAACCACCTGATGAGAAATCAACAGAGAAGTAACCAGAAGTCAAGTTTTCCATCACAGAGTTAACGTTTTCTGAAGAGGACCGGGTGCCTGGTACCGAAAGATCTAAAAACGGCCAACGAAGTAAAGTTAGATTTTTTATGTTTTATTATGTAATTATTAATTTCTTTGCGCGCGTGTGTGGGGGGGGGATGATACATTTATATTCATATTCATTAAATCTTCGTGTGCTAGGTACAATATTCTCAAAATTTGTAGTTCTAAAATCACAGCTGAAATATTTTCAAATATTTTGGCTGTGATTTTAGTTATTGTAGATTTTTTTTATAATAGTTTATCTAAAACCAATAATAATTAAGTGATATATTTTTTTATTATTATTGTAAATTTTGCATAGCTAGTATATTAAGAATAAATCTTTGTTAATGAATTATTTTAATTAAGGTATGGTAATTTTTACATATTTTGCATTGCTACTTCCAAATATAAAAAATGAATAACCTTATTCTTTATGTAATTACAGATGTTAAAGTTTTTTTTTTTTTTTTTTTAATATGAATTTAAATATATATATTCTTTTCATTAATATTTGAAGTTTTTATTCTATTGTTGATTACAGCTTTGAGTGTTTTTAATATTTACTGTCTTTTTTTTTTTCTCTTTTGCTAATTATTTGTTTATTTGTTTGATGGTTATTCTTTTGAAATAATATATTCTTATGTTTTTCTTTCTTCTTTTTTACCTCAATTTATTTAAATTTTAGTTCTTATTTAAGCTTTGAATGTTGCTGATTTGCAATAAAATGTATATATATATATATATATATTTTTTTTTTTTTTTTTTTAAATCTTTAATATTCAAATTATTCCCATATAATTATATCTGATTTGATAAATATAATTATATATCCTTAATAACAACTCTCCCCCCATTTTTATTCTAAATAATGACCTTTTTTTTATGTATGTGTACCATATCATTATAAATATAATTAGCTGGGCCTTTGTTGTGTAAATGCAAAGCAAAGTATTAGTAATTTAATAAAATATAATATAATTAATATAATAAGGTATAATTAATTATAAAATCTATAAAAATAAATTATTTATTTCAACAATGTACTTTAAAAAAGTAAGTTTAAAATTGTAATAAGTAGCAATTTATTATTTATTTATTTATTTACTTTTTTATGTTTAGTGATAATTAAACATTTTACCTTAATGTCAGCGAAACACCAAAATGTGAGCACCAAGTAGTTCGGAAAAAAAGGATGAGATGTGAGGATTTAAAAAAAAAAAAAAATCTGTCCTTTTTTTTTTTTTTGTGTGTGTGTGTGTGGTTGGGGGAGGGGGGATGAAAAATGAAGCGAATAATTCTTTGTCTGTAATATAATGTAATTTTGCCCATATCTAAGGTCATAGCCAACGGGGGTTTCGGAGGTTCAAACATCTCCCAAAATTTTGTTGATTACTGTAAATTTTGAGTTATTCTTCATTTTTAGTACTCTATATTATGTTCTAAAGTTTGAACCCTTTCCAAGATTTTTTTTCTGGCTATGGCCTTGCCCATAACTTATACCATTTATAAGTTATAAGCTGTGATGCACCAACAATTTGTCATAAAAAATTAAATCTTTCTTAGTCATTAATTTTTCAAAGAAAAATTATCAAAACTTGAAAAACTAAAAAGTTTTTCATGTACTGTGAGTAAAATTGCTCAAGTGAGGTCACCCAGGTTTAACTGTACTTAAATTCAAAATATATTACAATTCTGGAAGGGCAATATTTAGGTTATTCATATGTCATTAAATATGACAGATTAAACAGTGTAAATATTTTCCTAATGAAAATAGTGACAGTTTTTGCCTGGTCGCTAGAGCACCAAGCTCATTTTCTAAGAATGCTGTTCAATATTCGAGCCAGCCAAAATCCATCATGTACAGTCGGGGGAAAAAAAAACGCAGCACTCGATGTGACTCCGTTGCTTTTCAATGCACAAAAATGTAATAGGTATCATTCGACGGGGAATCGAGAGTAGATTCAGAAAATGAACGGAAATTTTGAATTGGGGGTCGTCTACATATTAAAACGCGCACCAACTTTGATTTTTTCAATGGTAATGTCCCATTTTTATTTTATATTTGAATTCCTGGGATCGCGACAATGCGAAAAAGTATATTGGGTGTATATTTTGCTTATTTTTTCACAGAGTTATAAGCTTTCAAAGTTTGAAGGTGCTAATGTTAAATTCATATTTCAAACTTTTATTAATATCTTCACAAAAAATAACTTGATCGATATAATTCTTTTTTTACGAGATACAGTGAAGAAACCCAAACATAATCCATCATTAATTTTGATTCTGAAAAATATTTTTAATTCTGAAAAATATTAATAAATTCATATTCATAAAAATTATGAATTATGACCTATATTAATTTTTACATAAAATGAATCCTAATGCTGAAAAATATGGGTGTGCAAATTGGCAGCTCATTCCAGTTATTAGTTTTCGAGATATAAATAAATCTTTCTTTTGGAGTGGTTTGGGGGGCCGTCTCTTAACAAATTTTGAATGAGATAACGAAGCAAATCTTAAAAAATACCGAAAAAAATTGAACAAAATACTTTTATTTTTTATTTAAGGGTCAAATTATATAACAACAATGTCAAATGCAAAGAAATGAAACAAAAATGTTGATTTTTAGACATTTGTGTTAGTATCAATAATTCCTGTTTTCTAAAGCCCCGCCTTTTATT
This sequence comes from Salticus scenicus, assembly GCA_963930645.1. Taxonomy (NCBI): domain Eukaryota; kingdom Metazoa; phylum Arthropoda; class Arachnida; order Araneae; family Salticidae; genus Salticus; species Salticus scenicus. The sequence goes on along the minus strand of OZ005652.1, from coordinate 17,164,230 downwards.
GTTCTTCAAAACAAAACAATACAGAAACGAAAAGTGAATGTGACTTTGAGTATCCGTGTTAATCCCCTTATTTTACATTGACAAAAATATACACAAGTGGTATTTACTTCATCGATTACTGGTGATAAATTTTCAATCCTTTAAACGAACACTAGAAGAAAAAATTAACTAAATAGACGGGGTTTACTGTTTGAAATACTCTCAAAATAAAATATTTCAAAACAAATTTTCTGTACCATAATTATATTACAGATAGATATACATTATAACTATATTCTTTCTAATTAATATATTTCTATCCATAGTATATTTTATTGCAAAAATATGAACACTGGGTACATGCTTAAGAAATAAGTAACACACAAATTACGAAAGAAACGCCCACTGGCATTGTTACAGATTTTCAAATGATGTGAATCTACGTCAGCAGTCGCGAAAGCGTTAATTAAGAAATTATATTTTCATAGAAATTATAAAACAAATCGTACAGTTCCAAAGAGTTCAACTGACCCAAAACTGGTAAGTGCTATTAAAATTGTTTAATATTTACTTTATGAAACCTTACAATAATTTATCCGAAAAGATTTAGTTTATGCGTTGTTGAATATATATATATAGCTATATTATTTCAGTTTGTATATTATGTTACACGTACGAAAGAAAATTTAAGCTTTATTGGCGATCAGTATATCCATGATAGATACTTTTTAATTGAAAAATATTGCACTTTTATAAAAAGTATTGTCTGACCAATCGTAAGTGTAATGTATTTAAATATACCTAAAATTATCTAAAAAAGTACTAAAGTATATACATATCCAAAAAACTAAATTCATGATAATTAAGATACTGCAAAGGTGTTAATATTTTTATTTCTTTTTATAACTCTTTTTTTCTTGAAATATTTCCGGTGTGAAACAATATAAATTTGTCTAGTTCTTGTAGGATCTTAATTTTATTTTTCTATATTTAGAGATAGCCCCCTAACACATTTTTTATCATAACTCTATGAATACTAAAGATAAAGTATACAAATAGTATACTTTTCCGCACTGCCAGACTCTCAGAAATTTGAATATGAAGTCAAAATTGGGTGTTACTATTGAAAAAATCAAAGTTGGCGCTCATTTTAATATGTAGATGACCCCTAATTCACAATTCGACGACATTTTCAGAAAGTGCATTTAATTTCCTGTTGAATGGTGCCTGTTAAATTTTTCTGCGTCAATTAATAACGAAATACCATCAAGTGCTGCATTTTTTTTTTCCCCGACTGTACATTAATGATGGTTGGCACACATCAAATTCATCTAGATCAATATCATCTATGTTTCTATCCAAAATAATATGTCTGGGGTCATTGAAGTGAAGGAGCCATCCCATTCATGAAGGATCAAAATTGTGTTGCCGTGTCTCCAGATCACCTTTAAGAGTGAGTTTCAGACCATTGCCAATTACCCATACTACTGTGGATCCCCACTGTGGATCTATTTTCACGAGTCTGCCAAAATAGATCCGGCAGCGCTACCTATTAGAAGAACAAGGGGAAGCTATAAATAGCCAAGGCCCACACGAACAGTTTGCAATTGAATAAGGGGTAGGATCCTCCCACGAAAAGCTTCTTGCAGAAGATGATGAAGCCTGAGTAAGGTCTTTTAATTTATTTTGTAATAAATGAGACATTTTACACTATTAATTATTTGAAGAAACCTAAACACTTGCCTCATATTTTGGCCATAACATTTTCAGCTGGGCACCCAGCTCTCCTCAGCAGCTTCATCTGTTGTGGAGTTGGAATGATGTTCTCTGGCAGTCTTCCCCGTAAGGCGGTGCCACACTCTGATGAAACGAATGATGATGAAACTAAAAAACTTGCAGATTACAATAATTACCAATATTCAATGTACCGGGAATCTATTGAAATCGCTACTAATCCTGAGGTGTGCAATGACAGTGGTGCAGTGGCACCAGATAGAGTGTGGCGCCACCTTATAAGGAAGACTGCCAGAGAACATCATTCCAAGAACTCCACAACAGATGAAGCCACTGAGGAGAACTGGGCGCCCAGCTGAAAATGTTACGGGAAAATATTAGGCAAGTGTTTAAAAGGTTTCTTCAAATAATTAATAGTATTTTAGCAAAATTGCTAAAGTTACTAGTTACTACTAGTGCAACATATTACTAGTGCAACATAAAACACACTCAACTGTGATTTTTTCTGAAATCTACGAACAGTATGTACATGTTTTTATATGTTGCTTTTTTGCATTATATTCTTATGTATAAATTATGTTTAAATTGTGGTTCTTACTGTAATAATTTGTGCTTTTTATAACAATCAATTTCTAATGCATTTCTCATTCTTCAATTTCAGGTGTGAAGAATGCGGTGAAATTTTTACAGTTCAGTATGCCTTAAAGAGACATATCGATAATAAGCATTTGAAGATAAATCCAAAAAAATATCAGGTATTTATTTTACAAGATGAATTTTAGTAATATTATCATGAGTCATTGTTTGAGTTGAACTACTAGAAATTTAATAATAATACAACATTTGGGCTGTTTATCAACCAAAGTATTTTACCTTATTCTGAATTTCCAAAATTAAAAATATCATTTTTTGTATCTATTGAAAATGGTATTTTGTTTAACTCTTTCAGTGTTAGACCTTTTTCAGTCTATCTATTTAATAATTCATAAAATTAATACAGTTGAATCTTGTTAATGTGAATCGTAAAGGGAATGAAAAAATTGTTCATGTTATCAGTAGTTTATGTTATCAGTAACTCAGAAACTAATCTTCATTTTGACGAGGATTGTGGAAACAGTTCATGTTAAAAGTAATTCACATTAATGAGGTTTGACTGTTCTGTACACAGTATAAATATGAGAATTTCGTACTATTTACTACAGTTATTTATTAATCATATTTTTCTGAAAGAAAGCAACATTTATTTCAAAATTTAGTCAAACCAGCCATTTAATTCAACTTTGCATGATGGAAAAAGATGGTTTTAGTGCTTAAAGGGTTAAAAAATAATTTGATAGGGATTTTATGAAATCAGTTTTACAAAATAGTTTATCGAAAACCAGTATTGATGGATTGCTATATAACTTGAAATTTAGCATGGTAAGTGTGCTTTAGCTCAGTCTGCAGCAATTATTTTGTTTATAACATAATAAATTTCAGATGTTTTACACCACTTCTGAACAATATAAAAAATGAATAATTTATTTCATATATATAAACAAAGAGTAATATTTCATTTTGTTTTCTTATCTTTCATTGTATTTTTTCCTTTTTTAAATATGTATATCACTAGTTGGTCTGTGCCTGAGCAGTAATCATTATTTCCAAATGAATACTGTATATTTCCTAATGTAAGCCAAATATGCGTTTTTTCTTTAAAAATCTACCCAATATTGAAAGCCCGTATATAAGAGGACCCTCTTAATTTAGCTTCAGAAAAGGTACTTTTGGTTTACTTTTACACAGCATTGGACCTGCTGTCCAGTATCAAGAAAACTGGCTTTTTTAGAATTCCAGTGCAAAAGAAGATGAACTTAATAAAATTCGATTTATTTTTGAAATATTCTTCTCTGAGAACCTACTCTTTTTCTCAGTTGAGTTGCAGAAACACTGTGACACAGCGACATAGTCGCGGACACAGAAAAACGTCTTGCAGACAGATCTTGTCTGCACTGAGAAAAAAATTTGTCTGCAACTTTCGGATAACAATTCACTTATAAAAATTTCTGTATCAAAACTAAAACTAATACTTTTATTATTTATAATTATTTATATTGTGTTGTGTCAAACATTGCTATATTTAATTAAATGAGATGAATTGAATGAATACAATTGTTTATACTATATTGTTTTGTAGTAAAATTGTATTTGTCTATTGTTGCACGAGATCACCACTGATGTTAAGCCCCCCCCCTACCTTCCCCATCAGCTTTCAGGCTTTTTGAGAGTAAGCCATTTTTACCCCTGATTACACGCAAATTTTGCAGACAGATTATGAAATTTTAAAAGTCTGTCGCAGACAGCTTCAAAACTTTCTGCCACTGGACTCTCTTCTAAATTTTTAGCTTTATCTGCATTTCAAATAACAAATAAATAAATACTTCAATTTTTGCACAAAATTTACATTCCAAACTGCCCCATTAAACTTCTTCTCGTAAATTAATATAAAATTGAAAAAACTTTGACATTACTTTGTGCATCGTTGTTTAAATTTTTTGGCCAGGTACTTGGCTCTCCTTAGAATGACATCCTCTGTCGTGGACTTAAACTTGACTGACGATCTTCTTTCACCATAATGTGGCACCACACACGGTTGGGTGCCACTGCGCCGCTCTCGTTGCATGCCTCTCTATTGGTTGTAATTTCGATTGATTCGCGAAACATCGCATAATAATAATGTTTGTAGTTAGCAATTTTACTGCCAATTTTAAAATTTAAACAACGAGGCACAAAGTAATGTCAAAGGTTTTTCAATTTTATATTAATTTAAGTTAAATACTTCGGTTTTATTTATTATGTTTAAAGTTCTTCTATTTCATTATTACTTTCATCTGCGAATTATATATTGGATTCTAATATTTATTCAAATAAAAAAGACAATTTTCTCAAATTAATTAATTCATATATCATTTCATCTAAAATTATTTCTTTTTTACAGTTTTAAGAAATTTAAACTTAAATAGACAAAAACGTGTGATTCATTTGATGATCCATCATTTGTTTTGGGTTAACGGAAGACCACCTTACTTTTTACAAAATTAGTAGACCTGTATATAAGCCGATCCCCGTATTTTAACTTTAGAAAGAACTCCAAAAATTCTCGTCTTATAGACGGAAATATGCGGTATATTTTTAAAACTATTTGTCCATGCTTTTTTGTCATGCAGTTCATCATTTTACATTGAATTACGTAATGTTTTGAAAATAATAGTATTATTTTTTACTTCATAATGTGTTAAGTCGAAGAGGATGCAAATTTCCTTCTTGTAATAAAAATTTTTTTTCTTCATAACTCATACAAGTTTCTTCTAATTCTCACTTTATTTCATATTTTTATTTTTAAAAATATATTAATGAATGTAAACCTTTCTTTTTTTAATTCATCCATGGGGTAGCCAATATTATCTTTCCCAAGCACAGGGGTGGTGCCAGCTAGGGGAGCCAGGGGGGTACAGGCCCCCTGTTAGGGAGTCTGTAACCCCCCCCCCCCCCCCCCCCCCCCATCGGGGCATACTCCTAAAATCTCTCGGGTGAAAAAAATACAAAATTTTCAGTTTTTCTACTTTTGACAGCATTTTTCTTTCCTTGTACAAATCTGGAGCATTCCAGTTTTTCCATTCTATATTCAGTAGAAGAAAGTATTGGATTCGTAAAAATTTTCAACTTCCAGTTTTCCATGAATATGCACGTTTTGTGAGGTCCAGAACATGCTTTGACCATGATATTTTTAGAAAATGTCTGTCTGTGGCACATTCATCTCCAAAACCACGAGGAGTACTAACAAATGTAATGGTACAAATATTAACAGTAATATTATTAACAGTATTGCAGTTTTTGATAAATAGTTATATAATAAACTCTCTTTATGTAATGCCCCCTGTCGGGGAATTTCTGGTGCCACTACTGCCCAAGCATACAGTAGATTGCTTGGTAAACAGGATTTGACTAATGGGAACAACATGGCAGTATGCTTGCCTTTTATAACTTCAAGATATTCTAAGGCAAATAATTAAGATTCACTCTTGTCATATAGAGATGATAAAGTAATTTTTCTGCATCTCTGTATTTGTGAAAACTATTTTTTTTTCCCCACACAATTATGGGGGTGGTTGCTTGAAGTAAATATTGGAATTTATCCACATCATTCATATTCTCATCTTCATTTGAGATCTTAAATTGGCTCCAGAATCTCAACTAATCAGTAAGTTTATCACTAAACTGGTGTTAATTTGTGATAAAATCTTCGACTGTAGAGCAGTTTGGATTTGACATATTTTATTCACATATCCTCATTCAACAATTTTTTAACATGGTTTTCCACTATGAGTTTTCAGTTTTTTTTTTTTTTTTTTTCTTTTCTGATGTCTATTTGTTACATCAGGTAATCAAATAAAACATTTACTTATCCATGTCAATGATCATTTGTTCTTTATTTTATAGATTAGAGATTTAAAAATATATTTATTACTGTAATATAATGATTTTGTCACAAAAAATTTAGGTTTTCATTTTCGGCATCTTGTCTTTGAATGTAGTATCAGCTTTTCTGTCCTTTTGCTAAACTCATTCTTGATTAACTGTTCACATGCCATTTCAATTGCATTTTTATCAAGGAAAATCTTTTCCACAAAGTTCTAGCTAGAGTTTACGACAAATAAAATTATTCAAACATTCTACTTTCTTTTTAATACTCACAACCTCTAGCACATCTGAATAGTAATAACTTCAATAAAAATAAGAGAAGATTAACTTCTAAAGGTAATGACTAACATAATATTAAATGAAGTAAAGATAGTTTTTATTGATGAGCTTCTTCATCCTTCTTTGCTAGATGTATATTTTTTAGTACGGAGGACTATTAGTCTCAATCTACTGATAAAATGTTGTTAGTAGTTAGTACAGAGGACTATTAGTCTTAGTCTGTGGATAAAACATTGTCGCCAGTTTTACAATAGTTGGACATTTATTGAAATCGAAAATTTATTGAAAATATAATTGAGTAATTTGAAAGCGATGTTATAATTAAAAAAATAAAGTAATAGTCCTCTATACTAAACTAAATTGTGCTTTTTCCAGAATTTCATCAAAAATTTTTTTTTTTGAAAGAAAAGAAGAAAAAAATAATTATCAGTATCGAAACGGACAGTATCGAAAAAGCTGAAGAAGCCCTTTTTTAGACAAAAATACATAATTTATTTTCATTTTTAATTGTTGCCAAAAAAGTTTACGAGTTGGTTTTAATTTTTTTTTTAAAGGAAAAGAAATTTACATGTAAATATAAAAATTGATATAAAACTTTGTGAAAAATTAAACTTGCAGGGTAAAATTGACATCATTATAGCTCTAAAGGTTTTTTTTATTATTATTATTGAAACAAATATGAAATTTTAATATATATATATATTTCATTTCAGTGTCGGCTCTGTGATGAGGATTTTAATAAAAAGTCCTGGTTAAATCATCACATTTATAAACACACAGGCTTAAAACCTTATGCGTAAGTATCATAACTTTTTTTTTTTTTTTTTAAATATATATATATATATATATATATATATATATACCTAATAATCCTGCAATCATAATTATAAAAAATAATATTTGTGATAATTCTTGATTTTTATTATTCAATAATTTGTCTTATTTCTAAAACAAGTCTTAGAAAAATATCTTAAGTTGAATATATAACCAAACTTGATGTTGAACTGAAATATGAAATACATATTTACACAATGTTGAAAACGGCAATGTAAAAAATATTAAGTAAGCAAACTGCTGTTTCGGTAGCTTTAAGCATACCATCATCAGTGCAGAATGACAAGACCGGTTATTGCTCCTATATGTAGATAAGAAAGAGAAATGTAGAGTTGGAATAGCAGCCAATAAGAATTTAAGAAACTGTAGGTATTAGCCAACAGAAAATTAGGATATAGAAAGCTATGTAATGGCAGGTGAAAATCAAGAATAACTGGATTTTATGCAATATTTTCAACAATTAGAGAGGTACAACAGAATCTCAATTAAGGACATTTTTATGATTTTTATCAATCTGAAAAGCTTCTAGAAAATCGAGTTGATGTAAATGTTTAGGCTGACAGATTATTTTAGCTGAATTAATGGTAAAAGTATGGTTATTCCTCCAACAATGCTTAACAGGAGCTGGTTTGTTTATTTTTTGTTTCTGAATATAACCCATATGTTTTTTTAAATGACGAAACTTAAGTTTACGTTTTCTTTGACAAATATATAATTGTCCACATAGACAAGGAATATTACAAATACCCCAAGAGTTGTGTATATCAATAAGATCTTTTAACATACAAAGGGCTAATTTATGAGAAAATTATTCTAAAGTCATATTGTTTGAGACCTTTAGCTATGGCAAAACTAGATTTAGGGAAGAAATTGTACTGTTTTGCCTTTTTAGTTACAACTTATGTCAGAAGTTCATTTCAATAGATTAAAAATTAAGCAAATTATCAGCAAAAGAATGAGCTAGATTTTAGATATTTTCCAAGGTTGAAGTTTCATTAAGGGTTTTTTACAGGCCATGTACTTAATTTGAAGATGCAAATATTTCAACAATGTTGCAAAACTTCCTTTTTTTTGCATGTGAAAAACCCCTTATGGGTTCGTAACTGTAACAAATATTTATTTCTTTACTAAGATTTAATAAATAAGAAAATATTACACTTGTGAATTTTGTGTTTCAGAATAATGTTTTTTTAATATTTTGTCAGTTTTTCTGCAAGTTTTGCACAGCTTTATTGAAATCCATTCTTGTTATAAGCAAAAAAAAAAAAAAAAAACTGTGTAATCGTGCAATCCCCACAAAAAAAAAAAAAAAAAAAAAAATGTACAGTACGTGCATCAATGTGTTAAAGTTACTGAGTGAGGGTTCATACTCATCAGGGAAAACCTGGAGTACAGGGAATTTAGATTTTGTTAAAAAAAGTCAGGGAAAACTCAGTGAAAATAAAAATTTTATTAAAAGTCAGGGAAAAACAAATGCCCGCCGCTTATTAAAACACATTCATTTTGAGCCAAAATGATTTTATTAAGCAGCTGATTTTTATAATTGGCGATCGTTCCTACACTCAAGAAAAAAGTATTATACTTCTCTGAATTTGGAAAGAAATCTCAAAAGATAATGAGTAATGGAATTAATTAATGATATTAATTAATTTTTGACAGATAATTAATTATTTCTTCAATATAAGTAAATCAAACGCATTCCAAGTTTCTATGTGCTTTCCTATGAGGAGAATCACCATTACTTAGCTAAAAGTTCACGCTTTTTTTTTAATATTTAAAATCTTTCCATTTAGACCTCTTGCTTCATAGTTATTTCAGAATAACAACTAAAAATTGTCTTTTAATAATTAAAAATTAAAGAAAAATACATATCACTTGTGAATAAAATGAAATTTATAACATATTACTTGTTATTGCACGAAGCATACGTTCCTTGAAATATTTATCGAGATAAGTGATGGAATTTGTTTAATTTGTAACTATATTGCAAATGTAAAATTTTCGACAAAGAGAAGGAATTGACATGAGGGATTGTTGTGCTTTAATTTCTCTTTTTATTTAAAAAATAAATAATAAAAACTATCGCAATGTAAATGAAAAAATGAAAAAAAATTAACTTGCATAAATGATATTTTTGCTGCTGCTGAGACTTTCTTTGAGTTTATTAACCGGTGATGTTGATTTTATTAAGCAGCAGTTTTAAAAGTAGTTTGCATTGATTTAATTCTGATCGTGGCAATTTGATTAGATTAAGCGGCTGATTTTATTAACTAGTGAATTTATTAAACGGTGGTTACTGTATTTCTTTTCTCTCAATTTTTTTTTTGTTTAACTTCACATCAAGATTAAAATGATTAAGTATCATGAAAATATGCATGTAAACAATGATTTCTACCTGAATTTTCATCATGATTTGCAGTAACGTGCCGTCATACTGTGGAAGTAGATGTATTTTCCCCTCTCTAGCCCTTTAAGACCGGAAATATTTTCATCTTTAAAATAAATTTCTTTTTAAATTATATGTAGTCTTTGACCTTACTGGCACTAGAAAAAATAATTAAAAAAAATTAGCACCCCCATAAACACAGGGGAGCACCCGTACAATCGTGTGGGTTAGTCTTTTTCTGTGTAAACATTAACCCGGACAATCCTTCGGGTTAGGTATTTTCTACATAAACATGACACATAATTTTTGTCAGATAAACTTTTCTAAATTCAAAATTTATTATAGGAAAAAATATTTAAGTATCGTAATTAACATTTTATAAGAAAATTTATTGACACGTAAGGAAATTACAATCTTGCTGATTATATTCATTTACAATGAAAGTTTTTGAAGCAATTGCTATTTTTGTTGAGACATAAATATACATTGCATTTCTCACAATGTGTTCTGGAAAGGCTTTTGCAGTTTTCGTAGCAGCACATACGAGGCCAGGATCATCACAATGAGAGAAGTGGTCGTAACCATCATATCTTTTGTCTGTACATGTTCTTTTTTTTTGCAGGTGGATTGTAAAATTTCAATCTCCTAATTGCACAAACGTGAACTTCGTCACATTCTTCATCATCACTTAAGATTTTTCTGCTAACAGATGGAATTGCAGCAAGAGCGTCAGCTATCTCTAGCTTAAACTGCAATAAATCCTTTTGACTTTTTATTTGAAACTTTGTTTATTGCAACAGTGCACTTGTATTGAAACCATGAATTTACAGCCGCTAAGTCTATAAAATACGATATGACTTTCCAAGTCCATTTTTTGGTTTTAAACCAAGTTCTCTAACATTCCATTTGCTGATCGCAAATATCTATGCCTCCCATACATTTGTTATATGTTTTCACTACTGAAGGACATGGTACTTGAAATTTTCGTGGGATTTTTTTGACCAGCGTTGAATGTTTTCTATTGAATCACTACCACAATAAATAGATTTCGTAATTACTTTGTTGCTATCCTTCCATTCTACAATCTCTATTTTTACTTCCGTTACCCTACTACCGTAGGTAATGGAAGTATTGTATTCGGTCTGAAAATTCGATATCGGGTTTTCACCTGATTTACACGTTTTAAGGTGCCCTGAGTCCAAAAAAGTGGTTTTTGGCAATTGGTCAGTGTGTATGTATGTGTGTATGTGTGTGTGTATGTATGTGGAGAATCTTCTGGCTATTATAGCTCAGAAACTAATAAAGATAGAGCTACGAAACTTTAGAATTCAAATACGTCTGGCGTACAGATGAAATTTCCAAATTTTGGTGAAAATTGAAAAACCGGAAGTGGGATATCGGAAACCGGAAGTTGGACCGTAAGTCCGTATCTCAAAAACGGCTCTAACGATTTTCTTCAAACTTGCTATATAAACACTCTATTAGATGTCCTTTCGAATGATATAGTTGGTTAGTTCAAGAAAATTGATAGGCGTCCTGTATAAATAGCTCAATTTCAGGCCTCCCAAGGGCGTTCCTTTAAAAACGGTTGTACGGATTTTTTTCAAACTCGCCATTTTAACTCAATTTTAAATATGCTTTTGTATGTAATTATTGTTTTCCTGTCAATAATTGATTAATCGGAAATGGGACATTGGAAACCGGAAGTGGGACCGTAAGTCCGTATCTCAAAAACGGCTCTAACGATTTTCTTCAAATTTGCTATATAAATACTCTATCAGATATCCTTTCGAATGATATAGTTGGTTAGTTCATGAAAATTGATAGGCATCCTGTATAAATAGCTCAATTTCAGGCCTCGCAAAGGCGTTCCTTTAAAAACGGTTGTACAGATTTTTTTCAAACTCGCCATTTTAACTCACTTTTAAATATGCTTTTGTATGTAATTATTGTTTTCCGGTCAATAATTGATTTTTTGTGAAAGTTGGTATCTCAAAAACGGCTCTAACGATTTTCTTTTTTGGTCACTTTTATGTTTTCTGATCACATTATCTCTCAAAAATGCATATAATACATGTAATAGCGGGTAATGGAAGTCGTGTGGTTGTTTCACACCAGATTTTTTTGTCTGTTGTAACATGTTCTATACATGCACCATGATCCATTTTATCTACATTGGCTAGTTTTAAACCAGTAATGTGATTGGCCATAATTGTGCCTGTTCCACAAATTTTCAGTTCATTCAATTTTTCGAACAATGGTAATATACTAAAATATCTATCGAAATATACAAAGCTGTCTTGGGGCAAAGTCTGAACCAATCTCAGAATGACAGATGGTATGAGTCTGAGCTCTAGATTAATTTATGGAGTGGAATTGCCTTGATATAATTCAAAATCCAATACTATGTCTGATGATGCACAGAGAACGAAATTTTTAAGACCAACAGGTCGAGATTTGTTTTTCACAAACTGCTTTACTCCACAACGACCTGTAAACGGTCTCATTTGCTCATCTATGGAATATGTTATGTGATCCTGTGGTAAACTTAAGCATACTTTTTTAAAAGTATCAATAACAGTTTGAATCCTCCATAATTTATTTTCATTTAAGTTTTTTGTCAGATTATTTATATCCGCAACATGGAACGCATTTCTTAAAGCCAAAAATCTATATCGGGGAAATATTATCAGATACTGGAGGATACTTATATTCTGATTTCCAGTAGATCCGCAATCGAGGGAATGATAAACATCCCATAGTCAAATTAGCAGCAAAAAATACCTGTAATTCCTTCACAGAAGTATTTATGGATTTTCCTGACTTTATAATGGAATACTGATTAGTAAAGTGAGCAGCATCTTCGAAAAATATATCAGAAAAATACTGCAAAGGAGTCTCTACATCGTCTAGAATCTAAAGGAAAAAAAAATAGAATTTCTCTTTCTCTCTCCTTTTTTTTTAACACATAAATGTTATTAAAGTTTATAATAAGAAAAATAAATACCTGCAATTGGCTGAAATCCACAGGTCCAGGATGAGGCTGAGGATTGAACTTTTCATCTGTCCACGTATATTTGTGCGTCTGTTTCTTTTTTTTTCTTTATTGAAGTTTCAGGTGATTTTAACATAGTACTTTGAAGTAGAGTTTCAGAGATTTTTGAAGTTGAAGGGCAGACTATTTCTACACTAGTTTTCTGGGCTGAAATATTTTCATCTTGATCATCTGAACTTGATTCTCCTTCATATATTGGCAGTTCGTATGCGACATCATCAATATCCTCTTCATCGGACATATCACTGCATTCATCAGAGTCTGATGCTTCTAATAGTTTTAAAATTTCTTAATATTTCCGTAAGTATTTTACGCCTTCTAATCATCGCAAAATATTATATGAATGCAAATTTTATAAAATAGAAACAGTAGATTTTTTCTTAATATCGAAACACAAAGCGAAAGTTACCACTTGAAGAAAGTTATGTTTCAAAGTAATTAAAACTTCGTACGCTTGTAACACCAGAGTCATACAATTGTACGGGTAAAGAAATATTACATCCAATAAGCAAGAAAAATAACTATTACTTTATGTATTTTACTATTTTTCACTCATTGAAATTTGTATCTAAGCAATTAAAAAAATATTTATATTTACCTAATTACGACAGATAAATAATCTAACGGTTTTGAGTGCACTTGTAAACAATGATTTGAAAGCCAACAATAGCTCCTAAAAGGACTGACAATGCCATATCTTGGGGAAAATAGCTATTATTCAGTTTCTGGAAACCCGTACAATCGTTTGTTTCCAGTGTTTATTACATACAGATTACATAAGCAGAAATCTATGTTAATGTCTAACCCCTACAATTGTTCGAGATCGGTCTTAAAGGGCTAGAGGAGCATTTCTTGTAATATGTCGCTAATATTTTCTTAAAAATTGTCTGGAAAACTCAAGGAATTTTTTTTTCCATATTTGAGTATCAACCCTGTGAGCCATTTGTGGCTTTTTAGGATACTGGGTGATCCGGAATATTTCTGCTTTTCTTCAATTTGTGATTGGTCCCCTAATTGCATTCGTGTCTAAGTCAATAGTGGAAAATGTAAGTTTGTAAATGTTCTTTGAATCAAGTCTGAATTTCAAGGTTATTTTATGCAGTATTTTTTTAGAAAATAGAAAAAATGCCAGAATAATAATAATAATAATAATAAAAATAATAATTTGATCACCCACTGTATACACACATATATATATATAAACAAACTGATAATAAATGTAAAGTAATCTCAAAACACCTGGGGACCCTCTTCAAGGGAACCCCCCCCCCCTATGTAGGGAATGGAAAATGGTTAGGGTAATGGGTAGGAATGGTTTCTGAAGAAACATGTGTTTTTTAGCCAAAAATATATAGCAAACAAATTCAAGATTAGAATTGAATTAATACAAAGCACTAAAAAAGCAATTAAATTCATAAATAAAGTACAATAGTAAATATATCAATATAAAAATACAAAAATATAAATATATATAAGGACAAATTTATATATTAAGTAGATTGAAAAACACTAAAAACACCCCAAACAAAAAGAACAAACCTCTTCAGCTGGTAGGGACACTTACCATTTTTAAATGTCGCCCGAGATGAAGAAAAAAAACCTTAAGCTAGATTATATTCATTCAAGCAAATTGAAATGTTTATCTAGTAAGAAAGCAGGATAGCGGTTGACAGTTAAAATGCTTTTGAGATTTTCAAGAGCTAAATTCAGGTCTAAATGGTTATTGCAAATCATTTTAATTCTGTTAATTTGGGTAAAGATAATATTTTTTAAAACTCTATGACTAATACAGGAAAACCAAACTTTAAAGCAAAATTCCTGCCCTTTATCATAAATACCAATTAACCATTTTTTTCGTAATTTTTTAATTTTTAAATCCAGAAAAGAAATTTTATCTTCAGTGTCAGTTTGGTTTAGGATGGATGGATAGATTTTTCAGCAGCATATTTCGCAAAATTTTTACAGTTTATTGCTATTTTGTCATCAATATATCTATAAAACTTAATGCTTTTAAATTTTCTCTCAAACATATACATAAAAAGGTTGGCAAAGGCACTCGAGTAGCTGGTTCCCATCAATATACTGCGAATTTGTAAAAAAATAATCTATACTGTTAAATAAAACATTTTCAAAGATACAAAATTTAATAAGGTTAATCCAATAAAGTTTCCACAATCAATTACATGAGAAAATTCATCGTAGATTTTTAAAAAAAATTCTAAAATTAAATGATGTGGAATACTACCAAAAAGGTTTTCAAAGTCATAGATATTTAATTGTTAATATATCTTCTGCGTTTTCTTTAAAATATTTTAATATCTGGTAGTTATTTTTAATTATATGGCAATTATCGTCAGACTCTAAAGTATTCAAGATATTATTGAGTAAAAAGAAAAGTTTTTTGCTGGCTTTGTAATTATAACTAAAATTTCCACAAGTAACGAAATGAATTTTAATGGGATTTTTATAAAAATTAACATTAATAAAAAGGTATGGAAAATTAAAACTGTTTCCATTTATGCTAAGTTTTTTATCAAAAGCCAAAATTCTTTTTCTTATAGTTGAGGGGGAATCATTTAAGTTGTAAGAACAATTACCAGAATGTTCCTTTGTAATTAATATTTTATTTAAAAAAATTACAAAAAATGGCAAAATTATTTCCGGCTTTATCAACGGTGGCAATAATAAATTTTTTCTTTAATTTTTTATATTATATATTATTATTATCTATATTTTTAAATTTTTTCCTTTAATTAATATTTTCTTTTAGGTCTATATTGTAATCTTCATGAATTTTATTTCCAAAGTAACTCCTATAAAATATTAAATCCTTTTCAAAATATTCCAGAATTTTCTTTTTCCATAATTTAAAGTCTTCTATAGGCTAACTATATTTCTTTGAAATCTTTAGAAAAAAAATAGCTAAATCTTTTTTAATACAATCTATAATTTTTCTATTGGTATAATTAAAATTTAACCTAAAATTAGCACCTAAATTCATAAGATTTCTTAACTTAGTATTTTCAATTATGTCTCTAGGTTACCTGTAATGATATATTTCTGATACAAATTCTTAAATTCTTTGTAAAAATCCTGATTGCAATAATAATCTTCATCTTTAATAAGATCTATATTTTTACTATATTTATTATAATTGGAAATTAACTTTTTTATTTACAATTTTATTCCCATTAAGTTCAGACCATATGGATAGATTGTTTTTAGTTTAAGCATATAAATATTTTCCGAAATTAACCTATCTTCTTTTTTAGGAGTTATATCCAAGATATAAACTTTAATTTTATCAAAACTCTGAGATTGAAAATGTTTAATTTCTACTTGTAAACTAAAAACAATCTATCCATATGGTCAGAACTTTGAATTTAATGGGAACAAAATTGTAAATAAAAAAAAAGTTGCTGCATTTTCAATAAATTTATACTTTTTGAAAATGTAGAAATTAAACATTTTCAATCTCAGAGTTTTGATAAAATTAAAATTTATATCTTAGATATAACTCCTAAAAAAGAAGATAGGTTAATTTTGAAAAATATTTATATGCTTAAACTGAAAACAATCTATGGTCTGAACTCTGAATTTAATGCGAATAAAATTGTAAATAAAAAAAGTTGCGGCATTTTCAATAAATTTAAACTTTTTGAAACAGACAAACCAATCTGATACTGAAGATAAAATTTCTTTTCTGGATTTAAAAATTTAAAAAAATAGATAAAAACTGTTTAATTGGTATTTATGATAAAAGGCGGGAATTTTGCTTTAAAGTTTGTAATCTGACGAATTGGTTTTCCTGTACTAGTCATAGAGTTTTAAAAAATATTATCTTTACCCAAATTAACAGAATTAAAATGATTTGCAATAATCATTTAGACCTGAATTTAGCTCTTGAAAATCTCAAAAACATTTTAACTGTCAACTGCTGTCCTGTTTTCCTACTAGATAAACATTTCAATCTTCTTGAATATAATCTAGATTAAGGTTTTTTCTTCATCTCGGGCAACATTTAAAAACTGGTAAGTGGCCGTACCAGCTGAAGAGGTTCGCTCTTTTTGTTGGGGGTGTTTTAGTGTTTTTCAATCTACTTGTCACATAAATTTGTCCTTATATATATTTATATTTTTGTATTTTTATATTGATATATTTACTATTGTACTTTATTTATGACTTTAATTGCTTTTTTAATGCTTTGTATTAATTTAATTCTAATCTTGAATTTGTTTGCTATATATTTTTGCTTTCATCTATGAGAAGTCGGGGGCTAGAAACGTATTTTTTGGCTAAAAAGCCTATGTTTCTTCAGAAACTTCTCACTTTCCATTCCCTACATGGAGGGGCTCCCCTGAAGAAGGCCCCCATGTGTTTTGGGATTACTTTATATTTATTTATTATCAGTTTGTTTATTTCAGTTGTATATTTCCTTTTGCTGCATTTGTGCATTGGTTTATAAAGTTTTATTTCTACTAATTTTCAAGATTTATTATTTTATATATATCATATGTATATAATAAAACTTTCTAAAAAAAAATCAGCATAATTTTTGTATACTTAGTACATTATTCAAAATAATTTTTTTTTTCCCCCGTAGGTGTAATTTTGGAAACTGTGAATCTAGATTTCTTACGCCTAGTAAATTAAAAAGACATATGAAAGTACATGAAGGTAAAATTAATTGTGCAATTTATATATATTACAAATTCTTTTGATTGAAAGTAGTAGTTTTTTTTTTTTTTTTTTTCTTATAGTGGAATATTGTTAAATAAGCATCCCCCCCCCCCCTAAATGCTTTTTATACATTTTTGTATTTGTTTTAAATTAATGTCTCGGTTTATAATTATCTGATGAATAAAAATATTAAATATATATAAATAAATTAGTTTTTATCATAAAAAAAAAAATTAACAGTCATAAACTTAACCATTTTACTTGATGGGAGTAAAAAATATTATGCATAATTTATTTATTTTTGATTGATGCTCAGTATTTTATTTACTAAGTTTCTTTCTTTTCTTTTCTTTCTTCTTTTTCTTTTCTTTTCTTTCTTTTTTAAACTTATTGATATGTTTGGGTTGAGAACTTATTTTTGCATTAATTCATTTTTTATTATATTTTTCTTGTTTTGAAGGTAGCAATGTTTGCTTGTATATTTAAATTTTATTGCATTTTTAATGTATTAGAAATTGTGCACAGTTTTATGCTAAAATTATGTTCAAAATTTAGGAAAAGGAATGTCCAGATTTAATTATTGACAAATATAAATTTCAGTGCATTGTTAGTATTCATATTTAAATTATATATATCTAATAGATATATATTATTGAGAAAAAAATAAATAAATAAACATGATCCCATGTCAATTAGAATTATGTATAATCACTTTGAATGTTTAAGGCGAAACAACACTTCCCTGCATATTACAAGTTTCCCATCTCCAAACAGTCAAATTCTGTTTTCACATTAAAAAAATTCACAAATGTTAAATGTGTTCTTGCTTTCCAAAAATTTATTCTTTCATTTTTTATTTTATTTTATTATTATATAAAAAAATAAAAATATAACAAAAATCATATTTTTTTTTTTTTTCAAATTTTTTCATAGACATACATTTTTTAATCCTCACCCTCCCCCCCTAATTATTTTAACTAGATGCTATTAAACATTCCTCTCCCCCCCCCCCCAAAAAAAAAAAAAATAAATAAATAAATAAATAAATAAAAAAATAAAAAAAATTGAAGTCTTTTTTAAATATCTGTAGAATTTTTAGTATTTTGAAGATCATGGATTCATGAAAAGAAGAGAGAGAAAATGCAATTTAAAGATTTCAAATATGTAAAAAATTCAAAACTGGTGTACAATCAATATATAGATTTTAAACTTTCTTTAAACACCACAAATTTTAAGCCAGCACAACCGGTTTCGAAAGGACGTAGCCTTTCTTCATGAGGTGCAAAAAAAACACGCGCTACTACTGCCTTGTAGGCAAAAACAAGACTGATGAAACTAGAGAAACCCAGAATGAGGTTAATCACCAAAATTAATTCAAAACTGGTGTATAATCAATATATATATTTTAAAACTTTACACACCATAAATTTTAAGCCAGCACAACTGGTTTCGAAAGAATGTAGCCTTTCTTCATCAGGTGCAAAAAAGCATGTGCTACTGCCTTACTGTCTTGCTTTTGCCTCCAAGGCAGTAGCATGTGTTTTGTTGCACCTGATGAAGAAAAGCTACGTCCTTTCGAAACCAGTTGTGCTGGCTTAAAATTTATGGTGTGTAAAGAAGTTTTAAAATCTATATATGTAAAAAATATATCAAATATCCTTAAAAAAATTTTTTTTACCAGAATGTATATTTTATTGAACAAATCTAATCTAGTTTAATTTATAAATGTTAAATGGAAATATAAGCTTTTGTATGAAACCTTCAATAGTACCAAGTCCCCTTAAATTAATTTTTTTTTTTTTTTTTTTTTTGTGTGTGTATAGGCTTAAAATTTTCATGTGGCTGCCAATTGGAAAACAAGATGACATCAAATTTTTATCAAATCATCTTAAACACATTTTTTTTTACAATGTGAGTTTGAAATTTTTTTAAGTGGCTTCCATTTGGAAACTAAATAACAGATCAAGTTGCCCAACGAACTCATCAGTGATTTGTGTAAAATACAACCGCCGAATTTGAATTCATTCAATATTTCAGAAGTTATTGTGATGAAAATTTTTCTAATACATCGTGAGAGGCCTATTTTTAAAATTGGTGTAATCAGTGTACTGTGACAAATGTGCAATGCCATTGTATATGTGTTTATTTATTTTATTATTTTCTGTCATGATTTTAATTTCAAATTTGGAAAGTGTTATCAATAAGAGATTGGTTGGATGATGATCCTGTCTGATAAACAAGAGACTGTGATTTTGAATCTATACTTTTTATTAGAGAGAACATATATCACATAGAGATATTTAAAAAAAAAAAAAAAACACCTGTATCATACTAAATTTATGAAAAAAAAAAAAAAAAAAAGCTCTTTTAAAATACGTAAACATCTAAAAATATATTTAATTTTAAAAAAACATACCATAATTTTGAGAGATAAGATGATTTTGGGGCTTATATGATTTTGAAAGTCTAATTTTGGCACATACGGCGAATCTAATAGGGCAGCGTATCTGGCGTTTCCTTTTTCTTCTAGAAGCGCTTGAATAACCACTGATGGTCAAAATTTCATTTTCGACAATTTATTTCACATCAACAAAGACGGCTTATAAAAATAAAAATAATAAAAGCACCTGGAGCCCAAGCTATACGAGACCAATTGTATACACATGCCACAGAGTTCAAGCTATAACAATATGCAGCGAACATGCACCGTTGCGTTGGATCTAGTTAATTATAAAGGGAAAAAATCCACATCCGGAAACATCTTCAATGTCGAATAAACAAAACCGCTTCATATTTCATATCATAAACATTTGTCAAAAACTCTTCTAAGCATATTAAAATGAGGAATAATGCAATTCTTAATTTCCACAGCTTCATTAAGGCTGTGTGAGAGAGAAACATTGTGAATGTGATAACTATCAACCTAAGGCACCCTATACCATTCTAGGTTGCTATATATATCAACCTAAGGATGATTCTCTTCGAAAATCACAGAAATTTATGTCAAACTGTTCTGAAAAATTTAAAAAGTCTGCTATCAGCTCCACATATGAACCTTTACCCCCACCCCTACAAAAAGAAAAAAAAAAAAAAAAAAAAAATGCAAGGAAAGAGAGAGTGAGAGAAATTTTTTTTTTTTATTTTTGTGAAAAATAAACAAGAGAAGGCCAAAAATTGGTAGGAATGTTTAGCTCTTTAAACTCGCTTTTGCTGCATTTATAATGGTTAAGATTTTTTTAAATAATAAAAAAAAAAAAAATGGATAAATATTAAATGTAAATAATTCTTTAACAATGATAAAAGGTATTATTTTATAATTTTGCGAAGAGGGTTACAGAAGTTTACGATGGTGAAATTAAAGTAAGATCGTTTTTGTATTATCTTTATTGAATAACAGAAATAATTATTTTTAATTTTATGTTTTTTTTTATCATTATACTTATTACTTTTTAAAACTTTAATTTTTACATGCTTAAAATTATTTCAAATTAAAATGATGAGAAACATATTACGTTGGTGAATATATGCGGCGTATCTGATGGTGCGGCATGCATATCCGATGACTTTTTTTAAAATCATCTTTTACTGATGCTGCGTATATGCAAAGGCAGCTTATCTCCCCGAAATTACGGTAGATATATTTCAAAGTTTTCCGCCCTAATCAACAGGGCATCATAAGGAAAACAGCATAATGTAGTTTTACATAGTGTGCAGTTAGGTGTTCAACCTTCAAGTATATATATATATTTATATATTGTAGCATCCGGTGAAAAATACAGTTAAGTCCATCTGGAAAATAGTCAAAACACTACTTCAGTTAAAAAAATTCTGGATTCAGTTGATTGGAGCCGTTTTGGGTTTACAAGAAGCAACATTTGGTAACTTGAAAAGCTGAACTGGTGGTAACAACTGTTGCAAAAAACTTGTAGGGAACTTGCCTTGGGAAGCATTGTAGGGAACATTTAATTAAATATATTTTTAGACTTTTTACATGTTTTAAAAGTGTTTTTTTTTTTTTTTTTTTTTTTTTTTTTCATAAATATACTTTTTATTTACAATTTTGTGTTTTAACTAAGATTTAAAAAAAAAATGAATAAAATAAGTAAATAAATAAAAGCACAAGATAAAAATACATTTTTAAAATTTATAGATTTTATTAATGCTCTAAAATGTAAGAAAATGAGCTGTTTAAGGCTTTTAAAAATTAAGTTTAAGAAAAGAAAAAAAATCTAACATTTAAAGGCATTTGAAGCTATGATTATAATTTTACAAGCATCTTTAAGTATACGTGCTACTAAACAGAAATTAATTAATAAGGAATAGTTAAATTTTTGTATGTGTCCAGTCTTGAATGCTTTTAAAAATTTTGAAATTATTATCATCTTTTTAGAATGCTTGTAACACTGCGCTGCAATAAAATAAAAATAAAAAATTCAATTTCTGATACCATTTTTGCTGATTCTTATGTAAAATGATCTCCTGAATCTGAATATGCCCCATTTTGCCCAATTACCCGCCGTTTTCAGGGTTAGAAATAAGCAGTCGTTAGTCTTATTTTGCGACCAGTTTTTTCATTTTGACGCCTAGAACGTCATATTTGACGCCTGGATTTTCCCCTCATCATATCTAATAATTTTCCCAATCCCATCAGACAGCAAACAAGTCTATTTCACCTAACCTAATGAAAACCTAATTTGAACCTAATAAAAACTGATTTAAGAAATCATTTCTCTATGAAAGTAATTGACGATTTATTAATGATTAAATTAAACAGCCCTAAATTTGAAAATTTCTGCCCAGAAAATGCTATTAAATTGTGGTGGAATGATGTATCATCTGGGCGAAGAATGAATTTGTGATTTTAAATATGTACTTTTAACCTTTTGAAAGGGGCTCTAACGAAATCCTATGGTGAGCCCCTTTCAAAAGGTTAATATTGTCAATGTAATTACATTCATTACATAAATATTTTTTATATAATCTTGCATATATTATTTACAAGTTGATGCTTTATTATTATTTTTTAAATATACATATTTAATTATAGCTGGCACCTAGATTTTTCATTTGGACGCCCAAAAAATTTAATCCAGGCATTATTTTGACGCCTAGTTTCAAAATTCTTATTTCTAACACTGGCCGTTTTCTCCACTCCTTCAATTTTTATCACTGCTTGGTAATTTTATGGCGATGAATTTGATTTGGAGAATGAAAAAGAATTAAAAACTAAACTAAACTAAAAGCTGCTTAAACACAAAAAAATATAATGTATAATAAATAATAATAAAAATTGATTAATAAAATGTAATAAATGTAATGTATAATTTCAGTGACAAATCCTCCCTAAATTTTCCTCCTGTTTGCAAATGTCCACGTTTTAAAAATTTTCAACTCTGTAGCCCCTCAGAAGGTATTTAACAGTTAAAGACAATCCTTTCTCCCCCTACAAATCAAATTTTTAGCCATAAAATTACCAAAAGGTGATAAAAATAGGGAGGCGTCCCTAAAAAACAGTGGGTGATAGGGCAAAATGATAGTCATTTTCAGATTCAGGAGGTCATTTTATATAAAAATATATGCAAAAATGGTGTTGGGGCCGATTTTCAAGCAGAACAGTGTCATTAAAGTTGAACTTTCAGTCTTTGGTGTCACACTTAAGGTACAGGTAGAATACCTTTTAAATTTTTGGAATTCTTTTCTAAAACTTTTCTTCTAAAGCCTCTCGGTATCTTTTACTTCTTAGAGTGCTAATAAAAACAGTCTAAATATTTTATTTTACTTGTATTTTTATTTATAAGTTTGATTTTTTTGAACAGGCCTTTCTTAAAATTTTGTGCATTAAATGGTGTCTCCAATTTTTGCCTGGGTTGATCCCAGATTATAATAAAAGTATTAATTAACTTATTATAATCATCTTATTTACTCTCTGTGTTTTGCATATATCCTTTTCAGGTTATACTTGCCCAAAAGAAGATTGTAATGAAAATTTTTCTAAGTGGACAGAAGTTAGAAAACATCTGAAATTATTTCATCCAAAATGTAACAATTTTTCTACACATATATTAATTAATAACATATATATATACATAATGCATTTTTAAAAATCAAAATTTTTTGTTGCAAGTATAACTTTTTTCTTGTGACAGTATTAGGTTCGTTTCTTTAGAAATCGACTATTTTTAAATCACTTATTTTATCTACCTGTCCATCCATGTAATAAAAAAAAAAAAAAATCATCACAATAACTCTTGAAATATAGGATAAATTCAAATAAAATTGAACAGTGGACCTATCTTGGATGATTTGGTGTCTGAAAAATATCTAACCCCCCTTAAAATGTACTTATAAACCAATATTTGCATGGAACTCAATATGTGCCCAACTCATGTGAAAGTCTCAATCAAGTTTATTAATAATCAACTCTGTGTACCATCTTTTTTCGAAATGGTGGCTACTTGAAAATTGAAACTTATGTAAAAAAATAATCTGGTGTGTCACTCACATGACTTTCTCTTACCCTGCATTTCAATACTATAAAGATGGATTGCATAAGTCTTGATATCAATAACGGGAGATAATAAAGTTCAATGTATTTTAAAAATAATCTAAAAATGGTTTAGAAATAGTTTTATTCGATTATGAATTGATTTGCATGAAACTTGGTATGTATATAGCCTGAATCAACATTTATTAATCAAATCTATCCATTGTCTTGCTTCATAATTTTGGCCACTTGAAAATAAGAAAGAAATCAACCTACTCTTCCGACGGAACCGCTTACTTTTATTATTTACTGTCTTACTTTTATTATTTTCTAATGTAATAGAAGAATGTAATGGAGTGTTTGCAGCTAAAATATTAGCATTTTTTAAAAGAACTCATAATGGCGACTGGTACACGTTAAAACTCCGCCGTAGTTGCAAAGTCTTCCAAGTTCCCATCAAAAATTATACCTTTGGGGGGTACCAGAACACAGTGGCGGATTTAAGGGGGGGGCTAGGGGGCTAAAGCCCCCCCCCCCCAAAACACTGGCATTCACAATTGAATATTGCAATTGTAAATTTTTTATTGGTCTAGAATAACACTTTGAAAAATCTTAGCCCCCCCCCCAAAAGTCAAGTTCTGGATCCGCCACTGCCAGAACATGGGTTTAACTCACTCAAAATTCGAGTTCCTGCTGTTTGGCTGGTGCTGCCATCTTTCACCAACTTCTGGAGCTAAAGTCGTACTTCTTCCCTATGAGGCGCTCCTAAATAATGGGAGACACACCCCTCATGCCTTAAAAAGTCCGGTCAGTTCCACTACCGGGGCTTGGAATTTCCAAGTGGCATACGACAACAACAACAAAAGAACTCATCAATAACTTTAAAACAAATGGCTGAATTGTGATTTTTGATAATTTGAAACAAAATTGTCGATTTTTATTTTTAGGACACAAAGCTTATTTACTTCTGATATTGAAGGTTTGATTTTTCAGTGATGAAAACCTTCTACACTCACTGTGGAGAATAAATTTGAAAAATAATAATTTCAATAAATATTGTGAATTGCATGAATTTGTACTGAAAAATATAGAAAAAAGTTTTGTGATAACTACAACATGTTAGTTTTCTACTTAGGGCAAATGTTGTTTATCGGATGATTGTAAATCTTCCAGTTGCTTACTTAATAATTACCATGAACCTGACTTATTTATTATTAATTTTATTATTTAATTTTTTAATCAAACCTCACAATATTTTTTGCCTTTTATAATAGGCTAGTACAGTTCCATTAAAACATGTTGTTTATTATAATCTTCAATATCTGATGCATAAATCAATAATATTAACTATACTTTTTATTCCACTGATATTGCAGTTACTGTGTTTTCACTTTTGACTTTCAATTTATGGTTGAAAAATTCTGTTTATATTTGTAAGTTTATTAATTAAATTAATATTTTGTAGTTATCATTATATTATATAAAAAGGTTATATAAACAAAATATTTATTAAACAAAGTATTTTTCCATCTTTTTGAAAGTATTAAAAATCAACTTTTCTATCGACGATATCTTTCTGAGTTTTAATGATATTTGCTTGGTTTTTAGTACAACTGGACTATTTCTCTCAATCTGCCATTTTGCATCGTTACCAATTTATAGTGTTCCACTTCGAAAATGTCTGCCAATATCCAATTTTACCATTTTATTTCTTATTCCATCTTAAAATATTTTGGGAAATCTGTAAAAACTTTTTTTTTTTTTTTCACTCTCATTGGTGAGGATCGAACTCTCAACCTTCGGGTTCGTAGATGTGTACTCTGACCACAGAGCTGACGGGTCTTTGCTGAATATTTCCTGATTATTTAGACTAGTGTTAATCAGATATTGTATTTATTTATTTATTATTATTTTTTTTTTTTTTTCCACTTCCCAACGGCGAGGGTCGAACTCACAACCTTCGGGTTCGTAACTGTGTACTCTGACCACGAAGCCAACGAGTCTAGGCTGACTATTTCCTGATTATTTAGACTAGTGTTTTCAGATATATATGCTTTTTCTTTCTTTCTTCTTTTTTTTTTTTTTTTTTTTTTTTTTGAAAGGGTGTTAAAATACCAATATAAACAGTCCTGTCATACTAAATTAAATTCTGTCATAGACAGAATTTGCTTGCAGAGCAAGCATAAATTATGGTACTCACCACTGTTTTTTTTTTAAATATTTACTAGAGTAACATTTGTAACACTTTTTTAAGCTATTTAAAAATATATGTTTGTCCATTGAAAATGCAATAATTAATATCGCAATTAAAACTTCATGTATGCACAAGTAGGAGGCAATCCCCTTTCACGAGAGTGATTTTTTCGCAAATGCATTCAATTCCATCAATTCATTCAATAGTTATGAATTTTTAAAATGTCTACAGACTTGTAGGACACCCTGTAGATTATTTATTAATTTAATAAAAATATTAAAAACATATAAAAATATTTTTTTTTTCTTCTTTTACACTTTTTATGAAATTTCATACATTGCTTAGAAATTTAAAATGATGTGGTGTGTTATTTTATTATTTTTTTAAGCTATAATTTAAGCAAAATATAAAAAATATTTCCCCATATGCTTTTTACTTTTCTACATTTTCAATTAAATTTAACATATTGTTTATAAGATAAAAATAATGAAATGTTGTTTTCTTATTTAATTTAAAAATAATATAATCTTTCTTTTCTTTTTATCCCTTCTCTCCACTGTTTTTATATTATTAATGTTGAATCTAAAATCCTACTAATTTCTTTATATTACCGTAAAATCCCGAAAGTAACCCCCCCCCCATCGTATATAACCCCTCCCCCCTTTTCTCGCTGAAAGTGAAATGTCTCCGTTATCCTGAAAGTAACCCCCCCCCCTTTTTTTTTTCTCCATCCAACAAAGGTACATCCAATCTTCGGATGCACTTACGGTACGTCGGCATTGCAAGTTAAGTTTGGCATTAAATTAAGTTTTAATGTTTATATATTATTTCCAATTTAACTAATTTTTCATAAAGTGTCGGATGCACGTTATCAATGGAATCATTACACAGTTTTTACCTTTAATGTAAGAAATAATAGCCTTTAATATTTCCTTTTAAGTAAGTACCGTAAAATCCCGAAAGTATCCCCTCCATTGAATATAACCACCAATCCCTTTTCTTCATTTTTTTTAATAATTTTTTTAAAGAATCTTGATTATAACCCCCCCCCCCCCCACACACACACACACACACCTGAAATTTATCAATTTTGCTTTTCAAAAAGGGGGGAGGGGTTACTTTCGGAATTTTACGGTATTTAAATATCTTGAAAGTTAATGGAAAATTAGCCTGCTTTATAAATAAAAACAAAAATTGGTCATTTTTCCTATAAACAGATATTAAAAATAAACTCTTCTTTAGGGCCCAAACTTCTGCTCTAAAACTTAGAAGACGGGGAGGCCGGATTTGACTCTTTAACTTAGTTGTTCGGAGTTTTCCATGTTTTTTTTTTTTTTTTTTTTTAATTCAAAAACTTGTGTAAATATGGGCTGGGACCCTAAAGCAGTTAATCTGCTTTAACACACTCAAAAAAAAAAAAAAAAAAGTTATGATTTATTAATTTATTAAGTTTAAAATTATTTTTGCATGTATTTTTATTTTTCTACTTTTTTTCAATAAAATTTCATTTATTATTTATAAATTAAAAATGATAGAATATGTTATTGGCTTACTTCTTTTAAATTTATTCTTCATTCTTTCATTCTCCTTTTTTCGCTGCTACTATTATATCTTTTAAATCTTACTAATTCCTTTATCAAATTTAAATATCTTCAAAATCAATAAATAAAATAGCCAGCATTATAAATAAAAATAGAAGTTTGTATTTTTCGCTACAAAGATATTAAAAACAAAACACACTGTTATTTAGAAGCTAAGGTTCTGCTCTCCTAACTGGAAGACACAATGTGCTGGGTTCGGTTCATTTAAAGTATAATTTTTTACTGGGTGAGACCAAATATTAGAAAATTGAAAATAATTATGTAATATCCAAAGTGTTCAAATACTTACTATAGTAGTCGGTGTATATTACTATGTATTTAGAAGCTTTTTATATGAAATTGACTTTGTCATCGTGTCTTTGTACCACCCTAATATAACTCTACACCCTAACATCTCCATTTTAAAATAAATGTAAGTCATTCTGCGTGTTGCATTGGCTTAGTTGGTTAGTGCGTCACGTTAATAATGCAGTGGTCGAGAGTTCGCTCCCCGAATGTCCGGTCTGTTACTTTTTGCAGATAATTACTAGCAAAAGTGGCAATTCATAAAAGAAAATTTTTCGTTGACTATACAGTATCATAAGAATTTTTGAAGAGTTCTTTTAAGAAGCTTTTTATTTATTTTTTTTAGATATTAAAAAACACAAAATATCTTAGATATTAAAAAGCACGAAATAAAAAGTTTTAAGTAAAAAATTTATATATATATTTTTTAGAAGTTTTTTATTGAAATTCGATTTTGTCATCATGTTTTTGTGTCACACTGTAAAACAAAACACCTCCGCTTTAATGTAAATATTAGCCCCTTTTTTTTGTCACTTGTTAGCTCAATTCATTAGAGCGTCATGATGATAATGCGATGGTTGTAAGTTCGAAGACAAATGTGTTACTTTATTACAGATAATTAACAGGAAAGATGTCAAATGATAAAATAAAGATCCTTCGATGTCTACACACTATTCTGAAAATTTTTGATTAATTTTTTTAAGAAGCTTCTTTAAGTTACTAAAACATACAAAAATAAAAATGTAATTAAAAAAAATAACTGGAAGTTTTTATTGTGTAGCCCTAAAAAGATTTAAAAAAATTTTCTTGCAAGGACATGCTATAAAAAAAATAAATAAAAGTTTCAACAATAAGAAAATTGTTGAAACACAAAAATATAAATACTTAAAGAAAAATATAAATATTTCACTTTGCAAGAGATAAAATTTTTAAATATTCAAAATATTTTAAAAGCATTCGAGGACAATATTCTTTTTAAGTATTTGTTGGAAACATTTAGCATGTTCTATGAATTTTCTTTACTGTTCTTTGATTTTTGGTTAGAGCGTGTCGTTGGTTTGATTGTCCAAGAGCTGATATGTTAATTTTTGCAGATAATTAATAGAAAAGGTGTCAATTGATAAAAGAAAATCTTTCAAAGTCTGCACAGTATTCTTCAATTCATTTTTTTAGAAGCTTTTTTTATAACTAAAAAGCAAAAAATAAAAATTTAAGTAAAAAAACATTTTTTAGCAGTAGAAGCTTTTTATTGTGGACCTCTGAAAAGCATAAAATAAAAATTTATTCTTGCAACGACATGCTATAAATAAATGAAAGATTCAACACTAAGAAAATTTTAGAGAAAAATATAGATATTTCACTTTTGC
Source organism: Salticus scenicus (assembly GCA_963930645.1). NCBI lineage: Eukaryota > Metazoa > Arthropoda > Arachnida > Araneae > Salticidae > Salticus > Salticus scenicus. The sequence continues at coordinate 17,134,891 of OZ005652.1, read as the reverse complement.
AAGCGATGAAAATTTTTAAATATTCAAAATATTTTAAAAAGCTTTCGAGACCTTGAAATTTATAGTTTAACAAATACTTATGTAGAAACTAATGATTAAGAATATTGGTCTCATGATTAAGAATATTGGTCTCATGATTAAGAATATTGGTCTTGATAGCTTTCTAAAATATTTTGAATATTTAAAAATTTTCATCTCTTGCAAAAGTGAAATATCTATATTTTTCTCTAAAATTTTCTTAGTGTTGAAACTTTCATTTATTTATAGCATGTATTTGCAAGAATAAATTTTTATTTTATGCTTTTCAGGGCACCGCAATAAAAAACTTCCACTGTTAAAAAATGTTTTTTTACTTAAATGTTTTTCATATTATATTCCTCTTTTATACTTGAAAAAATTGTTAATGTAAATGAATCTCTTTCTGTACAAACAGATCTTCATAATAAATATTGTGCAGTAAAAATGCCAGAAATGTTCATGTCATATAAAATATATTATTCATTTGTGACATATCATGCGCTGCATTCTTTGCCCCCCCCTCCCCCCCCCCCCAAAAAAAAAAAAAAGAAAAGAAAAATAATAGCACAATTTTTTCCAGGAAATGTTAAAATATCGAAAAATTTAAAGAAATGGTTTGCTCCCCTAGAAAAGAATTTGCCACTCCTAGGAACATAGTCTAGCTATGGGCCTGTTCGGAGACATTATAGGTCTGCACAGGCCAGAATTTTGAGACCCGGCCTGGCCCGTACGAAAACTTTGCTTACCTGGCCGGCCCATTTATTTTTTGCCAGTGTACAGTCCGGCCCGCACAAGAAACGATAAAATCAGGTTAACAAAACTGCTGAACTTTTACAAGATAATTATAAACAATTGTTCATTATTACAGACGTACATAAGGCACAAAGACAGACAGGAAGTCCAATCGAAAATATTACCACTCATCAAACAATGTAGGACGGTATTTAAAATGGTTATTACTACTAAAAATGCACATTCAATTATTTCCTCTTATGTACCGTAATGTATACGAATCTTTCATGTGATTCGGTAAACAAAATTTTAATGGTAATTGAACCATATTCTATAGAAAAGAGGCTTTTGTACATGCTAAAAATGATGCTACTTTCATTCAGTGCACTGGAGAAAAGAAAAAGGAGTTTAGAGAAAAAGTTACAGCGGCTGGATTTTTATAGCCTTCATACCACCTAAACTCTACAGACCATAGGCACAAAGCCTTATACACAGTAACGTATCTAATTTCTTTTGTTTGAACTTGTGCGCAAACTAGTAGTGACATGCATACTATTTTGAATTAGGAAGCCGTTTAATATTACTTGAAATAAAATATATTAATTTCGAGACATGATAAAAATATTTGTGAAAAATCAGATTGTGAACAGGTAGACTGATAAGCAATTAAATTGAAGTTACAGAAATTTTTTAACAAAAAAAAAAAATTATGTGATATACCAGCCTGTAAAATTATGTGAAATAAATGACTGAAGAAATATTTTATCATTTTCCTTTATTGTTGATTAACGGTGAAACCAGAAAAAGATTCGGGCCGACACGGCCCAGAAAAAATTTCATTCAGGCCTGGCCCAGCCTGAGTATACAGAAAAAAAATTGAGCCCAAGCCCAGCCCGAGCTTGCAAAAAAAATTTAAGCCTGGCCCGTGCAGACCTCTAGGAGACATGCCATCACAATTTTGATCATGTACAGAAGAAAAAAAAAAAAGGTGTAATTTTTTTCTTACTTTTTACAAATTGTTGCATCTAAGGTATTTTTGATAATTATGTCATCATTTATGTAAATCATTTTTCATACATTCTAATGATGCCCTTATCTTTTCAATACATCAAGCTACACAGTGGGTAATGAGCAATGGTCTGGGATTCATCCTTAGGGGAGGGGGGTCCATATTTTATATATATATATTTTCTTATTTCACATTGAACATAATTTTCATCAAAAATTTGCAAAGTGTGCAAAATAAACTTAGGCTTGTTTCTAGTAGGTCTAAGCTTAAATCCAGCACTGCATGTTTTATTTACTTTATGTAATCTGCCTTCTAAAGTCATATTTTTTTCAGTATACAAGTGCCCTGAATGTGATCAAATATTCTCTAAATCAAATAACTTAAAATCTCATCTAGTGACTCACAATTCAAATAGGGAAGTGTACTTATGTCCAGAAAAAGGTTGTCATCACTTTTATTCCACGAAAAGTAATCTGATTCATCATGTTACAAGTTACCATGAAAAGAGACCTTTCCATTGCCCTTTTGGGCATTGTTCCGGAGCTTACAAATCACAGGTTATGTATCCTTTTTTCATAAACCTGTGAATTATTGTTTCTTTAATCTTTTCTATTTATTATGATAAAATTTTAAATGTTTGTGTCACATCTATTTTAACTGTGAAATGAAAAAAAAGAAAGAAAGAAATAGGATGTCACCCTTTTTATATGACATCATTTTTTTTAGACTTGAATATCTATAAATGTATTATAGTTTTCCATTAGTTGTTGCTTTTCTAGTCTTAAATTTTATAAATGGCTGGTAATATATATACAGGATGTCCCATAAGTTTGTAGGCATTTTAAAAATTTATAACTATTGAATGAATTGATAGAACTGAACGTGATTTAGGAAAAAATCATTCTTGTGAAGGGGATTTTTATTTGTTAAAGAAAAAAAGATTAATTCAATACATTTTCAATAAAAAACCTAGTTATTTACTCTGTGCATCGTTTTAGATCTTTCGAAACTGGGCATCCGGTCCTCTTCAGAAACAAACTTCTGTGCTTGAAACAGGAAACTGGGGAGTGTTCCTCTGTTGATTTCTCAGCAGATGGTTCCATGGTCCGTTTGGGGCTACTGCGCCGCTGTCGTTGCATACATCATAATTCGTAGATATTTCAATCGATTCACGGTACATCGCATAATTATAATTATCATAATCGGCGATTTTAGTAGTTTTGTCAAAGTCTATTTTAATATTTTGTTTATTGTGTGTTTTAGCTAGAGCGGTATTATATTTTCGGGTTTTTATGTCGTTTTTGTGTTCATTAATCCTAGTTTTAATCTTACGCTTAGTGACACCAATATATGAGGCGGGTTTATTGTTTTCATCTGTAAAAGGGATTTTATAAACGCCCACGGTTTCAAGTTTCAAGCACAGAAGTTCGTTTCTGAAGAGGACCGGGTGCCCGATTTCGAAAGATCTAAAACGATGCACGAAGTAAATAACTAGGTTTTTTATTTAAAATGTCTCCCCAGTTTCAAGTTTCAAGCACAGAAGTTCGTTTCTGAAGAGGACCGGGTGCCCGGTTTCGAAAGATCTAAAACGGTGCACGAAGTAAATAACTAGGTTTTTTATTTAAAATGTATTGAATTATAATTATACTTCGTTTTTTCTATATATTATAAAAAAAAAGATTAGTTAAATTTTTTTGTCGGTGATAGTTAGACAAATAGTTAGCTTTTTCGCATGGATGTGAAAGAAAAATATGCAAATGAAAGTCCTATAAATTGTACAATTTTGTGATTAGAACAGTTTATTTCTTATTTTGCCTTCTACTTGTGCATACATGAAGTTTTAATTGCGATGCTGACTTGGTGGATGAAGCGTTATTGGTGATGTCTTCCGTCATGTAAAAACTGCTGACTGAACCTGCAGTTAGCAGTGTTATTTGTTTTCAAACTGTAATTTGTGGTAATGACAGACACATAGAATAGGATTTATATGCCTGCAAACATTTGCATGTGAATAAGTACAGTTTTTCATGAAAATGTGTGATCATGTACAGCGTCCTCTATCGACAAATAACTTAATTATTTTTTTTCTATACCAAAAAAAGAGAAAACCTTCACAAGAAGGATTTTTTTGCAAACTGCATTCAATTTTATCAATTCATTCAATAGTTATGAATTTTTAAAATGTCTACAGACTTATGGAACACCCTGTATATATATACCAGTAAGATGTTTTATTCCTTGTAAAAGATTATTCATAATACTAAATTCAGTGGTCAATCTGATTTTTAAATTTTTTACACATTTTTGTAAAAAAACAAAATATTTTTTATAAATTTATTTTTTTAATTTATTAATCAATATATATGTTATAATATAATATTGATGTGTACAATAATAATTTATATTTATTAATTTATTTTTAATATAATATATATGTATATTCTTGCGTAACTCATTAATGATTGATGGTTAATGTTTTAAACTTATATTTGAGACTGTTAAAGGATAAAAGACCTGCTCCAAAAAATTTCAAATATGCATGTTGAATTATAAGTGAAACTTCAGTGTACAATAATATAGAGGGTGTTCACACATTTTTTACACGATTTTGATGGAGTATACCAAAAAATTACACTCATATTTCGTATTTTAAATGTTCAGTTTGATAGCCCTTGTTTTTAACTATCATTCTACATCATAATTTCCATGATAATAATGCTTTTTGTAATATCGGAAAAGTTATTTTGTTCCATTCCTCTTCAACAGCTTTCCAAAGTCCACAAAGTGTTGTAGGCTGGCGTTTGGATAAGGCAGATTTTAAGAGTCCAAAAGCAAAAAAATCCATTAGTGATACATCAGGAGATTTAACAGGAATATCAGTGAAGGGTGTGGTTTTAATTCACGTTTCTTGTTCTATTTTTTCTAGAAAAGCAATTGTGGATTATGATGCGTGGCTGCTTGCTTTGTCTTGATGCAGTTCAATGGACTGATGGAATTGTGGATAAAGATCTGTAATTTCATATTTAAAAATTGGAGTTAAAATATGTTCTTGATAGTATTTAGAGTTGATTTTGACATTTTGTCAACATTTTTTACCTATCTTGCCTTTGTATGAAAAACCACCGACAATCATAAATCCTTTAGAAAAATTTTCTTTTGATTCTTTGAACCATGTAGCAAAAATTTTTTCTCCTCTTTCATGATAATAAATTGATCTTTTTTTTTTTGTTGCAATCACTTAAATAGACCCAAACTTCATCTATTGCTATGACATTTTTCTATTTTTCTCCTGATAAATGTTTTTCATAAAGAGTTCTGCAGCATGTTCTATTCGGAAAGAGCGGAAATGTATCCTTCTATCCATTGCCTTTTTAAAAGCGCCATTTTATATGTAAACAAAAATTCTAAATATCAGACGATAAATAAAACTTCCAAAAATACAATTGTTGTGAAAATAAAATTTTCAATGCAGACGATTTTTTCTTACGGCGAAATAAAATCGTCTAAAAAATGTGTGAACAGCCTCTGTACAATATAACACAATTTCAAATGTATAAACCTTTAAAAAAAAATTAAAAAAAAAAAAAAAAAACATGGTTCCAAGTATTTGGATTGCATTAACCCCTTCTTTCTCATTCCCTTAAAAATAGCGGGGTGAGTTTTCACTCTGTATTTCTCGTGCCCATGATATTTCCGGGCCAAAAGTACTGGACTAAAAAGATTTAAAAACAAATCATATTGGATACCCAAAAAATATTTTATTCCTTATTTTACACTCTACATGGAGTTGCAGACTACTTAATATGTAATTGGAGATAGTAGATTTATTTTAAACTGTCAGCAATATCCAATTTTAAATACAGTAACCGCCACTTAATAAAATCAACTGCTTAATCTGATCAAATTGCCAGGACCAGAATCAAATCAATACAAACTACTTTTAAAGCCGCCGCTTAATAAAATCAACATCACCGGTTAATAAACTCAAAAATATCTACTCAGCAGGGAAAAATATCATTTCTGCACACTAAAAAATATTTTTTATTTGCATTGCGATTTAATTTTATTTTTTTAATAGAAAAATAAATTAAAGCATGACAAAACCTCCGTTATTGCTGATTGTCGAAGATTTCACACTTGCAGCACAGTTACAAATTAAACACGCCCCATAACTTAAGGCTCCTCTAATATTGAAGGAGCTCTACCATAACTTATCTCCGTAACAATTTCAAGAAGTTATTCTTCAAAGCGCAGTAATAAGTTACAAATTTGATTAGAAATGATTTTTTTTTTTCTAATTATTAAAAAACAATATGTAGTTTTTATTTTGAAATACTATAATTCATGAGGTTTAGGACGGAAAGATTTTTAATTTATAAGAACAGCGCAAACTTTTGGTAAAGTGATGACGATTTTCCTCTAAAAGAGAGTGCATGGGAACTTGGAATTACGTTTAATTTACTTATATTGAAGGAACAATTAATTAATTATCTATCAAGAATTAATTTATATTGTTTTCTAATTCCATTATTCGTTACCATTTGAAGTTTCTTTCCAAATTCAGGGAAGTAATACCTTTTCCTTAAGTGCAGGAACGTTCGCCTGATATAAAAATCAGCCGCTTAATAAAATCACTTTGTCTCAGAACGAATGTAATTTTAATAAACGGCGGGAACTGTATTTGTAATACTTGTTTTGTAATCTTAGCTCAGTTAGGCTTTTAAATGCACGTGGTTTTGTGCTCTGTGGTAAAATATATTTTTCTTTAATACTGTGTACGTTATGTAGTCAGAATCACAAAAGGATTTGGATTCTAATTTTAGTGTAAATGCATCTGAGAGTGATTCGGAAGTAAGTGATAGTTATGAAAGTTCGGATAGCAAATCTAAGAACAGTATATTATTATACTATAGTATTGTATTATACATATAATTGTTTTCATAAAATTCTGTTTTAATGTTTAAAACATATATCTCTTATTTTTTTCTACTTACTGGAAAACCAACATTCAGTCATAATAACCCTGACTTTTGGTTTTTCTACAAAATTAAATTTCCTTGATTTCAAGTAAAAAAAATTTCCAAAAATTAAAAATGAATACATGTTTAAAATTAGGTAAATTCTAAAACTATATTAAAACATTAAAAACCTTTTTTAAATTACCCGTACGAGCGTAGTAACATATTTCAAAGAATCAGAAATGATAAAGACAAAATCCACTTCTCAGAAACTGCAAGTTTTTATAAAATTAATTTCACCAATTAAAATAAAACAGCTGGATGCTATATAGGCATGACAAAACGAAAAATAAAAACACAGATAAAATAACATGAAAATGATATAAAATATAATAAAATAACAACAGCCTTAACAAAAATAAACCAAAAATAAAATATTAAAATTGATTTCAAAAAGTTCAGCAAAATAGCCCATTACAATAATTATTTTTATGCCACAAAAAGAGAAATAGTCAAAATTTTAGCGAATCATGACTCCTGCGACAACGATCCAATAGAGATTGACGCCGGGTGGCACACCATACTGGAAGGGAGAGAAGGAAGAAAACAGATGACAAGACTGCCCGATGATACAGTTCACCGAGATGTACCTGATGAAGGCTGCGGTTTTAGCAGCTGAAAGCACTCGTACGGGTAATTTAAAAAGGTTTTTAATGTTTTAATATGAATAAATGTATTAATCGTGCACTTTATTTTAAACAATTTACTTGAATAAAAAAATAGGTACTTTTTTTTACCGTTTTCTTAAAGTTACAAGATGCTTGAGAGGTAAAAAAGAAGTAAAATTAGAAAGCAAATATACATTGAAACAGAATTAATTTTTGTACATAATGTTTTAAACGTGAAGTATTAATACTTCCATAATTGTAATTAAACTCTTGTTAAGAGTCATGTTGCTTGAAATTACTATGGAGAAAGAATGTATCAACTCTCTGCATTCAAAAAGTTAGATTTGTAAAAAAAATTGAGTAAAAAATTCCTCAAGGAAGCAATTTTTTTCAGGTGACCCGCAGGTAAAAAAATAATCAAAATCTAACCTGCATTCGACTCTCCAAGTGCATGTCCGACTCAATGCAGCACTCTAGATGCCATTGAGGTTGATTATTCTGTGATCCTCTTTGATGTCAAAAGCTTATTGGCATTAACTTTTGACCTGTGCTCATATACCAGTACCTTTTTTTTTACTATCAAAATTCTGTCTTTCCTTTCCATTTTTTCTACATTACAATAAATTATTTGGATTTTACTAGAGTTTCTTGTGTTAAGTTGTTCATCTTTTACTTAAGCATATAGCATATATAAGATTGAGGCTACAACAGCAAAAAGTACTTCATATTGAAGAACTAATATGCAGATCTCCCCTTTGACATAAATATTTTATGTAGTTAACAGCGGATAGAAAACTGGATAAAAGTGAATATCATTAAATATGAATGTTTATTTTAGTATATTTTATAGTACGTTATAATATTTGTTAATGTGTAAAAGATGACCTTTTCAAATTGAATCTGTATTAGCAGTAATTTAGTTGTAACAGAATTTTAATAAAAATTTGAAGACAATATTTTAATATTGAGTTTTATAAAATAAGGATTATGCATAATTTTTTCTACTAATATACCCTTACTTAAAAAGTTATATTCATGAAAGGGCAAGTTTAGTTCATCAGTTATTTAATACTGTTTCATTTAAAGTCACATTTAGTTTTATTTTGAAATCAATTATTTACACAGATTCTCAAAAAGTAAAATCATAGTGCAAATTAAATATAAAAAAAAAAAGGGGGGGGGGGCAAATATAAGTTTTTTTTTTTTTTTTTTTTAATTATTTTACAAAAAAGAAGCACTTTATTAACATTATTATAGCAGTAGAAAACCTTTCTTGGGCTTCTTGATTTCACCATAGTACTTTCAAATGTTCTTCTCTTGAAAGTACTATGGTTACTCCAATTGATCCTAAGTAAAAAAAAAAAAATTTTTTTTTTTTTTTGTTCTGCAGTGTATTCTGACTTTTATGATACAAATTTTATAGTTTTATTGATTGTTTTAAGATTATTCATCAAATAAAATGAATTCAGCAGTCAGAACCTACCTGTTTATTTGCAAATGACTGTTTCGTTTAATGGGTGACAAGAAGGTCATGGTGTGTCTGCATCAGATTTTTAAGTATTTCCATATAAATATACAGTAATCTGTATTTTGTTATCATTTTTATTACTACAGTAAGTGATCAAATTATTAGATTTTTTTTTTTTTTTTTTTTTGACATTTTTTCGATTATCTAACAAAATACTGGACAAAATGGCCTGAAACTTCATACATGCAAAAAACATTTTAAAACTGATATTTTCCACTATCAATTTAGTCTGGAGTGCAATTAGAGGACCAACTACAAATTGAAAAAGAGCAAAAATACTTTGGATCACCCTGTATTACAAAATGCTACAAATGACTTTTAACTTTAATACATTGTTTCTCATACTATATACAAGATTTGTATGTATTGGTACGGGAATTGCACAATTATTTAGGCATATATATTTTGTCAAAAGTTCATTTGAATAGAGTAAAAGTTCAGCAAATTGTTGGCAAAGGAACGATCTAGATTTTAGGTATTTTCTAGAGTTGAAATTTCATAAGGGGTTTTACACATGTTGAATATTTAATTTGAAGATCCAATTATTTCAATCACATTGTAAATTTTTTTTTTTTTTTTTTTTTTTTTTTGTGAAAAACCCCTGATGAACTCGCAAATCTTAGTAAATGAGTAAAAATAGGTTAAAGTTACAGGCCTTTTTCACAAAAAAGAACTTTCGTAATGTGGTGGAAATAACTGGATCTTCAAATTAAATACACAGTATATGAAAACCCCTTATGAAATTTCAACTCTGGAAAATACCTAAAATCTAGCTTGTTCTTAAAGACATTTAAATAAAAACCCTAGCATTACTTTGTGCGTCGTTTTAGATCTTTCAAACTGGGTACCCGGTCCTCTTCAGAAACAGCAAACTTCTGTGCTAGAAACTTGATACTGAGTGATCCTCTGTTGACTTTGTCAGCAGATGGCTCCATGCTCTGTCTGGGGCTACTGCGCCGCTGTCATTGCATACATCATTATTAGTCGAAATTTCGAGATTCACGGTACATCGTGTAATTATAATCTTCATAATTGGATATTTTAGTGGTTTTATTGAAATCTATTTTAATATTTTGTTTATTGTACGTTTTGGCCAGGGCTGTATTATACTTTCTGGTTTTTATATCATTTTTATGTTCGCTAATCCTAGTTATAATTAAAAAAAAAAAAAAAAAAAAAAAAAATTAGAACTAGGATTAGCGAACATGAAAATGACATAAAAACTGGAAAATATAATACAGCCCTGGCCAAAACGTACAATAAACAAAATATTAAAATAGATTTCGATAAAACCACTAAAATAGCCAATTATGAAGATTATAATTACGCAATGTTACCATGAATCTATCGAAATTTCGACTAATAATGACGTATGCAATGACAGCGGTGCAGTAGCCCCAGACAGAGCATGGAGCCATCTGCTGACAAAGTCAACAGAGGATCACTCAGTCTCAAGTTTCCAGCACAGAAGTTTGCCGTTTCTGAAGAGGACTGGGTACCCGGTTTGAAAGATCTAAAACGACGCATGAAGTAATGCTAGGTTTTTTATTTAAATGTCTTTAATTATAAGTTTACTTCGTTTTTTCTATTTATTATATCTAGCTTGTTCTTTTGCCAACAATTTGCTTAATTTGTACTCTATTCAAATGAGCTTTTGACAAAAGTTGCTCAATATGTCTAGCTTTCAACCTATGCAATAAAATTTTTTCTATCTTTCGCACATGCACAGTAAAAGATATTTACCTACTAAAAATGCTCATATTTCTACAAATATTAAATGTATGAATTTTATGTTTCAGAATAATGTTTCTCTAAAGTTTTGTCAATTTTTCAGCAAGTTTTGTAAAACTTTATGGAAATCCGTTCTAGTTATAAGCAAAAGACTTGTCAAAAAAATTAATAATTTTTGGAAAAAAAGTTATATCTGCCTAAATAATTGTGCAATTCCTGCACCAAAACATACAAATATTGTTGATAGTATGTGCAACAATATATAAAGCTACTAGTCATTTGTAACTTTTTGTGATGCAGGGTCATCCAAAGTATTTTCACTTTTCTTCAGTTTGTGGTTGGTCTTCTAATTGCACTCTGGACTAAATCAATAATGGAAAACATGAAGTTTTAAATGTTCTTTGCATGTATGAAGTTTCAGGCTATTTCGTTTAGTATTTTTTTAGATAATCAAAAAAGGTCAAATGAAAAAAATTTCTAATAATTTCATCACCCACTGTATTATTATTATTATTTTAAACTACATTTTTATTTGTCATGTTTGGCAGACTGTTAGTTAATTATATAGAAAATAAAAAATAAATAAATAAATAAAATATAATAAATTGATAAATTTTACACTAAAACAATTTGATATTTTATAGGAAGATCTGGATGTCCATGTTTTAAAACATACTTCATCAGCACGATTAAAAAAGGTAAATATCTTAATTGAACTATCAGATTTTTTTTTTTTTAACTTATTTATTTATTGGTGTATGATAGAAAACAAAAAGTGAAAAAAAAAAAAAAAAGATTCTTAACAATTATTTCTTTGTGTGCTATTTATAACATATATAAATGTAAAAGAATATCAGTGTCTCTAGAAATATAAGTTGTAAAATATATGATAATCCATTTTTACTTTCTTCTACATTCATAAAAAGAAAGTGTTAGATTTCTGAAAATTTTTTACTTCTAATTTTCAACGAATTTACATGTTTGAAGATGTATTGAACACAATTCAACTGTTTTTATAAAATGTCTATGTTCATATTACCAAAATTTTTAAGATGTATCTTATGAACTAATGAAAGGAGGATATTCAAACTTGATATTTGGTTAGAACTTGACGTAAATCAGCACCAATTTTGGGAAATATCACCCAACAGGTGGTACTGCTATGCTGAGATTTCCCTAATTTAAGGATAGGCTATATCTTAGTTTCTATTTTATATAAATGCAACGAAGTTCATATATCATATAGATATTATGTAAAACTATGCTAATTCAATGTGTGTGTATATCAGACGATAGGTGGCACTGTTATGAGAGGAAGACTCTCAACTTCTATATTATATAAATAATAAATGCACTAAGCATGATATTGTTAATAAATAAAAATTTTTAAATAAATTTTGAATTAAGTATTTTTTGTTAAATTGTGAAAGAAAATGATAAGATAATCAATTTTAATCTCAAAATTTTTAGGTGAATCAAGAAGTTAATTAAGGATTAATATGTATAATGGAATTTACAAATTAAATTAACATTGCAAAGTGTGAATCGCTGAAAAAGCTAAATATATATATATATATATATATATAAAACTTGAGAATCTGAGAAATTAAAATAGAAAATGATGACTTACCCAGTTTGCAGGATAAACTATTTTTTATGAGTATATATAATACTTGTTGCTAGGCGATCATTGGGGAGAGGAGGAGGGGGGGGGGGTAACTATAAAACACAAGATTCAGGGCTTAATCCTTGTATAAAATCAGATTTTTCTCCCAGACAGTTTCAGGAGGAGGCCTACTCTTTGGCTAAAAAAATACCACCCCTCTTGCCCCTTAAACAAAAAAATTGCATTCTTCTTGCCTGCCATCTAAAAAAAAATTGCATCTTACTGCCCTTTGCAGAAAATAACCTTCAAACTGAAGGTAAATACTATAAATATAGCTATTGTGTATGACAATCTACATTTGTTCATACATTAGTAACAAATAACATTAAAGTGTAACAAAGTTAAAACTTTATAAGTACAAAACTTTGAATAAACACCACAAAATGCAAGAAATCGCAACAATTGTTTTGGGTTGAAAGAAAACACGACCAGGGTTGGGTTTTTGACGTCAAAAAGTGGTTTTTGACATGACAAAGGTTTAAACCTGGTTTAAACCGTCAAAAACCCGTCATAAACCTCTACTGTCAAAAACCTGTATTGTCAAAATTCAACATCTATAAATGAGCTAGAATCTGGTTAGAAATAGGATTTAGTAATATTCTGTCATATACAAGTGAATATCTAAATACTATTATGCTGTTTATAAATTAACAAATCTTAAAACAATTTGTAGATAATTTATAAAAATGTACGTAAATATACTGGTTTATAACCTAAGAAACATATACAAAGTATGCATAGATATATTTTGTATGTTTATGTTTATTTATATTAATATTTATGAAATTCTAAAATTTCAAAGTTCCTTAAGAATTTTCACATAAGCCATGAAAACACAAAAATACTAATTTTTTTTTCTTTAAGTAAAACATATATGTGGGCAGTAAATTAATATGAATTTGAAAATAAATATATTTATAATCTACATTTATTACACTTATCATTTATTAATAAATTTTTATCTGTTTATTATTATTATTGATTGTATAAATATTTGTACCTGTTGATAGCTTGGACTATTGGTGTTTGGTATTTTGGGAGTAAGGCTGATTGACTACTCTAGTGTCTTAGGCCTAAGGGGTAGTGCCCTCAGTGTGGGTTTTTCTAAAGTGTCCTAGTCCGTATTTATACAAGTTTCGGAGAAAATCACAAAAAACTCGGAACAGCTAGGCCGACAAGCGAGCCCTGGGATCGAACCCGGTACCTCGCATCTGCCCATGGGTGAAAGTTTTCAGTCTATTGACTGAATTCAGTCTTTTTTTTATGTGTTATAATCCCTATTAATGTTAATTCAATTATATTAATAAATAATTTTCCTAAGTTTTCATACTTATGCTTATTAATGTAACCTTTGGAAATGTATGTTTTGAATATCTATATACATTATGTATGAGTTTATTATATTTTACCCAATATTACAAAAAATATATATATTTACTTCAGTCCAGCGAAATTTTTTTACTTTCACCCATGATCTGCCAGCTTTGAGCATAGAGAACGCTTGGCCGCTGGTGGGCCCTACAGCTTAGACTAATAATTTTTTATTTTTTTTTTTAAATCTGTATGGGTAAATATTAAATTTATTATAATTTATGTATGTCCAGAAAGCATTCACATTTCTCTTGTCTCACGGTAATTATAAGAATTTCAGAAGCAATTCAAGCTTGTTTAACATTCAGAATTATTGTTTTTTTTTTTTTTTTTTTTTTTTAAACTTGCAATATCAACAATCATTAAAAAAAAAAAAAAAAAAAAGTTATATTTTTCTATAAAATATTTAAATACAAAATATTAGGCTATGCATTTATATTTTACAGGTAAAATACATAATACTAAAAGCACAATACTAAAAAAACTGAAATATACAATGTTGTATTGAATATAAAATGATTTGTCAATCAAAATGATCTATCAATGATTTATAAATCATAAATTTTTAGAAGCCTATAAAATTTTGTTTTTATATTAATCAAAATGTTATAATAATGTTTTTCCAAAAACATTAATATGTTTACCTTTTAAAACATACTTATAAAATAAATAATATCTTATTGAAAACAACTATATTTTTAAAGTATCACATAACTATGTTTAACATGTACTATATTAAGCATAGTTATAAATAAATTTTGTAATAATATATAAAAATATCACAGCATATTTTGAATGAACATAGAAATAATTCATAATGAAATTTTAAAAGCCTAAAGTTTTATTTTTTATATTAATCAAAATGTTGTAACAATGTGTTTTTCAAATACATCAATCTATTTACTTTTCAAAATATCTTTATGAAGTATATTTTATTAAGTTAATTTTTATATGACAATTAAATTATAAATATAGGTTTTTGACAGTTTTTGACATTTTTGACAAGGAGGTTTTTGACATGACGGTTTTAACCATGGTTTAAACCGTCAAAAACTGTCACGTGTCAAAAACCTGCCAACCCTGAACACGACTCTTCATCAGGCAAACAAGTGCTGCAAAAAAAGCAGCAATTCTCATTGCAACAGTCATGTCTGCTTTGTTCGCCTGATGAAAGGTCGTGTTTTTCTTCAACCTGAAACAATTGTTGTGAGTTCTTGTATTTTAAGGTGTTATTCAAAGTTTTTTACTTATAACTTTTAAACTCCAGTTCTGTGGTGCTTTTTACAAAGTTAAAACTTAATATTATTTATTTGTATGCAGTGGTGTTGCCCGAAAAAATTTCAGGGGGGGGGGGCACAACCTGAAAAAATATATTTTTTTAAAAGTAAAATTCTGATAGCATAGTTTTAAAGTTAAAGAAAAAAATGCTTATTAGACTTTTCCAGGGGGGGGGGGGGAGTGTCCCCCTTGCCCCATTCTGCCGACATCCATGTTTGTATGCATATTTTTATCTGACTCTTGATGTAAGTTTCTGGATTTTAAGAGTTGAATATGCCCTTAAGAATCTGTAACTGCCCTCAAGATTCTGAAAAGTGCCTTTTTTTAAATCTGGAGGAACTCTGTAAGATATTGGATATACTTGTATATTTCAAAGATGTATCTCATAAATACTAATAATAATAATGTAAACACTTGTGCAGTTCAATGATGAACCATGCAAGAATAATAATTTTGTAATCTGAACAGGAGTCCTTAGTGCTAAAAAATTTTTTTAGTGCTATAAGTTTGGCATTCAAATATGTATTTGATGTAAAAAAATTGAACTCTATGAATCTCCCTATGAACCAAAGAGGATTCTTTGAAGTGTAATTTACTTGTAAATAATTTATTAAGATTTCATTTAAAATATACACCCCGTGACAAAGAGATAGGAACAAAGGGTTTTCTCTTTGATTTTTCATAAAATAAGCTTATCTAAATTGTGTTCATCATTTATTATTTTTATAAAATAACACTATTGCTGGACTAATTTTTATTTTAAGACTCATTTAGAAAAAATTTAAGACTAAAATTTTTCTAATTTAAGACTACACAGCGTGACAAAAAGATAAAAACAAAGTTTTTTTTTTTTTTTTTTTTTTTAATATGATTATTTTGAATATGAATATTTTGAATATGATTCAAATATTTAATATGTTTTTGATATGATAATAGATGATCAGCACAATTTAGATAATGTTATTTTATGAAAAATTAAAAAAAAAAAAAAAAAAAAGTTCCTATCTTTTTGTCGTGCAGTGTAGTGTTAAATAAGAAAAAATTTAGTCTTAAAACTTTTCTAAATTAGTCTTAAAACAAAAATTAGTCCACGAATAGTGTTATTTTATAATAATAATAATAAGAGATAAGCACAACTTAGATAACGTTATTTTATAAAAAATCAAAGAAAAAATCCTTTGTTCCTATATTTTTGTTGCGGGGTGTAGTTCACCACATTTTTCATAGATTTTAAGAAGGCACAATATTCATGTTAGTAAGATATATTCCCTATTCTGAGGATTTTGAGGAGACAGGCAAGCATGAGGACGGTTCACTTGAATAAATGGTGAGCCTTCAAATTGGAAGGTTATGACATATGATTTACTAGTTCCAGTACTTTGGTGGTTAAAAATGAGATATTACCTTTCAGGGCATCTTGCATGTGAATCAATTGCTGACAATACATTCAATATGATTGATAATATATACATATATGTGTGTCTGTGTGTGTGTGTAGAAACATATAGGCTCAACATTTATAAAATTTTGTGGTCTATTATTTAATGTCTTTGAAAATTTTAGTTATATGACAATGAAGGTTTGAAGTCTTATCCTGAATTAATATAATTTTACAAATGTATATTTTTTAAAAAGTAAATAATTGCTGCAGTGCTTCTTCTTTCTCATAATCATCTGCAAATTTCAAGTCATGCTTTAAAATTCATAGGAGCATTGGCACGGGGGGATAAAAAACCTTTCCTGAACTTCCTCTACACCAGCAGTCGCCAACCTTTTCAAATTCACAATTTAAACTCCCATGGACTACTAAATTCACAATTTAAAATTCCACAGACCAATAATATTTTTGATTAAGAAACATAAATATCTTTCTAGAATCAGGTTTATTCTGGCAAAAAAATTTTCTTTGGCATTTTAGCTAAAATACACAAGCAGTATTTAGCTTTTTGAAAGTTTGTTTAATTATTTGCATACTATTGATTTCTTTTACTTAATTTAATTAGCTCCAATTTTATTTTCCATTCCTTTTGTTCACTGATGATTTTTAACCAAGCATCCATACTTGTGATTTAAGAAACTTAAATCTGTGAAACTTTGTTTTGATTTCAGTAATAGAAAAGGAGGCAGTTGTGTCATATGTGCACATCAATTTCTAATTTCTGACATATTTTTAAATATTTTTATAGTTAAATTCAACCATTTTAAATATCAAAATTAAATCGAAATTACTAAATAAATAATGATTCCCAAAAATTTCATTTGTTTTATAATTTTTGTCTGTGAATACTTAAATAAAAATATGCTGCCGAAGGCAGGGGGGACCCGGTTTGAGTTTTTACCCAATCAGAAATGATTTTTTTTTTTTTTTTTTTTTTTTTGTTTAAATTCCTTTTCTTAAGAATAAAAGTTTAGGAATTTTGAGAAATCATAAGGATGGTAAAGGAATACACGCGCACAGTGCGCTTACGGGTCTACGTTGCTGAAGGCAGTGAGGACCAAATGTGACATTTTTCCCGATCAGAATTTTTTTTTTTCTTTCTTTTTTTTTTTTTTTTTTTCACATGATAAAAATTAATGCACTTTTGAGAATTCATTAAGTATAGTGATTCATTTAAAAATAGTGACCAGCGAAGCGGGCGTAGCCTGCTGGTACTTGAATAAAAATTAGAGGTTATTATATAGAGATATAATGTAAAATTATCCAGTTTTTGCTTTTAATCGATATTCTTAAACCATATTTTAGCAAAATATGATATCTTTTAGCAAATGCTAAAAAAACTAACCCTGTCTAAAATATAACTAGAAAATAGGCATTTTATAAATGTGAAATAAACCTATTTAATATTAAACATTACAAATGCTTATTTTATTATTAGAAAAATTTAAATTGTTCTCGAAGGATTTACTTATTTCAGAGAAAATGGAGAGTGGGAGAAATCGATAAGAAATGTTTCTGGACCAGTGAATGCATCATTACGTGCACCTGTGTAAAAAAAGGGGGCACTGAGAAGCAAATCTCGTAATTTTTCGTTGCCAGGTGAGGATTAACAGGGTGGCCACTGGTCAGGGAATCATGGAGAAGTCACAGGATTCAAGTAAGTATGGGACAGTCAGGGAATTCTATTTAAAGCCAGGCAATTTTGAAAAGTTTTGTGGAATGAAGCCATATTTAAAAGCTGATTGCTGTAAATCGCTAAATTAGTCTCCAATATTGGGAGAATTTCATGGAAAATAATAGCATAAGTCAGAGAAAATGGGGGAAAAAATGGTCAGGGAATTTGAAAAAAGTGTTTATGCTAATTACCCTCATTATTTATTGAAATTTAAATTGATTAATTGAAATTTAATCTTTCTTCCCAATCAGTTGATTGTGTGATTTTAATATATATTGTATTTCTTTCTCCCATTGTTTAATGGTGTTTTGCTTTACCTGCAGCTTATTTCTGTCGAGCTATCTACATGATAGACCAGATGTTTCTGCCTAAAGGTTGTCTGAGTGAGTAATGTCCACCGGTTGTCGGCCTGGATAGCTCAATTGGTAGAGCCTTGACCTTGTAAGTCAAAGATCTGGGGTTCGACTCCCGGTCCAGGCATTATTTTCACTCAGTCGGAAAATTAAATTTCAATAAACATGATTTTCTTCCCAATCAGTTGATTGTGTGATTTTAATATATATTGTACCCTCATTATATTTAAATATTATATTCTATAATGTTATTTGAGTATTATCATTTTTTATCATTACTATACTAACCATTATTTTTTTCTCAATTTATGCTCTAAGAATTTCACAAATTTAAAAAACTAATGTTTTAATTTTATACTACTAAACAATCAGAAGTATTGTTTTATTCTTTTTCTCTTTTCCCTCCCTGCAAGAAATTTTGCTACCTATCGCATATTTTTTTCATTTTTTGAAATCTGCTCATATAAACAATTAGCCTTAACACGTATTTCTTACATCCCGTAAGAAAAATTCAAGAATGCATTAAACAATGTTTTTCTTCAAAAATTACTGTATCACAAAAGTTCACTTTTTTCTTTTTTATTATGCTGATGAACTGGAACTATTTTTGCTAATGAGATTTTTTTTTTAAATAAGGTATTAGGTGTAACTCATTCGAATATAACTTTTTTATTTCAAAGTATTGAAGATTTAAAAGCCAAACAGGAATAACATTTTATGTTCCAAGAATATAAATTATTTGATTAATCGATATTTTTACTCAGTCAATGGATATGTGTTTATAACTTTCTATTTATCTGATGCATCCTTATGTCTTATCAATCTTTCTCAGAATGTAATACATTTGCTAGTGGGTGGTATGTGTACATATTAACGTTAATGTTCATTTTATTCACTTATGTATTTTAAAATTTATTTAACCTTTTTGTTAATAAAATGTTGGCATTTTAGATTTATAATTTGGTTGTTTTATTTTTTGTCCTTTTTGTATGTATATATATATTATATTATATTTAATTTTCAATATATTTTATTGGCTAGAATTTGGAATCATGCTATAACAAACTTGCTTCAGTGTTTATGTGATACATATGAAAGGTATGGAAGTTTTGCCAATTCAGGTTGTAATAAGAATGAGAGAAATCTTTTTGGTGGGAAAGCAATTAAATTCCTATTTTTTAATTCATTTATTTAAAAGGGAAAAAAATATATAACAATAAAAAATTTAAATTACAATAGTAAATCATTGTTTTTACATTAAACAGTATACAGTTTTAACATTAATGTAGTATAAATGTTATTGATTCTGACATGTAAAACCATAATGGTGATTAAAGTACACAAACATCAAACCGTCTCAATTATATATATATTTTAAAAACAAAAACTATTTTATTTACGAGACAAAACTTTAGTGTTAAAATACATTTAAAAACAAAATATACATTTTTAAACATGTCTGTTTTAAAACCTCTTTCTAATGATGATTCGATAATCTTTACAAAAGCAGACAAAGGCCGTCCGTCTTCTGGTTATTATGGATAAATCTGATTATATTGATAAATCTATAGAACCCTTAAATGACATTGATACATATGCTGTTTTGAAAAAAGATATCACTCCATCAATACAAAGTAATCTTAATAAAATGATCAGTGAGTTTGAGAAAAATAATCAAATAGATAATGTTACAGCCAAATCTTTAAGGTGTTATATTGGTATGGCTCCCAATTTTTATGGGTTGCCAAAATTACATAAACCTGGTATTCCATTTAGACCTATAATTGATTACTCTCGTTCCCGTCTTTCTAACCTTGCTCGGCTTATTTTGTCATTGCTTCACCTTCTTTTCAGTTTGTTTCTGAATTAAGAAATTTTAATGCGTCCCCAAACTGTATAATGTTTTCCTTAGATGTTGTTTCTCTTTTTACTTCCATCCCAATTGAATTTGCTTGCGATGTTATAAGAAAAATTTATCCTATTCTACTCTTAATGTCTTAATATTGAATCAATTCTTAAATTAGTTTTTTTCTGTGCTTATCTTGTAATTGCTTCAAATTTAATGATTTATATTATAAACAAATTCGTGGCACGTCTATGGGCTCACCTGCTAGTGTTTGCCTAGCAGAAATTGTTATGCAATTTTTGGAAAGTAAAATCAATGATAATTTAAGTGAAAAAATTCCTTTTTGGCGTAGATGACATTTTTTTATTAATTGAAGAAAAACATATAAATGAAGTCATTACTTTTTCTAATTCGTTGTGTCCAAAAATTCAATTTACTTTGGAAATAAAAAAAATAATAGTTTGCCTTTTCTTGATGTTCTTGTTGAATGCACTTTGAATTTGCCTAATATTTTTCAAACTTCTATATATATCGTAAGGCCACTTTTATGGGTCAGTATCTAAATTTTCATTCTTCTAATCCTAATTCTCAAAAAATTGCCGTTTTTTGAACTTTGGTCAGTAGAGCTCTTCAGTTATGTAGTAATGAGACATTTTTTAAGTTGAAAATTAAAAGAATTTTTCAGAATTTAATAAATAACGATTACCCTCTTAATTGGTTAAAACGAATTTATTGTGAGAAAATTATGCGCTTCCCCTCTTCGTTTCCTCCTACAATTTCCCCTCTCTTCCAATGCAAACAAAAAATTCACTGATTAATAAGAAAAATTATATTTCTATGCCATATTTTGGTTTTCCTTCAAAACGTATTTCTAAATTTCTTAAACGTCATAATATTTATACTGCTTGCCGGCCAATTAAACAATTAAAAAGCTTTCTTTTTAACTTTAAACCTGTAACCCCTTCTTTGGATCTAACTGACATAATATACTTAATTCCTTGTAAAAATTGTAAATTGTATGTTTATATAGGAGAAACTGGCCGTACGACAAGCATTAGACTATAGGAGCACAGATGGTCATATAAAAATTGCAACCAAAATTCTAAAATTGTAATCCATTCAATAGAAACCGATCATATTCCTGGCTTTGATAATATAAAAGTTCTAAATTCTGCTATGATAATTATGAATCACATATTTTCCTTGAGAGTTGGCACACTGCCAGCCATCTCTACACTATCAATGAAGCATGCGCACTGACTCCTCAATATTCTGTACTTCTATAAATTCCTTGTGCATTCATGTAATGCTTGCAAATTATGTTGTAGTGATATTGATGGACGGGTTTCAAAATGTGTAAATTTTAAATGTTTTTAAATGTATATTTTGTTTTTAGATGTATTTTAACTAAAGTTTTGTCTCATAAATAAAATAGTTTTTGTTTTTAATACATAATGGTTGGTCATTACCAATCTGTGAGAACATGTACTTATTTTTTAAACAACTTGCAGTCTAAGGAAAATAGAATGATGCCATCTGTTTGGAAAGGAAAGGATTAAGGTGAGTTTTAGGGGCAATAAACCAAAATTCAATCCTAAAATAGAGTGATATGAACCCTTTGCCAGTCCAATTTAATCTCTCCCCTCCGGTCAGCGTTGCCAAATTTAAGAACTTTTTTATTCAGTATCCACCACTAAATTTTATCTTTTAACGGTTACTTAATTACTTAGAAGGTTATTCATCCATTATGTGTATCAAATATCACTGCTCAAAATTCTGTACTGATAAGTATAAAGGATTTAAGTCCATATTCTTGATTTTTCAGGAGACGAAAAATAAAGTTTAACTAAAAACTAATCAGAAGAATCGATTAGGAAAAAGGGATTATGTAGACCCTTTATACCGTTCAGAGATTGTCAACCTTCATTTAATAAAGGGAAAAAATTGAATTAGATATTTTATACTAAAGATTAATGCGGAATTTCTGACTTGAATCTTTTTTTCCAATGGATTTTCTCAAAGACTAAATGACACGGATTTAAATCCTTTATACTAATCGATAGAGAATTTTTTTCTGGGTCTGACTCTGTACTTAACTGAAAATCGACATCTTTGGACTTAAATCCTTTACACTTATCAGTACAGAATTATTGGTGGTAATTGAATAAAAGAGTCCCTATATTTGGCAACATTGTTTTTAGCATTTTAAAGCGTTTGGGCCGGCAAAGGGTTAAACTATAAATCTACATACTTAATTACTCTATAAACCCTTCCCATCTATGCCCCAGAGCATCCTCACTTGTTGTGTTAGTCTGAGAAATTCTGTACAGACTGATTCTTTCTTGCTTAGATTCCGACATGTCACACCACCTGGCATTGATGAAACTTAGATCTGATTGGTTATGAGAAAAATAATCAAATGTTTTCATTTGTCAGTACTTCCACCATTTTATGACATGATGCATACTGATTGTTGACGCAGTTAGCTAATTTTTTGAGGCTACTAAAATTAATTTTTATAGGTTCCGTTTGATTAAAGGCTGTAGTTATTTTTCCAAATTTAATATCATTCTGATGTTCTTTAATTTTTCTCTTCGCCATTCCATGCTCTGGATTCATTGTTTCCTTTGGCATAAATATTTATTTTATTAATTTTATAAATGTGAGTGGTTTTAAATGGATCAGTTTGGTCTTTTTCGTTATGAATTCTGTAAAAGAGGTTTTTGTTTGGTTTGATTGGAATATTAATGTTGAATTTAGCTGCTTAATTTTTATTTTATTTGTGGCACCTCATAAAGTAATGGAAACTACAGACAATATTTTATGCTTTAATATTATGAATAACTTCATTTTTAAATTAAATTTTAAAACTAAAGCATATTTAACTATTAGCACATTTATACTGTACACTTTTTTCTGGAAATTTTAAGTGGCACAAGTTGTGTACATAAAATGTTTCAGACAACTATGGAAAACATGTCATGTTTTTTCTCTAAGTCAATGAATACATCATCATACAGGTATTGTAATAAAATTGTACAACTATAGAAGCAGTGATAAAATAAATTGAACAATTCTGTACTGATAAGTATAAAGGATTTAAGTCCATATTCTTGATTTTTTCAGGAGATGAAAAATAAAGTTAAACTAACTAAAAACTAATCAGAAGAATCGATTAGGAAAAAGGGATTGTGCTAATTTATACCATTCAGTGATTGTGAACCTTCATTTAATAAAGGGAAAAATTTGAATTAAATATTTTATACCAAAGATTAATGCTAAATTTCTGACTTGAATCTTTTTTTTCCAATGGATTTTCTCAAAGACTAAATGACATGGATTTAAATCCTTTATACCAATCGATAGAGAATTTTTTTCTCAGTCTGACTATGTACATAACTCAAAATCAACATTTTTGGACTTAAATCCTTTATACTTATCAGTACAGAATTGTACTTTTATGATGTGCTACATGTTTATTATATGAAAGTAGATTAATTATTCATTTTTGTATTTTTATTAAAATAACTAATAATAAGATTTTTTTTTTTTTTTAGTAAGTAGACAAATCTATATTTTCATTTAGCATTAAATTCATTTCTGTCATTTTTAAACTTTAAATGACTATTAGAACTGAAATTATATTCTACTGTTGTAGAATCTTCATTATTCAGGTGTTGAAAGAGGATGGATAAAAACTTTGTCAAAGAAACACGGTAAATTACAAAACACACGACAGTAGTTTTGGGTTGAAATAATAAAGCAGGATCTTTCATTAGGTGGATAAAAATAGGCTGAGTGCAGCATGATAGCAGTCTATAGCATGTGTGTGATTTTGCTGTAGGTGTAACCATGGAAACTGTTTTAGAAGGTGCACTGTTATGATGAATCACATCATTGCCAATGGGCTCTTCCCACCTGACGTCAGAGGTCACATGATAGAGGAAAAACAAATAGCAGACGAAGTCTTGTTTATCTATAGCGATTGCTGAAATAACGTCTTTTCTATTCTTATTTTTGATCAATCGCATTTAATCTGTACAGCATCAATTTTAATCCATTTTATATCATTATTCATCATCTTTTGTTTGTTGTATACATTTACAATCATCGTTTAGTGTATGTTTGTTATTGATGTTCATGAAGAACATGTTAAATACTCTGATTTTTTCTACTTAAATCAGTGACAATGCAATATCATACTGCGTAAATCCATTTAGACCAGTAACTAAGTTAATTAACTGGTTGTAACACCTTTATGCAATTAAATTAAATGAAAACATTTTAAGATTTCAAATTATAATCCATAAACATTCCACAAGAACAAGCTATTATTTATTGCTAGATCAGTTAATGTAACAGTTACATCATACAAAAATCGATTCTTACAGGTGAAGATAAATGAACACATAAAGTGTTTTTAAAAAATTATTAAATTTAACAATACAACTGTTTACAAATGCACAATATTACTTTTATTTTATTTTATATTAAATATTAATATTTTTGTTTTTAAGAACAATATTTAATTGAATTCGATTCTCAGAATTCGATTATTCGTTTTCCTCTGTCACATGATTGAGCAGATGAAACTGGGAAGAGTCCATTTCAAATAACATTAGACAACTGCTTCATGATTTCTTTTATCAATATTTTATGTTGCTCTTTTACAATGATGCTATTCAAAATTTCCTTTGGGGCATATTTTTGTTTTAAAAAATTATCCCTTTACTTTTCTGCTTCCACTCGAATTTCATAATTTTAAAGTTTGTGATTTACTTCTGCATAATCTGGGCATTTAAAATCTATTGTAGAATTGTTGTTTTTTATATTTGAAGTTTTCATTTTGCAAACTGTAGCTTTGTTGGCATTTTCTTTTACATACTGTGAAAATTTCAGTTTAAAAGCAGTGGTGTAATATATCCCCTTTCCTTTTGAATTGTTCTTGTTTTTTGGAATTGAGTACATGCAAGTTTTCATGTCTTTCACAAATATCTTTTTTCCCTTATTTTCCTCCGTAAATGTTGGCAGATTGATATGCAATAGACCAATATTGCCATTTGTAAAAAAATATTATTTTAGCATAAGTTAAAAAAAAAAAAGTTCCCATCCTTTTTATGCTAGCAACATTATGCAGTTACTATTAGTTTGCTAGCTATTTAAAATGTTGAAGACTGTTTATTATCATTTGTAATAATATTCATGCATATCTTTTGTTTTATGTTATTGTTATTATCTTTTTGTTGTTGCAAATTTTAAAGAATCTAAGATAGATGAAATGTTCATTGACTGTTCTATATGCTTGTCTTTCTTGTCTGTAACTTTTTTAAAAAGTAACTTTGTTATAAAAGGTAAAAATAAAAGTAATCAAAAATAAAAAGAAGATAACACTAAAATACACTTGTATTCACTTACATATTTTTATTCTTCATAATAAAAGGTTTTAATATTATTATTAATCAAGTGTTATGTAAGAGAAATTGAAAGACTTACCAACTAAACTGTAATTAAATTTTGTAAAATTTAACTTTTAACTGTTTACAAATTGTAATAAATGCATAATCATTTTTATGCTTGTGATAATAAAATGTAAAATGAGTAAGATTGAAATTGCAATAGGCTTTTGTGAAGCCTTCAACATTAGATATAAAAATTTAGGTTTTCTATTGTTTGTTTTGTGAGGTATAAAATAGAAATAAGATGAATGTTAAGAGTCTGAGATGTGATTTCTTGAGCATAATTTTTAAAAATATTTTTTATAAATTTGTTTAAATATATATATATACAGTATAGGATCTGTTATCTGGAAACCCATTATCCAGAATGTTCCGAAAACCAGAATGCAAAATTCCAACTACCAAAATTTTTAATTATCATAAAATTGAACAATTAAAGTTATACAATAGCAGCGGTCAGAATTATAGTTTTACTACCTACTTTCTTTAATGCTATGGTGTTAATCTGTACAAAATGTCTGTGAGTACAAAAATGTCTAAATAATCACTGAAACTTTTGCAAATTTTATATAAGTTTATTTATTTTTAATTTATTATTACTATTAATTATTATTTATAGTTTAAAGTTCTAATTAAGAATTTTTTTTATTTTGTGAAAATAATTTATTAAATGAACAAATATATAGGTAAAGTGTTTATATATATTATTCATGTTTATCACTGCTATTTATGAAATTATTTTGTACCATTTTTATACATATAATAAAGTGTTCCGAATTATGGAAAAACCCCTTATCCAGAATATCCCAGGTCCCAATCTTTCTGGATAACGGATCCTATACTGTATATATATATATATATATTTTTTCCTAAGACATTCATCTTACTTTAAATCCATTTTATTAAATGTGGTATTGCTTTCATAGTTATAAACTCATGAAAAGTAATTGCTTATATGCTACTCTTGTTTATTTTATTTTGCTTTCTTACTCTTTACTCAGAAAAAGAAGAAAAACAAGACAAAACCCAGTTTCGCTGAAAAACTAGCTGGTTTAGCTCCCAAAAAGTGGCAAACAGATGTTTCAAAAAATAATATGGCAAAGCTATCTCTTGACAGTTCCCTTGATTCAGCTTCGGACAAAGACAATAGTGAACCTACACTTCAAGATGTTAAGGAAAAAACAGTAATTCAGGTATTATCAGTTGATTCAGCTTCTACCAAAGAGGATCATGAGCCACAAATTCAAAATGTGGCAGAAACATCAGAAGTTACACAATTGTTGTCAAATGTTGAAAATTGTAATGAAATGACTTCCGAAACCAATAATGAAGAACAGAATATGAATGATAATGATAATCATGATAATTGTATGATGGATAATGAAGTTGATTCTGGTATCCAAAATGATAATGTTCAAGCATTTATAATTGAAAAACAAAAACATTTTGATACTATAGACACAGTTCAAAGCACAAATTGTATTTTATTAGAAGCATAAAATTATGTATTATATTAAAATAAATTATTCTTTTTCCTGTCAAAACATGTTTATGAAATTTAAAAAAAATTACATTTTTAATTTAAGTGCTGTGGTTTATAATTACTTTCAAATTACATCATACTTGCTGCCTTTTTAGAAAGAAGATGAAAAATAAAATGCAACCATAAAACCTTAATGTCATTAAAATAATAATAACTTGAAAAACTATAAAAGGACATAAATAAATCTATATTTATTTACTTTTGTATTGTACATTTATCATTGTTATATATAATACAAAAATGTTTTCATATTGAAATGTCTATTTTTAATATTGCTCGTTATGAATGATTGATAAATAAGAAGTTAATTTTCATTTTTTTTTTTTTTTTTTTTTTGGCCAATGAAAACATATAATTTTTCATTAAATTAATGAAATTCAATAAATATATATAGATATATATATTGTAAAAAAAATAATTTGAAGAATTCCATAAATAGTTAGGCTGTTACATGTAACTTGAATTACAGGAAAAAGCGAAACATTAAAAATTGAATTTAACTCTACAGTGCTGCTATAATTTTTTTTGTTAGTTCTATAATTTACTTTCTTATATTTATCTTGCTTAAAGCATATTTTTTCTACAGAAGATGAACTTCACACAAATGCATATAATGTGCATAAAAGTAAAGCCTTTTTTTTTTTTTTTTTTTTTTTACCAAGTATTGAAAATTATATTTACTGAAGACAAAGAATGATTAAAAGAAAAAAGATTATTTTACATAAGACTGTTAAAGAGGGATACAGATACAACCACATAATATAGGAGTTTATCACAAGTAAAACACAATTTTCTTTATTGTCATGTAATCTATCTAAATTAATCATTAAAAAAAAAAAAAAAAAAATCAAGCATTTGCAGGCGTTAGTTTCTCAAAGAAAATTTCTGCCCCAGAAAATACAACCGAATTGCAATAAAGGCATTATAGGGATTTATGTTTATGAAAAGCCAAAATATAATAATATTAATTTATTCTCATAAATGAAAGAGAAAATTTAGTGAAACCTCTCTAAGAAGGCCACCCACCGTGCCACAGAAGAATGGTCCTTTAGCGAGCTTGTTCAAAAAATCTCAATTTGGGAAGCACATTTTATAAACCACATAGTTTTAATAATTCAGATTCTCACTATTTGTCTGCATATAGCTAGCTGTCTAATAATCATTAATATTAGTTTAAATTTTGAAAGCTTTTTAACAATAGTTTTTTTTTTTTTTCTCATTTACGAAAAACAGATTATCCAGTTTAACAATATATCTGATTGGTATTGAGGTGTCTATTAATTGCCATTAAAATTTCTTGGCCGAAAATACTAGTTTTAATTTTTAAATCTAGCTATTATTATTACTTTTCCCTTGTCCTTTAAAGTTAACATTACAACCATTTAAAGGTTACGGAATTTAAATTTATTGGATAAATGCTAATAAAATTTCTTTTTTTTAAAGCTTGAACTTCATTTTTAAATAGGCACATTCAGAAATAGGAAGTCTTAACATTTACTTCTTTTATCCAGTGCCAGATTCTGGCACAAGCACGCGGGGCACTGACCCAGGGCCTCCAAATTTTGGGGACTTCATTTCCAAAAATTGAGAAGTAATAGTATAATTTTTTTTCTTTATATATCTATTAACCCTTTGCACTCGAGACTTTTTTCACACGGATGAACCAGTAACTCGAGCAGGGTGGCAACAATCAGGGAAATCATGGAAAAATCAGGGTACTTTATCAATCTGGAAATATCAGAGAAAAATTAGGGAATTTTGTAAAAACACCCTAAAATCATGGAAATTTTCATTTTTGGCCAGCAAGTATGACTGTAAGATCGCCAAACAGATGTTATCTTGACCAGCCTAGGATTGGCTGGTTTCTAGTTGAATCTCACCAAGTTAACATTAAAAAGAAAAATTAGTACAACATAAGGAATAATTTTATGTCTTAATATTAATATGTAGTGCAATTAAAATAAGTCATATTTTTATAATTTTGCTAATTTCTCCAAAATTTTGAATTTTATTTTTCTTTTTAAGTGGGAAAAAAAAAAAAAAAAAACAGATATTTTTGCCCATTAGTATAGATTTTGAATTGCAGTGGTTTAGCGAGCATGTTACATAAGTGTGTGATATACACAAAATTATGGAATGTAGATAATAGGTAACAGAAATCATGGAAATTGTTTTCTGAATTTCTGTAGCCACCCTGTCGAGACATCTTTCTGCATATGAGGTGAATTTCTTATCATTAACATAAAATGATTTCACACACAATTTAACGTTTAAAACTTATGTTTTAACGTCTTATCTATCTCTATACTTCAAGGAAGGACATTTATAAATTATTATTTCCTTTATGGATCAAGTGCATAACGCTTTTGCGACCCCTGATATGGATTCTCATTATTTAAAAATCTGTAACTCCTTTTTTCCATTGTAATTTATATGATATTTTATTTCTTTTAAGAATATACACAATATTCCTATTTGTACAATCAATGTGCTTTGGATACAAGTATTTTGATTAGAATGAGTATAATAAAAAAGATAAAAATAAGCGGTCCCAAAAATGTTGATACATGTTATCGCTGTGCTCATCCTGAAATGATTTAAAATTGTATTATTATTATTATTATTATTATATAAGCATGTATTGTTGATTATGTTAATGAAGCAATATTGCCCAAACCAAACTTAAATAAGCACCGTTATCGCTCGAAGTATTGCACCAAACCGAATGGTGAGTGTTGGTCACCTCTCAAGTTTCCACACCAAATCGAATGGTGACTGAGAATCACCTCTCGGGCGCAAAGGGTTAAAAACAAAAATGGATTAAATTTTTCTTTCTATATTTTATTAGATAACTTAAACAACTATTAAATTTTGTAACTAATTTCCTAAACATTGGCTGATCAATGTGCTTCAGTTTTTCATTTGTCTTGAACATAAAACTAATGATTTTGTTATATGATGTTAAAAAAATGAGGAAATAGAAGGTATAATTGAAGGAAAAATTAAAAAAAGAGACTTTTTTTAATTTATTTATTTTTGTTTTTGAGAATGGCTCCTTTTAGCGAGCTCTTTAGAGCAGGATAAGAAGGCCTCCAAATAGCATCAGTGCCCAGGTCTTCAAAAAGCCTAGTCGGGCCCTGCTTCTATCTACACCTATTATGTATTATATATTGTATTCTATTTTTTACCAATTATTATTATATGCATGGACTATTATATGCAAAAAGACCGCATGTCATAACTGCTGTCACAAATCTGACCCCTAAGAGGGGTACATAGTTGTATATGGGACTTCAGTGGAAGTAAGGTAGAATCCCATACCGGAATTTTAAAACCTGTAAAAATTAGTCGGTTTAACTGTATTCACAAATATCAAACTCTAATGGATCGCATTCGCATAAAATAGTGAAATGTGCCATATTTTTGTGCTACTTCAATTTTTAATATAATTGTAATTTTATTTTATTATTCACTTTATTTTCTCTTAAATTAGTCATTTATTTAATAAAGATTTTTATTTTTTTTTTTTCAAGTTGAAATAAAATATTTTAATAATTTAATAGGCTATTTATTTTTACACATCAATAGTAACGCAATTAAAGCAAGCGATCAGCATTTTCTATTAGAAGGTGTTTATCATATGTTAATTATAAATTTAAATAAGACATTAATCCCCTCCCCCCCCCCCCGTTTCCCCCACAAAAATATATAAATTACTTTCCCTTAAATCACAAAGAAAAAATAAAAGTGTTTTTTTTAGTTGGAATATAATATTTGAATAATTTAACAGAAAAATCTATTTTTAAATTTAATAATTATTTTCTCCTAAATTACTCTTTTATTTTAAAAAAAAAAAAATCAAACTTTTTTTTTTCTTTTTTACTTGAAATTATAATAAAATTTGAACTTGTTATTATAATCAAAACCTGAAATCTCAAAAGTCTACAAACACACGTGATCCTTTGCAAGATATATCTATTGCTTCAGTGTGCGGATGGAAAAGGGTGAAAAGACAAGTTGTTTGCATCGCATCCTCAATTCCAGAGACATGCCGTGTATGCCGCTGTCGCTTGCCTTTTTGGTGTACGGCCTGCCCTACTTTCCACCGCTTATGGCCATACCCCACGAGAGATTTTTGCTCAGCTTTTTACTAAACACAGCATTATACCCAACACACTCAGCCTGATTTTGTTCAAGGACAGCAAGCAGAGCCTCCTTAAGTAGATGCCTAGCGAGTCGCTCGAAAACTTGGCAACAGTACGAGAAGAACATAGCCAGTAGATGGCGCTTGATACCGTGTCGTAAAGTTCTGTTTATTTCCCGCGATTCAATTGACTTTCAATTGAGTTCTTCGTGGTTTATGTTTTATTAATTTAATAAATGTGAGAGGTTTTTTCTTTATAATATGGTGTATTACGTCGTTCCATTTTGTAAATCGGAAGTCGCCGTGAAAATATATGTTTTCAAATGGCCTGCAAATATTTCAAGACAAGGTATGTAAACTGCATAAGTAATTAATGCAAAATTACCAACCCTCCGGATTTTTGAATATCAATAATATTTTTCACAAAAAACATTATTTTTATTTATTATCGTAAATTCTATGATTAAGACGAAGATAAATTTAAAAGAAATTATGATATAAAAATTCGAAGGGTTGACACCTCTGTTAGTAAGTTAGATTTAACAAATAAAATAGTTATGTTTATTTCAAAATGAAATGAAATTTTTATTTATTGATGTAGGAATACAGAAAAATAACTTGTTCTTAGTTACTTTGAAGTAACTCAAAATTGGAGTATTTTATAGTTCTATTCATAAATTACATTAGTAACTTATGAATAAAACTATAAAATACTCCAATATAAGGAACAAGATTGATTTATATTTTTTAATACCACTGTTTTTTAAAAACTTGTGTAAATGCGTATAAAAATTTGATTATTTCAGTTAAATCGAAACAAAAGTGTTGGGAATCTTGAAAAGAAAAAATAGAATTTTTTTTTTTTCTACTTTTGTTCTTTTCAAAAATATTAAATTTTAAGATTCGTAACATTACTTTTAATTAATCTTTTACCACACAAATGGAATATAGAATTAAAAATTCATGTAAAAATTAAATATCATGATTACTGATTTGAAAAATTATCAGATATGACAGAAAGATGACTTGATATTTTGAAATAGAAATTCTCCACATCCATACACTCACATATACACACACACACATATACTGGCTAATTGCCAAAAACTACTTTTTTTGGACTCATGAGACCCTAAAAATATAAATCAGGGGAAAACTCGATATCAAATTTTTGGACCGAACACAATACTTTCATTACGTATACGGTAGTAGGGTAATGGAAGTAAAAATATTTCAAGGATGTTATTAATTTGTCCTTAAATTTGCCAATCTTTATCAAATTTTTCAAATTGAAACCTAATACGAGTTTTAAAATACAATTGTGAATTTCCTGCATTTGTTTGTTTTTGAGTTATTCTGTTAATAAATATGCATTTAAATCAATCACTAAAAACAAAAACAAAAAGTTTTTTTGTATTCAGGGAACCCCAAAACGTGACTTTATTCAAAAACCTGAGTTGAAAATAGAACTTCAAAAAAAAATACTTTGTTTACATTATAGGTTCAAAAAATTAATTTTCCTTCTTCAACAGTATTCGTCTAATAAAGTAGCACCACAAAACTGGCGTTGTAAAAATAATTACTTACAGACTTTGAATAAACACCATAAAATGCAATAAACTCGCAACAATTGTTTCGGGTCAAAAAAACACACGACCCTTCATCAGGCGAATAAAGTAAGCACGACTGTTCGTTGCCACTTTGACTGCAGCACTCGTGCTTACTTTATTCGCCTGATGAAGGGTCGTGTGTTTTTTTGACCCGAAACAATTGTTGCGAGTTTATTGCATTTTATGGTGTTTATTCAAAGTCTGTAAGTAACAGTATTCGTCGTCATAAAAAAAGTGTAGCAAAGCACTTCCGTCAATTACATTCTACAGAAAAGAACGTTTAGCTTAATTTTGGATAGCCCTGTATATTTTCAATAAACTATGTGCACATCAGATTGTGCATTTAAATTTAGTCTTATATGAAAAACACCTAACACAAAATGAAATACACTTTCAGCATTTTCCAAGTATATCCGAGATAGACAAACCGACGCGCACAGACCAACCGCTAAAAACATTATTTTTCGTTTCAGGAGACCTCAAAACTTGTAAACATAACACAACTTTATTTCGTAAATGTCTATCAGTTTCGAAAGCATACACTCTCGGAACTGGTAAAGCTAATAAAATCTTGAAAAAAAAAAAAAAAAAAACTTTGTGCGAGAGAAAACTTATACTCAAGAAATCCTTAATTTTAAAAATTAAAAATTTAAATCTTAATGGCTATTTATTTATTTTTTGTGACGGACTAGACAACAGATTGTTTTCTTCTCCAATTTTTATTACTGAATGTTAACTTATCTCGTTAATGTGCTGGTCTATTTTTCTTATAAATAATATAAAATTCTCGATTTAAGAAAAATAATTCACACCTAATAAGGTAAAAATGTAACGTAAAGGACATGACCAAAAAAAAGAAAAAAAAGACATGATTTTAATAATTTATCATTATAAATTATTCATTCTAAACTGAAACTCATTTAAAGTTCAGAGTTTTTAATTTATATAAACGAAACTTTCATCTAATATCTAAATTAAAAAAATTTTTGAAATTTTTATTGAATAAATATATAAAAAATAATTCAATCGCGTGATAGACATGCCATGTTTTTGCTTATTTAATTTTAAATTTCGTTTTTTAATTAATAATATATTTAAAAAAAAGGTGTTATTTATTAGATACGCTGTAATTCAATTAGTTGAAAAGCTAAACTAGGTCTTGTCCACTTCCGAAGAAAATTAAACCCTATACTTTTTTAAATATAAATATTTGAATATTTTTTTGAAAATATTTACGATAAAGCACTTTCACGTCATTTTTTTCAAATTAAAAGAAAAAAAAAATACAATTTTGGACTTTAAATTGAAATTAATAGCTAGATTTTTATATGAAATATATAACTTATCTATGAAAGAGAAGAAAATTGTTGCTCTGCGTAGGTGCTGTCACCTAGCGTTAGTTTTGTTTTTTAAATGTTGCCTAATTTAACATTGGGATTCGCTGCGCGTGGAAGGCATCTACTTAAGGAGGCTCTGCAGCAAGTTTTCAGATGATCAACTTTTCCAAAGCCGTTTACAAAAAGCTGACTATGTTGAACATGCTGATTAAAATTGACCAATAGGAGGAATAAACAGAATTTTTTCCTGGAATATCTTTAGAGAAGGGAATACATTACTCTATCAATTCGGGGGAACCCTAGGGACAGCTGACCGGTTTCTCGTTCGTTCAGCATAGTGAACATGTTGCGTATAATGTTGTGTTGAGTATTTATGCTCCGTGTGATAATCCATTAATAACAGGTTACATATTCTACTTTATTTCTTTTCAGGTCGGAATTCAAGCAAACTTTTTCATTATTAAATATCTTCTTTCTAAGTCATTATGTGTGCTAAAAAAAATGCAAACTTATGTCATTAGTCGCAAAGCAGTGGACGACTCCTAAGAGGCGGTGCGTGCAAAATTGGTGGGAAATGCTATGATTGGCTTTAGTACGACTGTTTGCTAGATAAAATTAAAGAAATTCGTCATCGTGATAAAGATAACGTCGAGGATGGAAGTCATTCATTGAAGTTTTTGCAGATGAAGTTGCTTTCAATAATATCGAGCCAATCCTGGCACCAGGCTAGGTAGTGCGCGTTGTGTTGAAGAAGAGGAGAACAGCGGAGGAAGAAGATGTCAGTTTTCTTGACGTAACCTTGGAGAATTATATAAGAGGAGTTGACGTATGGTGTAATAGCATGCAGGGCAAATGAAGTTGTCTACTGAAGATGGCTGCCTCAATAACAGACAAGGCTCCGCAGAAGCCACATTGAGTCTGCCAAAACATTGGCTACTACTGTTATCTGATAAGCTTTGTGACCTAGAGTTACAGTGACTTCTGTCTCGAATTAACCATATTACACAATAACATTACAGAATTTCTTACGTAATAGTGGTTACAATTCTGGTTTCATCATTTTCCAGACATGTCATCTCCTCTTATACAGTCGAACCTCTTTAACCCATTCATGGTCACGCCATTTTTAATTTTTTCGTTTCAAAGCCATTTTAGTGGGATGTGTTTTATATTTTTTTAAGTCATTAAGTACTAATAATATTACAAATTTATCAGGAATACTGAGAAACTGATTGTTTTCTATTTAGCAAATTCGTAGCAATGAATAAATAATTTAGAAGTAAAAAACTCTGACCGTGTATACACGTTCATGACCATGAAAGGGTTAACGTCACTCTCAAGGGGGAAAAATGTTCATGCTATCAGTAACTAATATTCATATAACTAAACTAATCTTCATTTTAATGGGGATTGTGGAAACAGTTTGTGTTAAAAATTATTTACATTGAGCATGTTCATTATAACTACTATTCTCTAATCTAACCTATTCTATCATTATCATTGGTTGTATTTTGTCATCCAACTGCCTCAGGCAAATTAGTACTGTTTTAGACGGACATTTTTAATAAAACATTGTACTGTTTATCTCGTAATCAGTTGGGGTTTTAAGCTGATGTTTCTTTAACTAATTGGAATTTGGAATCATTTAATTTAAAGGACCAATGTGGAATCCTTGAATTATTTAGTATCATTTTGTATCTTATGTGTGTTTCAACGCTCAGCAGTTCTTGAGGAGATAGCTGGACATACATACAACTGCATTTTAATAACATGATTCACTTGTAAATAAATATATATGTATTACTTTTTTGTGGGGGGGGAAAAAATTGCCAGTTTTAAAGAAACATAAAAATATTTTAGGAAAGGATCAGATGAGTGCACTCTGAAAGAAGAAATGTGTATTGTGCGCCTAAAAATAATTTCTTTAAAATAGTTACCCAAAATTTTAAATGAAAAACTGTACAATATCAAAAACTTAGATTATCAGATTGAAATTTGTTTCATCGCCAAATAAATTGTATGCATATTAAACAATTAACCTATTTTGTTTTTATGCATAAAATTAATTTAAAAACTAAACAGTATTTTCACTTTTATTTATTTATTTTTTAATAAAAATAAATGTAGTGATAAAAACTGCTTAGTACTTGTATGAAATATCTACAAAGAAATTCACAGAAATGAAATGTTTTGTATCAAAGACAATAAAACTACACACACGTGTTTTAGATTTTAATCATAGGTTTTCATAATAATTTCCAGTTCATTCCATAAATTACTATTACATAATATACTTTGAAATTCTGAAAACTGATTTGTTCTTACACATCATATTATATCTTTTTTTGTTTCTTTTGCTTTTTCAGGCTTCCTTTAATGACAGTACTTGAAAAGAGCATTGCTTTTATATATATATATATATATATATAAGTTATTTAAAAATATCTATTAAAGGTTTCACTCAGAAAAATTATTATTTCCTTATTTTTTAAAAGTAAAGTTTTTTTCATTTTCTTTAATTAATAAAATTGAATTTAAATAATCATAAATAATTATATATATATATTTTTTTTAATTTGCAATTTAAATATGAAAAAATTATATTTCTTTTGCTCTATTAGTTTAAAAAAAAAAAAAAAAAAAAAAAAAAAAAACTTTTATGAAGATATTAAAGCTCTGAAATGATTAGAAATCAGTTTTAAATGAAAATATTCGTTATCACTTATGGCACCATTTTCAAATTCCTATCAGTTTTTGATATCAGATTCCAAAGAAGTCGTTTAGAATCCATTCTGAAGAAATTCAGAAAATATAAATTTGAGCACTTACTCCGCAAAAGTAAAATTTTACCCTCTTCAAATTTGGAATAATTCCCCACACTGATTCCAAGCATCATAAGAACTTTAAGAGTCAGGGGGGGGGGAAGTAATTTTAGAATGTTTCCCTAACCAAACAAATTTTTGCCCCCACGTAAGTGCTCCAAAAGTAAAATTAGTTACCTTCAGAATGAATCCTAATTGAAATTCCTTAGATTCAGATATATCCCTCCCCCCGAATATCTATTAAAAAATATTATCATTTCACAAAAAAAAAAAAAATCATTAAAATTTTGGAAAAACATTTTTTTTGTTATGGTGCAAAAAATTTTAATTAGCTTAATTT